>CM053626.1:257120989-257235858 GCA_028646595.1 Phalanger gymnotis | reverse complement strand
ATATATATATATATATATATATATATATATATATATATATATATATATATATATATATATATATATATATATATATATAGGCCCTAATCTCAGAGGGAAGGCCTTAGCAGGCAAGTCTACCTGGAAAGATCTCCTACAGAAGCTGACATTTGGGTTGATTTTTGAAAGAAGCTAGAAAAGCAAAGAGGTGTTAAGGAAGAGCCTTCCAGAAATAAGGGGCAACAGGAGCAGCCTGGTGTTGCAGTAGATAGAGCACTGATTCTGGAGTTAAGAGGACCTGAAATCAAATCCAGCCTCAGACACTTACTAGCTGTGTAACCCTAGGCAAGCCACTTAACCGTGATTGCCTCCAACCTCCTCTCCACCCCCCCACCCCGCCCCCCTCCCACCCTCCCCACTCCCCGCCCGGCCCCAAGACATACAAAAGCAGAAATAGGGGGCAGCCAATGAAGAGGCAGTGAATCAGGGGATAGAGTGCCATGTTCAAAGAACAAGAAAGTCAGTAACTCAATCTGTAGAGGGAAGTGGAATGTAAGGTGATTGGAAAGATAGGAAGGGACCAGGTTGTGAAGAGATTTAAAAACCAAGCAGAGAATTTTACAGTTGATCCTGGAGGTGATAGGAAGCCATTAACTTTCAGTAAAGGAGAGAGGGAGAGGAGACATAGCCAGACCTACACTTTAGGAAGATGAGTTTGGCAGCTGAGTGAAGGACAGACTAAAGTGGGGAGATTTGGGGCTGGGAGACCAACCAGAAAGCTATTCCAGTTGGCCAGGTGTGAGGTGATGGGGCCTTCACTAGGGTGATGACTGGGTGGCTGTGTGAATGGAGAGAAGGACATGAATACAAGAAATGTTATGAAGATAAAAACTACAAGACTTGGCAAAAAGATTGGCTATATAGGGTAAGTCTGAGTCAAGAGTCAATATTGATCCCTGGATGATGGGTAGGCTGGTTGGAGTCTGTCATATGTGTTGTCTCCTCCATTAGAAGGCAAGTTCTTTGAGATCAGGGACTGTCTTATTTTTCTATTAGTACCCCTAGTACTTAGTATATAGGAAGCACTTAATAACACATGTTTCCTTCATTCTTTCAACAGTGACAGGGAAATTTGGGAGTAAAGAAGGTTTTGAGAGAAAGATAATGAGTTCTATTTTGGACATGTTGAATTTGAGATGGCTATAGGACATCTAGTTTGAAATGTCCACGAGGCAGTTGCTCAGGAGAGAGGTTAGACTTAGATAAATAGATTTGGGGAAACTTCTACATCAAGATGATAAATGAACCCATACAAGCTAATGAGATCACTAAGTAAAATCATATCAAGGGAGAAGGATTCCTGTGGGATGCCCATGATTAGTGTATATGACTTAGGTGAAAATCCAGTAAAGAAGACTGAGAAGGAACAATCAGATAGGGAGGAGGAGAACCAGAAGAGATTAATGTCGTGAAAACCTAGGAAAGAGAGACTGCCCAGGAGAAAATTTACTGTATGTATAGTCTTGGGTAAGTTACAACCTCTCTGAGCCTCAGTAGCACCTTCCCTAAAATGAAAGGGTTGGACTAACTGACCTCTAAAGTCCCTTCTTAGCTCTTGAACCTATGATCCTATCAGAGAGATGAGGTGATATGGCCAAGGTCATACAACCAGAATATGCCAAATAAATCAGTCAAGTCAGAAAGTCAATCAATATTTATTAAGCTCTTACTAGGTACCAGGCAATGTGCTAAGAGCTATGTGTAAACAAGCTCCATACAGGCTAAATTGGAAAAAAAAAAATTAATAGAAGGGCACTATAGAAGATGGCAGAGAAAAGCCAGGAAGTTGCCTGAGCTCTCCCCAGTTTCCCTCAGAAACAACATTAAATCAAGCCTCTAAAAGGATTCTTGAGCAACAGAACCTACAAAAAGAGAGAGTGAAACAATTTTGCCCCTTAAGATAACTTAGAAGGACCTTCAGGAAATGTCTGCCTCATTTGGGTAAAAGAGAATTACAGCCCAGTGCAGACTGTGTCAAGGCAAGCCAGGGGGAGGCTCTTAGCCACAGCACAGATAAGTAACCCAGGCCCTTCTATCCTGGCTCAGCAGGTTAGTGGCAGAGCAGGCAGCTGTGAGACCTCCAGCCCGAGTGTAGAAGGCAAACTGCCTGCCTGGGAACCCTGGCACAACAGGTGAGACTAGGCAGGGCTTCCCCAGCTCAGTGAGCAAATCACTAGCACCTGAGGCCCCAGGGGAGAAAGCCAGTGACCAGGCCAGGCCCCTGGCCCCCAACACAAGAAACTTGGAACAGTGTCCCCTGTGCCCCAGGAGCAGAACTCAACTTTACAAGTCATGAAATAGTCTAAAAATGAGTAAAAAACAGAAAAGAGCCCTAACCATAGAAAGCTACTAGGGAGACAGAGAAGATCAAAATTCAAACTCAGAAGAAGACAACAATGTCAAAATGCCTACATGTGAAGCCTCAAAGGGGAAGATGAACTGGTCTCAAGCTCAAAAAGCCTTCTTGGAAAAGCTCAAAAAGGATTTTAAAAATCAAATAAGAGAGGCAGAAGAAAAATTGGGAAAAGAAATGAAAGTTATGCAAGAAAGAGTCAACAGCTTGGAAAAGGAAGGACAAAAATTGACTGAAAAAACAATTCCTTAAACAATACAACTGGCCAAATGGGGAAAAAATCCACTGAAGAAAACATTTCCTTAAAAAATAGAATTAGCCAAATAGAAAAGGAGGTAAAAAAGCTAATTGAAGAAAATAATTCCTTAAAAATTAGAATTGGGCAAGTAGAAGTTAATGATTTTATGAGATATCAAGAATCAGTCAAACACATCAAAAAAATGAAAAAAATGGAAGAAAATGTAAAATGCCTCCTTGGCAAAACAAGTGTCCTGGTATATAGATGCAGGAGAGATAATTTAAGGATTATTGTACTACCTGAAAGCCATGATACAAAAAAAGGCCTAGATATCATCTTTTAAGTAATCATGAAAAACTACCCCAATGTCTTAGAATCAAAGGTTAAAATAGTAATTGAAAGAATCCATTGATCACCTCCTGAGATACCAAAACGTAAACTCCAAATAATACTGTAGACAAATTCTAGAACTATCAGGTCCAGAAGAAAACACTGTAAGCAGCCAGAAAGAAACAATTCGGATATCAAGGAGCCACAGTCAGAATTACATAGGATTTAGCAGCTTCAACAATAAAGAATTGGAGGGCTTGGAATATGATATTCCAGGAGTCAAAGGAACTTGGATTACAACCAAGAATCAACTAACCAGCAGAACTGAGCATAATCTTTCAGGGGAAAAGGTAGATATTCAATGAAATAGAGGACTTTCAAACTTTCCTGGTGAAAAGACCAGAACTGAACAGAAAATTCGATCTTCAAATGCAAGATTCAAGAGAAACATAAAAAAGTAAACAGGAAAAAACAAACATGTTATTCAATAAGGTTAAACTGTTTACATTCCTAAATGGGAAGATGATGTCTGTAACTCATGAGAACTATATTTGTATTAGGGCAGTTAGGAGGAGTATACATAGATAGAGGATGTCGGTATAAGTTGAATTTGATGTGAAGATATAAAAATATTAAGGGGTGAAAAAAGGATTGTACTGGGAGAAAAGGGGGAGGCAGAATAGGGTAAATTATGTCACATGAAGAGGTACAAAAGACCTATTACAGTAAAGAGAAAGAAGGGAGGGAGTGAGCATTGTTTGAACCTTACTCTCATCAGATTTGACTCAAAGAAGGAATAGCATACAGACTCAGTTGGGTATAGAAACTTATCTTTCCCTGTAGGGAATAGAAGAGGAAAGGGGAAAGAAAAGGGGTGGGGGGCTGATAGAAGGGAGGACAGATTGAGGGAGGAGGTGGTCAGAAGCAAAACATTGGTGGGGAGGGATAAGGTGAAAGGAGAGAGAAAAGTATAAACAGGGAAGATAGGTTGGTGGGAAATACACAGTAATTATTACTGTGAATGTGAATGGGATGAATTTTCCCATAAAACAGAAGTGGACACCAGAGTGGATTAAAACCAAGAATCTTATAATATGTTGTTTACAAAAAACACATTTGAAGTGGAGAGATACACACAGAGTAAAGATAAAAGGCTGGAGCAGAATATATTACGCTTCAGCTAAAATAAAAAAAAAAAAAGCAGGGGTAGCAATCCTGATCTCATACAAAGCAAAAGCAAAAATAGATCTAATTAAAAGAAACAAGGAAAGAAACTACATATCAATACTAAACATATATGTACCAAGTGGTATAACATCCAGATTCTTAGAGGAGAAGTTAGGTGAATTACAGGAAGAAATAGACAGCAAAATTATACTAGTGGAAGACCTCAACCTCTCCTCAGAACTAGATAAATCTAACCACAAAACAAATAAGAAAGAGGTTAGGGAGGTGAATAGAATTTTAGAAAAGTTAGATATGATTGACCCCTGGAGAAAATTGAATGGAGATAGAAAGAAATATACCTTTTTCCCAGTGGTATATGGCACCTACACACAAATTAACCATATATCAGGGCATAAAAACCTAATAATAATAATAAAAAAAATAATCAAATGCAAAAAGGCAGAAATATTAAATGCATCCTTTTCAGATAATGATGCGTAAAGGGCCATGGAAAGCTAGATTAAAAATTAATTGAAAATTAAGTAATCTAATCCTAAAGAATGAGTAAGTCAAACAACAAATCATAGAAACAGTAAGAAAACTATTTAACTGATAAATAAAATTAAGAGCTGGCTTTATGAAAAAAATCAATAAAATAGATAAAGCTCTGGTTAATTTGATTTAAAAAAAAAAGAAGATCAAATTACCAGTATCAAAAATGAAAAGAGTAAACTTATGAAGATGAAGATGAAACCAATGAAGAAGAAATTAAAGCCATAATTAGGACCTATTTTGCCCAACTGTATGCCAATAAATCTGACAATCTAAGTGAAATGGATGGATATTTACAAAAATATAAATTGCCCAGATTCCCCGAAGAGGAAATAAAATACTTAAATAACCCCATTTTAGAAAAGGAAATTGAACAAACCTTCAATGAACACCCTAAGAAAAAAGTCTCCATAGCCACATGGATTTACAAGTGACTTCTATCAAACATTTAAAGAAGAACTAATTCCAATACTATACAAACTATTTGGAGAAATAGGTGATGAAGTCCTACCAAATTCCTTTTATGACACAAATTTGGTGATGATACCTAACTAGGAAGAGCCAAAACAGAGAAAGAAAATTATAGATCAATTTCCCTAATGAACATTGATGCACATTTTTACAAATAAAGTATTAGCAAAGAGATTATAGCAATTTAACACAAGACCAGATGGGATTTATACCAGGAATGCAGGGCTGGTTCAATATTAGGAAAACTATCAGCATAATTGACCATTTCAATAATAAAACTAGCAGAAATCATATGATTATCTCAATAGATGCAGAAAAAGCTTTTGAGAAAATACAGCAATGATTTCTATTAAAAACACTAAAGAGCATAGGAATAAATGGAGTTTTCCTTAAAATGATAAGTAGTGTCTATCTAAAACCATCAGCAAGCACTATATGTAACAGAGATAAGCTAGAAGCTTTCCCAATAAGATCAGGGGTGAAACAAGAATGCCCATTATTAACACTATTATTTAATATTGTACTAGGTATACTTAGAGAATCAACTAAAAGAACTACTTGAAACAACAACTTTAGCAAAGTTGCAGATGTAAAATAAACCCACATAAATCATTAGCATTTCTTTATATTACTAACATAGCAAACAGCAAGAGATAGAAAGAATAAATTCCATTTAAAATAATTGTAGGCAATATAAAATATTTGAGAGTGTACCTGCCAAGACAACCCAGGAACTGTATGAACACAATTATAAAACACTTTTTGCACAAATAAAGTTTGATCTAAATAATTGGAAAAATATTAATTGTCATGGGTAGGCTGAACTAATTATAATAAGAATGGTAATTCTACTTAAATTAATTCACTTGTTCAGTGCCATATTGATCAAAGTACCAAAAAATTATTTTATGGAACTAGAAAAAATAAAACAAAATTCATCTGGAAGAACAAATGGTCAAGAATATCAAGGGAATTAATGAAAAAAATGCAAAGGAAAGTGGCCTAGCCATACTGGATCTAAAACTATATTACAAAGCAGCAATCATCAAAACTATTTGGTACTGGCTAAGAAATAGAGCGGTGGATCAATAAAATAGGTTAGGTACATAAGACACAGTGGTAAATGACTATAGTAACCTACTGTTTGATAAACCCAAAGACTCTAACTTCTGGGATAAGAACTCATTCTTTGACAAAGACATCTGGGAAAACTGGAAAATATTAGCAGAAACTAGGCATAGACCAATATCTCCCACTGTATAGCAAAATAAGGTCAAAATGAGTACTTGATTTAGACATAAAGGGTGATACCATGTAATGGCAAGCAAAATAGGACTTTTTGTTTTGCTCTTTTTTCTTTTGGTGTTCTAGTTCTTCTCAGCCCTAAAGTAATCAAGTGCCTTTGATTGAGACTTGCCTTTGTTTGAATCAAGAGTATTTGATGACCTGCTTAAGTCACAAGAAAGCCTAAGTCACATGAGTTTGAGTCACATGGTTATGACATCCTCTGACCCTGAAGAAGTGTATATATATCCTGAGGTTAGCATTTTGCTTGGGGGCTCACTCATTGGAAGAATGTTCCTGTGATTTTGCTAGATGAGACTCTGGGTAGCATTTAAGGAGCCCCCCAGCTTTGAAAACCCAGATATTGGTGCTTCTCTCTCTGGTAACTATGTATGTATTGCTATGGACAAACAGTTAGAAGCTCTGTCTGCTGATTTGTGTTAATTGTTCTGTTTATATAGTTTCTGCTTGTAACTTCTGTTTGTGTTTTCTCTGAAGTTCAGAGTGCTGACATTTCCCCCTGAACTAAGTGAGTGATATATGTGTTTAATTAAAGTGAGATTGTAAACCCCCTAAAGTTGCTTTCCTCCTGTGTGCTGGTGTTATTGGCCTTACACCTCCACAGAAGTTGCAGGCATCATGGGTGTTACATACCATAAGCAAGTTAGGAGATCAAGGAATAGTTTACCTGTCAGATCTATGGAGAAGGGAAGAATTTATGACCAAACAAGAGATAATTATGAAATGCAAAATGAATAATTTTGATTACATTAAATTAAAAAGGTTTTGCACAAACAAAACCAATGCATCCAAAATTAGAAAGAAAGCAGAAAGCTGGGGGGGGGGGAATTTATGGTCAGTATTTCTGATAAAGGCCTCATTTCTCAAATATATAGAGAACTGATTCAAATTTATAAGAATACAAGTCATTCTCCAATTGATAAATGGTCAAAGGATATGAACAGGCAGTTTTCAGATGAAGAAAGTAAGATTGTCTATAGTCATATGAAAAAATACTCTAACTCACTATTGTAAATCAAAATAACTCAGAGGTACCATCTCACATCTATCACATTGGCTAATATGACAGAAAAGGAAAATGATAAATGTTGGAGAAGACTTTGGAAAATTGGAACACTAATGCATTGTTGGTGGAGTTGTGAACTGATCCAACCATTCTGGAGAGCAATTTGGAACTATGCACAAAGGGCTATAAAACTGTGCAAACCCTTTTATCCAGCAATACCACTACTACATCTGCATCCCCAAAAGATCATAAAAAAGAGAAAGGGATCCACATGTACAAAAATATTTATAGCAGCTCCTTTTGTGGTGGCAAAGAGTTGGAAACTGAGGGGATGACCATCAATTGGGGAATGGCTGAACAAGTTGTGGTATATGAATGTAATGGAATACTATTGTGCTATAAGAAATGATGAGCAGATGGATTTCAGAAAAACATGGGAAGACTTACATGAACTGATGCTGAGTGAAATGAGCAGAACCAGGATAACATTGTGCACAGTAACAGCAACATTGTTGGATGATTAACCATAATAGACTTAGCTCTTTTGATCAATATGATGATCCAAGACAATTCCACAAAACTTGTGATGGAAAATGCTATCCACAACTAGAGAAAGAACTATGGAGTCTGAATGCAGGTCGACACATATTAGTCTCACTTAATTTTCTTTCTCATGGTTTCTCCCTTTTTTTCTGATTCTTCTTTCACAACGTAACTAATGTGGAAATATGTTTAACATGATTGTACATGTATAACCTATATCAGATTGCTTACTGTCTTGGGGAGGAGGGAGGAAAGGAAGGAAAAAAAAATTTCAAACTCACTATTTTATAAAAAATGAATGTTGAGAACTATCTTTACATATAATTGGAAAAAATAAAATACTATTAAGTGAAAAAAAAGAAAGGCACTAGAATTAAAAGTAATCAGTAAAGGCTTCCAGTAGAAGATGGTATTTTAGCCAGGACTTGAAGGAAGACAGGAGGTAGAGTTGAAGAGGAAGAGCAAGGGGGACAGCTGACAAAAATGTCCAGAGGTGGGAGATGGACTGTCTTGTTTGTAGAACAGCAAGATGGCTGGTCACTGGATTGAAGAGTATGTGATGGTGGTGGCAGGGAGGTGTTAGGTCTAAGAAGATTGCAAGTGAGGGTAGTTTATGAAGAACTTTGAACACTGAACAGAACATTTTTTCTTTGATGTTGGGGGTCATAGGGAGGCATTGAACTTTACTGAATAGGAGGGTTACATGTTCAGATCTACACTTTAGGAAAATGATTTTGTTGACTGAATGGAGGATGGAGTGGGGCAAGACACGAAGCAGGTGGACCGAACAGCAATCTATTGCAATGGTCCAGTCATGAGATGATACCATCCTATACCAGAGTGGTGGCAATGTCAGAGGAGAGAGGGAAGTGTATGCGAGGAATGTTACAAAGGTAAAATTGAAAAGTTTTAGCAGCAGATTAGATATGGGATATGAGAAAGTGAGGAGTCAAGTATGAAGCCCAGGGGACTGGGAGTATGGTGGTACCCTCAACAGTTACAAGGAAGCTTGGATGGGGAAGGTGATGCTAGGGCAATGATAATAAATTTAGTTTGGGCTATGTTGAATTTAAGATTTCTATAGAATATCCACTATGAAACATTCAGCAGATAGTTGGAAATGCAAGACTGCAGGTCAGGAGAAATTCGGACTAGATAAGCAGATTTAAGGACCATCAGCACAGAAATAAGTGAATCCATGGGAATTGATGAGATTCCTAGATGAAAAAGTACTGAGGAAGAAGAGAAGAGCCAGGACAGAGCCTTGAGGTCTGCCCGCTGTTAGCTGGCATGACCTGGATGAAGATCCAGCAAAGGAGCCTGAGAAGGAACAGAGACAAATAGATAGGAGGAAATCCAAAAGAGAGCAGCATTACGAAATCTAAAGAGATAATACCAAGGAGAAAAGGGTGATTGACAGCGTCAAAGGCTGAAGAGAAATCAAGAAGGATAAGGATTGCAAAAAGGCAATTAGATTTGGCAACTAAGAGATTATTAATAACTTTAGAGAGTTCATCAATGATGAAGTTGGAAGCCAGACTGCAAAGAGTTAAAAAGAAAGTGAGAGGAAAGAAAATAGAGACACATATTGGAGGTGTTCTTCTCAACAAGTTTAGCCACAACAGTGAAGGGGGATATGAGATGATAACTACCAGGGATGGATGGATCTGGTGAGGGATTTTTGAGGATGGGGAAGCCATGGGCATGTTTGTAGGTAGCAGGGAAACAGCCATTAGAGGGAGATTGAATATAAGTGAGAAAGTGGGGGCAAAAGAGGGGGCAATCTGCTAGAGAAGAGAGAATAGAATGGGATCACTTGTACGTGTTTGCTTTGTCTCTTCATGTGAGCTAGTGACAAAGGAGTAGATAGTGGCAGAAGGCATGAGATGAGGAGGAGGGCAGAAGAAGGATCTCTCAGCAAAAAACCTCAATGTTTTTAGTAAAATATGAAGCAAGGTTCTTAATTGAGAGGGTGTGGGAGGCAAAACTATGGGAAAGTTTAGGAGAAATGAAAAGATTAGGGATGTATGAAAGGATTGCTTTATAGCAAGTGAGTGCCCAGTTGAGGTGACGTAATATAAATTTATAGTGGACCCAGTCAGTACAGTTTTATGATTTTCTAGGATATATTCATAGAAATAAAGGCAATTAATTGCAAAAGTGATCCAAGGGGGAGATTTGGCATACAAAGATCAATGATAAAATAAGGGGACAAAGAATTCAAGAGGATAGTACAGAGTGGAACTGGTTCACTAAGGAGTCAAGAGGGTGAAAAGGGGAGAGTGATGGGCTGGAAGAGAAAAGGGTGGAAGGACTGGATGTCATTGTGTGGAGGAAGAACAGGATTACAGGTAGCAAGGCAGAAGGAAAGATGGAATGACAATAGACTGTGATCAGATAAGGGAATTTCAAAATTAATAAAAATGGAAGTAGAAGGGCATGAGCATCTTTGTGCTTGACAGAGATGGTGTGGAGGAATAGGTCTTGTGAAATGAGTTGAGAAATAATGAGGTTAGAGTGCATGAGAGTGTATAAATATGTATGATATAATCCCCTAGTGTAAGAGCAGGAGTTGGGGAAGAAAGACTGTGAGCCAGTCATTAAACTCATAGGGAAAAGAAGGAGAGTGTACTGGAGGACTGTAGACACTAGCTACCATTATTTTGATTGGGTGATAGATAAGGATTGAGTGAACTAACCTCAAAGGAGGAGAGGTTACTGAATGATAGTGGTAGAGGGAGAATCTGGAAGTAGGAGTGGAGAGGGAGAAGTGTTCTAATTCTCCCAAGAGGAGGGAATGAGAGAAAGTATGGCCATTGTTGGAAAGGATGGCCAGAGAGGCTCTGTCAAAAGAAGGGAACCAGGTCTCAATGAGAGCCAGAAGATGGAAGGAATGGGAAAGGAAGGATGTAAGACAAAAGCAAGTTTGTTGCCTATGGAATAGGAAATCCAGAGAGCACAGTGGAAAGGGGGGATAGTCTTATAGCTCAACACTGGGGGGGCGGGGTATAGGGGAACAGTTAAGGAGAATGGGAATAAAGGATTTATAGTGGACTTGGGTAATGGAATTTAGAATCTCTGAGATGGGGAAGAGATGATCAGGAGGAAGGAAAGAGTTCTGATAGATTTTTCACTGTCTATAGAGGTTTAGCCTCAGGGTGGAATCCTCTCAGGACCTTAGACAACTCCCATAAGAGAATAAGCACATGGAGCTGAAGGAATTGTGTTAGTCTCCTTTCCCTTAGAAAGGAGGCTGTGCTGGAGACTTGATGGGATGGGGTTTCTCCTGTGTTTCTCCTCTTCCAGGAAGATGCTGGAGACTAGGTAGGACCTGTGGCTTGAGGGAATGGAATGGCCTCTCTCCCCTCACCACAGAGTCAGTAGAATGATGAGCTGGTTTGGCATCCTCTGCCCTCACCACAAAGGCAGGAGGAGCCTGGCGTGATGGAATGGAGCTTTCTCTCTTCTCCAGCCTACTCAGTCTTCTACTTCACAATCCAGGGCTCCTTTCAGGCTGTTTTTCTAGTTCTCCATTTCTGGAGGAGAGCCGTCTTCCAATATTGAAAGAGCTGTCATACGGAAGAGGGATTAAATCTGTTTTGCTTGGCTTTAGAGGGCAGAACTAGGATCGGTGGAATGGAAAAGTTTTGAACAATTAAAGCTGTTCACATTTTGAATGGACTTCTTCAAGAGGTAGTGAATTATCCAACAGTCAATAAGCATTTATTAAGTGCCTACTATGTACCAGGCACTGTGTTAATCATTAGGGATACAAAAAGACAGCTCCTGCCCTCATGGAGCTCACAATTAATGGCGGAGACAACAAGCAGACAAATAGATACAAGCAAAACTACATACAAGATAAATAGGAAATAATTAACAGAGGGAAGGCATTAGAATGAAGAGAAATTGGGAAAGACTTCCCTAAGAAGATGGGGTTTTATCTGGGACTTAATGAATCCAGGGAAAGCAGTAGGCAGAGATGAGGAGGGAGAGTATTCCAGTCATGGGGGACAGCCAGAGGAAATGCCTAGTTGCTATGTCTTGTTGCTAGAACAGCCACTAAGCTGAGGAATATGTGGTAAGAAGCAAGGTATAAGAAGACTGAAAAGGTGGGACATGGGTGGGGGTGGGGGTGGGGAGTTAGGTTGTGAAGGGCTTTGAACACCAAACAAAGAATTTCGTATTTGATCCTAGAGACAATAGGGAGCCACTGGAGTTTATTGAGTAGGAAGGTGACATGACTGGACCTATGCTTGAGCAAAATCTCTTTGGTGTTTGAATGGAGGATGGATTGGAGCAGAGAGTGATTTGCGGCGTGTAGCTCCAGCAGCAGGCTATTGCAATAGTCCAGGTGTGAGGTGATAAGCACCTGAACCAGAGGGGTGGCAGTGTCAAAGGAGAGAAGGGGGCATATTTGAGAGATATTGTAAAGGTGAAATCAACAGGCCTTGTCAGCAGATTGGATATGGAGAGGAGAAGGGGGCAGAGATAGCTAAGAGTTGAGGATGATACCTGGGCTGAATGTCTGAGGGACTGGGAAGCCCATGGTGCCCTTCACAACAGTAGGGAAGTTTGAAAGAGTACAAGATTTAGGGGAAAGATAACAAGTTTCTTTTGGACATATCGAGTTTAAGATGTTTACCGGACACCCAGTTTGGGATGTGTGAAAGGCAGTTAGGGGTGTGAGACTAGAGGTCTGCAGAGAAGTTAGAGCAGGATAGGTAGATTTGAGAATCAGCAGGGTAGAGAAGATAATCAAGTGCCCAGGAGCTAAGGAGATCACAAAGTGAAATAATACGTAAAAAGAAGAGACAAGGGCCCAGGACCGAGTCCTGTGGGACACCTGTGGTTAGATGAAGTGACCTGGATGAGTGTCCAGCAAAGGAGACTGAGAAGGAGCAATTAGAGAGGTAGGAGGAGAACTAGGAGAGAGGGGGTCCTGAAAACCTAGAGAGAAGAGAGTATCAAGAAGAAGAGGGTGATCGACAGTGTCAGTGAGGTCAAGGAGAATGAGGATTAAGAAAAGACCATTGGATTTGGCAACTGAGAGATCATCGGTAACTTTGGAAAAAGTGGTTTCAGTGGAATGATGAACTCAGAAACTAGGGAGGTACAAATAGAGTGAGAGGAGAGAAAGCAGAGGTACCTATAACAACCTCAGGACCACAAAAGAGAGGACAAATGTTGGAAGACAGCCAACAGGGATGAGCAGATCAAATGTAGGCTTTTTTGAGGATGGGGGAAAGAAACACGGGCATTTTTTTGTAGGTAATAGAGAAGGAGCCAGTAGATGGTAGATTGGAGACAGCAGGGACAAAGAAGGAACAATATGTCGGAGGAGACAGGGTGGTATGGGATCATTTTTGCTGGTAGGGGGATTTGCCTTGGTAAGGAGTAGGGCCACCTCTTCTTATGAGACAGAGGCGAAGGACAACCTAAAGGCAGAAGGCATCTGAGTGATGTGAGACGAGAAAGTGGGGAGAAGAGGGAGCTCAGGCCAAATGGCTCCATTCTTTCTGTAAAACATGAGACAAGGTTCTTAGCTGAGAAAGTGAGGAGAGGGGGAGCCAGGGAGGTTTGAGGAACGACGAAAAGTTTTAGAAGAGCCACTGTAGAGAGTGAGATAGTGAGTCGACACGAGAGGTACGGTAGGATTTCCTAGCAGGAGTGAGGGCCCATTTGAGGTTAAATAACATAAATTTGTAACTTTCCCTCAGTGGAAGTATTTAAGCAGAGCACAAATGACTCCCTCAGTTGGATGTTGTAGATGGATTTCTTACTTCAAGCACAATTGGAGTAGATAACTCCTGGAGTTTCTTCTAACTTTAAAATCCCATGTTTTATAAACCAAGACACAAACTAGGGCTTCAGACCCGAAATCCAATGCTCTTTGCATTACACGATAGGGTTGTCGAGTCCTATTTGGCCTTCTAAGTTCAAGTATCACTTCTTGACCAAAGTGACTTTGCTTCTCATGAGCATTTACATCTTCTAGTCCACACTACTCATTTGGCTTTTAGCTTAGACTGCCTTCTGTTTTCGGTAATCTGACTCAAGTTCCTTGAAGATGCAGGCCTCATTTTACTCTTCTCTACATCCCTCAAAGCTGAGAGACATCACTGCCCTTCCTTTTTTTGAGGAGGAATTTTGTTTAGTGGAAAGAACATTAGTCAACAGTCAGCCAGCATTGATTAAGAATTATGGACCAGAAACTGTAATAAGTTCTAGGAATACAAATCCATGCAGAAAAATTGATAGTCTTGGTCCTCACAAAGCTTATATTCTAACGAGGGAAGATGAGATGTCAGAGGAAGCTGAAATGGTATGGGGGCGTGAGACAGAGATACCTGCTCAGGGATATGGTGGAGAAATTCTGGGGTTCTGGAGAATGGAGCAGGAATGAATGAAGATAAGGCTGGCCTAGGAGCTTTCCTTAAAATGGAGGTCTAGGAGGAACTGATTGATCAGAAGATGGGGTGTATTAGCAGAGCATATTTCCAATGTGAAAAGGCCAAAGCCAGAGTGAACTTCCAGGGTGAGGAAGTTACATGGGCTGAGTGAACTTTTAGGATGAGAAAAGTCTGATATAGGATGCTGGAGAATGTCCAGAGAGTAAGGAGTGGAACACAGAAAGGGATGAAGCATTAGACTTGAAGTCAGAAGTCTTGGGTTTGAGTTCCACTGACTAGCCATTTATTTTTGGAGGAATCACTTAATCTTCCTTTCTTTTCTCTTCCCTCCCCTCCCCTCCCCTCCCCTCCCCTCCTCTTCCTTCCCCTTCCTTCTCCCCCCTTTCCTTCCCTTCCCTTCCCTCTTTCCACTAAACAAATTTCCTCATTCAAACACACATAATATCCCTAACAAGTCATCCAGCCTCCACTTAAAGATCTCTAGTCATGATAATTCAACACCTCATAGCAGAATCCATTCCATTTTGGACAGCTTTCAGTATTATAAAATTTTCCATTATATGGGGCTGAAATCTGCTTCTGCAACTTTCCCTCATTGATCCTAGCTCCTCTGAAGCTGAGCAAAACAAACTTAATCCCTCATTCACAGCTCTTTAGATAACTGATGATAGCTATCATGTCTCCATAAGTCTTCTTTTATCTAGGTTAAACATTCCCATTTCCTTCAACCATCCTTCCATGGCAGGGTTCCAAATGTTCTAATCATCCACATTACCCTCCTCTCTTGTCATTGTTCATCCTAAAATATGGAGTCTAGAACTAAACATGGCATTACAGATGGAGTCTGAATAGAGCAGAATACAATGAGACCACAATCTCCTAAAATTTGGATAATGTGTCTATTAATGAAGCCTAAATTTGCATTGGCTTTTTTTTTTTATCACCATGTTACACTATTGTCTCATGTTAAGCTTATAGGAAAAGGAAGGGAGGGAATGAACATTTATTAAGCACCGACTATGTGCCCAAAACTGTGCTAAGCACTTTACAAATATCTCATTTGATCCTCACAACAACCCTGGGAGGCAGATGCTATGAGGATCCCCATTTTACAACTGAGGAAACCAAGGCAAGGAGAGGTTGAGTGACCTGCCCAGAGTCATACAGATTGTAAGTATCTGAGGAGGGATTTGAACTCAGGTCTTCTAGACTCCACGCCTAGTGCTCTAACCATTATGACAATTAAATGCCTTATAGTCCACCAAAACCTCCATGTCTTTTTCATAGGAATTAGCAGTCACAACTCTCCCATCCTACAGTCATATAGTTGAACTCAACTGATTTGCATTTATCTCTATTACATTTCAGTCTCTTAGATTCATCAAATTTTTTCTAGCCTGTTAAGAAATTTTTTGATCCCCATCATCTTCCAATGTATTGGCAAGCCTTCCTAGCCTTTTATCATCCACAACTGGATAGATATCATACCTTCCATGTCGTTGTACAAATCACTTAAAAACTATGCTAAGTACAGAACCTGATGGCACTCCACTAGATTAAGATTAACAGCAATCAATTAATTGGTACTCATTTGGGCCACTTATCGTCCAGTTCTAAATATCCTTAACTGTACAAAGATCCAGTTCCCCTTGCCCATGAGGATGTTATGAAAGACTGAAAAATGCTTCAGGGTATTCATATTCACTCCAATTAGGACCTAACCTGTATTTATAGATGAAATTAGAAAGAGTACCAATACAATAATCACAAATGGTACTTATTTGCTAGCATTTCTATAGCAGCTTGTCCTTATCATTAGTAACAGGACTCAAATGCTCCAATGCTTGATTTGCTGCATGAGGAAGTTGAAATGACACCTAAGAATTCAAAGTCAGGGAAAGTAGCAGGACCTGACTAGGTATACGCAGAAGAAAAACAAAATGGCAGCAACATACTTTTGAAGGCATTGAAGTATTGATTGTTAAGATGCCTCAAAGAAGGGAAGATTTCAGATGAAGAGAAAAAATGAATCAGACATAATATTATTGACTCCAAATTGGAGAAAGCATCAGAAATTGCAGGCACTAAGACCTATTTTCTCATTTCTATAAAATAAAGATAATGATGATAATTATAGCTGCCACTTACATAGTGCTTTTAGGTTTGCAAAGCACTTTACACATTATTTCATTTGATACTTATAACAGTCCTGTGAGGTAGGTACTATTGTCATTACCATTTTACGGATGAAGAAACTCAGGCTAAAAGCAATTTCTTCTCTAAAAGTCTTCCAATGCCTCACTATGGTGAAAAGATGATCCTAGTTTCTTTTTCTTTTCTTTCAAAATTTTTTATTTTTATCTTTTGATTTTACATCACTTTTATTTTTTAAATATATTGTTGTCCTCTCCGTTGCCCAGAGAGTCATCCCTTGTAGACACAGAATAAAAAAGAAAGAAGGAAAAAAGCAGTTCAGCAAAACTAACACATCAACCAAGTCTGACAGTATTTGCAATTAAAAATTAAATAAATTTAAATACATATATAAATTTATTTAATAAATTTAAATACATATATAAATTTATTTAATAAATTTAAATAAATATATAAATTTATTTAATAATTTTATAAACAAACAAACAAAATAAAAATTATATACCCAAAGTCTCTGACATCTTTGATGAAAAGAGAAGGGTACATTTTTTCAACTCTTTTCCAAGGCTAAGCCTGGTCATTATAATTACTCAGCATTCAGTTTCTTTTTTGTTGTTCTTTCTATGTACATTGTTACAGGCATTGTTCATGTTGTTTGGCTGGTTCTGCTTACTTCACTTTCATCAGTTTACATGCTTTTCTGATTTTTTTCTTTTCATTGTTTCTTACAGTGCAGTAAGACTCTGTGAGGTTCATGTACCACAATTTGATTACTTGTTCCCCAATAGTTGGGCATCTACTCTGTTTCTACTTTGCTTCTACAAGTGCTGCTATGAATTATTTTTGCCATATTTGGGGCCTTTCTTTTTATCATTGGCCTTTTGGGGTACGTGCTTAGCAGTGAGATATCTGGGTTAAAGAGTACAGGCATTTTAGTCATTTACGTAGAACAAATCCAAATTATTTTTAGGATGATTGAATCAATTCATAGATCCACCAGCAGTTTATTATTATGCCTGTCTTTCTGTAGTCACTCCAGTATTGTCTGTTCCCACCTTTCGGTGACCTTATATTCCCAGAGAAGCACAAGTTCTATCAGGTCCAGTGGAGACGGAAAGACTTTCAGTTCAGCATTGGTGACAGATTATGGGTCTGTCATCCTAGGACTAGCCTAGCTATTGAATTCAAAGAGGTATTCCTAGGTTGGTCAAAGTCTGCCTATCAAGTCATAAAGAAGAATTGCAATTTGTGGTGGAGGGGGACCCACACAATATGAACACTGGAGTAAGATCTTTGGGAATTGTACGGAGTTGCACAATTAAGTTTGTACCCAGGATATCCTTGAAGGGAAATTGAAAAAGGAACAAGGAGACTTTTGCAGATGATTTTTAAAAATAACAGACAGACTACATCTTTAGAGTAACACAATTAACTTAAAGGTGTGAGATTCTGCACAAACAATACAAAATCTTGCTGTACTTAGCACAGTGCCTGGCATATAGTAGGTGCTTAATAAATGTTTATTGACTGACTGCCTGCTATTTATTGATGGAAGAAAAAAAAGTTTGACTAGATAGAGCATATGTTAAGGTCATTCAGGATTCCTCAATAGACATAACAACATATGTAACTTTATTCAATGATTCTATGATTATCGGTTTCAATGAGGCATAAAACAGGAAGATATATATTCATCAAAGATGTTCATCGTTGTTATAGAGGATGTCAAGAGCAAAGTCCAAATGAAAGAGGCATTCTCTCTGTGTGTCTCTGTCTCTCTACCTTTGTCTTTCTCTTGTAAAGTGAATGTTTAAGCAAATCTATTTGAAATTAGAGTTAAGATAATTTATTTTCCCATTTTTCCAAACTTAACAAACATCTATTAAGATGAGCATTTCCATATACACAGTATGACAGAAAGGTGTTATTCATTTCATTCCTGTCCAACTCTTTGTGACCCCATTTGGGGTTTTCCTGGCAAAGATACTGCAGTGGTTTGCTATTTCCTTCTCCAGCTCATTTTACAGATGAGAAAATTGAGGCAAACAGGGTGAAGTGACTTGCCCAGGGTCACACAGTTAATAAGTGTCTAAGGCCAGATTTGAACTTCAGAAGAGGAATCTTCCTGATTCCTAGCCCAGCACTCTACCCTCTATGCCACCTAGCTGCCCAGGATGGAAAGAAGGTATATCAAATTGCAACTTTCTATTATTTGCAGCTTGCTTTTCTTTTAGCATATGTAATACATCCATTTCGAAACTTTCAAAGCTATGGTGCTTGTCTGTGACTCCTTCTGATCTGACCCTCTTTTCTTTCCTTCCTTCCTTCCTTCCTTCCTTCCTTCCTTCCTTCCTTCCCTCCCTACTTCCTTTCTTCCTTTCTTCCTTCCTTCCTTCCTTCCCTCCCTACTTCCTTTCTTCCTTTCTTCCTTTCTTCCTTCCTTCCTTCCTTCCTTCCTTCTTTTCTTTCTTTCTTTCTTTCTTTCTTTCTCTCTTCCTTCCTTTCTTTCTCTCTCTTTCTTTCTTCCTTCCTTCCTTCCTTTCTTTCTTTTTCTTTCTTTCTTTCTTTCTTTCTTTCTTTCTTTCTTTCTTTCTTTCTTTCTTTCTTTCTTTCTTTCTTCCTTCCTTCCTTTCTTTCTTTCTCTTTCTTTCTTTCTTTCTTTCTTTCTTTCTTTCTTTCTTTCTTTCTTTCTTTCTTTCTTTCTTTCTTTCTTTCTTTCTTTCTTTCTTTCTTTTCTTTCCACCCTAGCTCCTCATCTCCTTCTCCTGCCCCTACAGTGATAAATGGGGGAATGGGGCAAGACAGGGCAGGAATAGAAAAACAAAATGAAAAAAGAGATTCTCTATGGATGGCAGAGTTCTCCAGATGCTAGCTCCTTTTCGCACTGATGGCATGAAGCTGAGAATACTACAGGGTCTCCTTAAAGAAGACCATGACCCCTAAAAGAAATTTGCCTCACAATCCACACAGGAAAATCACATGGATGAAGGATGCTTAATGTCCAATCAATCAATCAACAAGCATTTATTTAGTGCCTACTATATACCAAGCACTTGGTACTATGATATTCAACAGGATGGGCAAACATCCTATTAGTACCTATATCTTGGATAGACCCTGCAGATTGACAATGAATTAGAAATAAGAACAGTCCGGATTTTATTTGGGAATTTGCAATACACTTTCAACGATTCCAAAAGATTTCATGAAACAAACAAAAAAAACTCCACCTTCCTAACATCTGTATTCTTCTGGTGATTCTCTTTAGCTATGAATCATAAAATACCACAGTTTGTAAAGAATCATACTGTAGGTTATCCAAGAGGCAGTATGGTGATGCATCGTTGCTATGTGGAGGCTATGGCTTATTTCCGATAACCTGTTTGCATAAAAGAAGTAGCACGCATGATATTATTCAGGGAATGGAAAACCAGTGAATGGGCCACATAACAGGAGCAAAGGATTATAAATGGACAGACCTCAAAGAAGGCTTCCAGTGTATTGGGTAGATCACCTATGGAAGGTTTGTGAGACAATGAGATGTAGATGCTATCTGATCTGTGCGCAGCCAAATTATGGCAGTTTCTAGAGACCTCCATCTTTTTTTAGCTTATTTTTTCTTTCCTTTATTAATTTAAAATGTGTTTGTCTGACAATAAAAATCCTATTCTTCTAATGAGGAAGGAAAAAAACTCCAAAATTTAATAGTAAGGTAAAATCTATACATAATACTTTGACATTTTAAATTTATATTATTATGAACTTGAATAAAATAAGCATTTCTATAACATAGAATAGAAAAAAAGATGGCACATGAAACTGCAAATCTATTTTGTACAACTTGCTATTCTTTTTAAATATATGAGAAAGTTATTATTTAACTTTTTTTCCTTTTTCTCTTCCCTATATACATATACATACATATATATGTATATACACACACACATACACACATATGTAAAGTCATTCTATCCATACTGCTATTTGTCAGTTTTTTCTATAGATGCAGATTGTGTCTCCCTTTATACGTCCTTTGTAGTTCATTTGGGTATTTATAATAGAATGACTTGGTTGCTCAAAGTTGTACTTAAAACAATACCGCTGTTACTGTATACAGTGTTTTCTTGGTTCTGCTCATTTTGGTTTTCATTATTTCATGGTGGTCTATCCATGTTTTTCTAAGATCATTGAGCTCATCATTTCTATTTCTTACAGCACAGTAGTAATTCATCACAATCATATATCACAACTTGTTCAGTTATTTCCCAGTCTATGGACATCTCCACACCAGTTCTTTGTCACCACAAAGGGAGCTGCCATAAATATTTTAGAATACATGAGTTCTTTTCCTTTTTCCCTAATCATCTTTGGAAACAGATCTAGTAGTGGTATTGCTGGGTCAAAGGGTATAGGCATCTCAATAACTCTTTGGCCATAGTTCCAGATTCTTCTCCAAAATTGTTGGATCAGTTTACAGTTCTACCTACAGTGAATTAGTGTCCCAATTTTTGCAGATCCCCTCTAACATTTGTAACTTTTTCCAATTGTTTTAGCCAATCTGATAGTCTGGCAAAAATCAGGCATAGACCAATATCTTACACAATCTACCAAGATAAGGTCAAAATGGATACATGTCCTAGATATAAAGAGATATTACAAGAAAATTTGAAGAACATGGAGCATATTACCTATCAGTCTTGTGGATAGGCAAATAATTTGTGAATAAATTAGAGAGCAGTACAAGGTGTAAAATGGATAGTTTCTATTACATTAAATTAAAAAGGTTTTGTACAAGTAAAACAAATATAGCCACAAACAGAAGGAAAGCAGAAAATTGGGAGGGGGGAGCGGCGCGGAATTTTATAGACAGTTTCTCAGATCAAGGTGGCGTATCTCAAATATATAAAGAACTTTGTCAAATCTATAAGAATATGTCATTCCCCAATTGATAAATGGTCAAAGGTTGTGAACAGGCAGTTTTCTGATGAAGAAATCAGAACAATTTATAGTCATGTGAAAAAATGCTTTAAATCATTATTGATTGGGGGAAAGCACATTAAAACAACTTTGAGTCCCCCTTCTTTAACATCTGCCATTCCCCTTTCCTTTGCTATGCTTTGTGGAACATATGTTGGGGTGGGGCAAAAATAAAACAAAAAAAGGAGACCCTTCAAGTTATTTCCACATCGGGCAGAATATCCTTATACGTGTAAAAGAATAAGTAACCAGGGCAACCACTTTATAAACTCTGAACTCCAAAGTTGGAAGAGATCTTTGAGAAGTTAACTCTCTGCTTCTGGGCAGCTCTTTATGAGACTTGTGTTCCCACAGTTTTAGTCAGGCAGCTGTTATCCCTTTTCTTCAAAGTCTCCCCACTGTAACTTTGCCATGTTGTCACATAGTGGGTGAAGATATAAGGGGGATTTTAGGCCCTCTAAGTTGTACTCTGATACCTCATCAAGCCATAGAAATGACCCCAAGTTCTTGAAGGCAATGCCAGTGGACTGACCATAGGATCTGAAAGATTCAACTATGTTGGTTTTGTACCCCTTCTGGGGCCACTCAGACAACTAAATATTCACACTCACAGGTATCTGGGGGATGGCTGACTACTCCCTCCTGAGTGGTAAAGGTAGCTTAGAGGGCCTGAACTTTCTAGCATAGTAACTCCTGGGCTCCCACCGCTGTGTTCTCTATTAACAATCAGACAGTTGATTCCATGGTTTAAGAAAAGGGATTTGGTGAGAAGGTATATCTATTAACAGGTGGTGCAAAATATTCCCCTCCAAAGTATGTCTCTCACATATATGCACAAAGAGTCCACGGAAAGAGTGGGCGTTAACATAAAAGTGTAATGATAGGAAGGAACATGCATAGGCAACATGCATTTGCAAAAGGATGCCTCCTGGTTCCTCTCTAGACATCCCATTTTTTCTTTGTGGAATCCTAGAATTAGTAGTTGCTCCACTCTGCAGATCATTGATTTTTTTTTATCCAAATCAATGGGTTCACAGAATCATTTAATATTTGAGTGGGTAAACAAGAACTTAGGAAGATGTGGGCATCGGGATCTGACACTTTATCCTTGGGCCGATAATCTCCACTTGTCCCTATCAGCTTTCATCTCCATAGTTCCCATCCTCAGAGAGCAGATTGCTATGAACGAGGTCACTAGAGGTGAACTCTGGAGCTTAGCTGATTTTTAGCCTGTTAGGGAAAGCTGGAAGCACCAAGAGAACTCTATGGGAACCCTAGGGTAGAGCACAGACAACAGGAGAAGTACAAGGAGGGGCCTGAGGGCCAAGGCCATGACAGAGCCCCAGAACTGGGCATGGTGCCAGGGCTTTAGCAACTTAGGCAGAAGGCCCTTCATATCCTATAAACAGTGGCACTCCCAGGTCAGGCTCAGGGTCCCTCCCTGCCTAACTCCCCAAGCCTGTCACCTGCCTCTCCTATTTACAGGTGTCCATGGGCCTTGGCCCAATTTCCAGCTGACACTCCCAGGATTTTGCTTCCTGGAGGGCAGCTTATTTCCCACTGCCCACAAAGGACTTGGAGGTGCTGAACTGTTTGCTCCAAGACTTAAGGGGTTTATCCGGAATCAGACTTTGGGAATAAAAAGCCTTCCCCTCTCCCTCAATCTACTTTGTGGCTTTCCCCATCCTGCAACAGGAGCATGATACTCTAAGGAGAAAAGAGGGGTCAAGGCAGAGTTAGAATCCTAGAATCGGGCTGATCTCTGCTGCTGCTGTCTCTCCAACGTCATCCTCCAGTCCCAATATCCAAGAGTCAGTCTTCGGGAGTCTGGGACCTGTTTACTCTCTCAGAAAAGGCTGTGAAGGCTTAGTTCTCCAGGTTTCAGAGTCTAAAGTCCAGGCCCTTCTGGGGGAAATACCAACTCAGTTGTCACTTTCCTGAAGGCTTTTCTGAATTCTCTTCACCACCATCATCATGATCATTCTCCACTCCTGCCCCTCTGCTGCTTTGGGAGCCCGCACCTTTTAATCTTTTTTTTTTAAAGTCAGCAAGCATACATTAAGCACCTATGTTCTAGGCTCTGTACTAAGCACTGAGGATACAAAGAAAGGCAAAATACAGCCCCTGCCCTCAAAGAGCTTATAGTTTAATGGAAAACAATAGCAAACAACTAGGTACAAACAAGATATAGACAGGACAAATTGTACCCCCCCCCCCCATTTTAATCTTTAGTAATCTGTCTCTCCTTAACCTTCCCAAAACACTTTGCCTGGTTCTCTCTTTTGCTCCATCACTTTTTATTTTTAATATCTTTTTGTGTAGCTAGATGGCTGACATCATGCTATGCCAATGTTCCCTATTATTACTATCTTAGTGTCTTGTACATAGTTCTTGCCTAATGCATACTTATTGAATTGAATTGGGATCCCAGATGCTCCTTTGTAGTAGGAATTGAATGTTCGCCTCTAGTGATTAGAGGATCTCTTCGAGAAACTGCCATAATGATTTAGAACTACAAGAAACTTTGGAGATCACCGAATATAACTCCCTCATTTTACAGATGAGGAAACTGAGGACAAATAGATTAAGTGTCTTTCATAAAGTCATCGAGATTCAAATCCAGGTCCAGCAATTCAGGGCTCTTCAATATGCATCGCAGAGTTTTCATATGATTTGGAGTTGGGATAGAGCCAGCTGCTATCAGCTCAAGAGAGCTGGTTGTTAAATTTTCAGTGTGAATATTTGCATACTGTAAATCAGGCCTTGATTTATTGTTTTGTTGATTGTCTAGACCTTAAGAAAGTGATAGAGAAAAGGGGGGAAATACTGCAACTTTAAACTTTAAAAATTTGTTGTGGGTACATTTTTTCCAGAGAGCACGTTGTTAGATTTTCTAGCATACCTTCCCTGAAATTCAACTCAACAAGCTAGGTGCTAGGGCTATAAAACAAATCAAATTTATTCTTCAAGTTACTCCCGTTCTATCATGAAGAATAGGACATATACATAGTTCAGTGAATATAAAACTTTTTTTTTCATTTTTCAGTTGTGTCTGACTCTTTGTGACCCCATTTGGGGTTTTCTTGACAAAGATACTAAAGTGGTTCGCCATTTCCTACTCCAGCTCATTTTACAGATGAGGAAACTGAGGCAAACAGGGTGAGGTGACTTGCCCAGGGTCACACAGCTAGTAAGTGTCTGAGGCCAGATTTGAATTTGAGAAGAACCTTCCAGACTCCAGGCTGGGTGCTCTATCCATTAAGCCACCTAGCTGCCCTATAAAACATTAAAAAAAAATACAAAGTGTGTTGGGGGAATGCTAACAGCAGGGGGAATCAAGAAAGGACTGTTTTAGAAGGTGACTCATGAGTTCAAAGGAGCTTTGAAAGGCACTAGGGACCCCAACAGGCAAAGACAAGGAGGGAGAGCATTCCAAGCATGGGGGATGAAGGGACCTTAGAAACCATCTGGTCTAGTATGATTAGTTTACAGATAAGGAAACAGGTCCAGAGAAGCCTCATGGAACAGAAGCAAGTAGCAGGGCATAGATTCAAATCCAGGGTCTTTGATGCCAAAGTCAATGTTCTTTCCATCATGTCTTATGAGCGCTAGGACTCAGAGCATCTAAAGCCAGCCCTGCCAGGCTATTATCTGGGTGTTCAGTCTCTCCCAGGGCAGCCGGATTGCCCAGGCAGTAATCTGGAGAGGACTCAGCCCAGGAGGTGGCCTTACAATTCCCGTGAGCACAGATGGGCAGCTTGAGCTAGGGATGACGAGACAGAGGACTAGGTGGGGCCTATGACCAATACCCCAATACTCCCCAAAGCTGAGGTAAGATGGCTAGGGGCCCCCCATCATCCCTTTCATATCACACTGCCAGACCCCACCCCACCCCATTCTAGTGAAGGAGTAATCTATCGGGAGCAGCTGATACATCAAAAAAACTTTAGGGTTTACACAGAGCTTTGAGCCTCACAATAACTTTGTGTGATAGGCACTACAAGCAGAGGAGGCCAAATGATACAGTGGGGAAAGTACAGGCTTGTGAGTCAGGGTTCAAATCCCTTCTCTGACATCTAATACCTGTGTCACCTTGAACAAGTCACTTACTGGCCATTGCTAGTTGTGTGACCATGGGCACATAGCCTCCTTTTCTCATCTGTAAAATAAGGATGTGGGATTAGATGGCTCCCAGAATGCCTTCCAGCTCTAGACTATGATCTCCAGTCACTAGGATATTTCACAGATGAGGAAACTGAGGCTGTGTGCCCATAGTCACATAAATGGTAGAGACTGAAAATGAGTTTTGAATCCAGGATTTCCTAACGCCGTATCTGACACTAACCACTATCCCATACTGCCTCTCCTGGGCTCTTTTGTCAACTCTGTCTGGCCTGGCTCAGGGTGATCTTACCACACAGCATCAACTCAGCCTCAGGTCTTTCCCACACAGAGTTGGGAGGGGCATGAGACCTGGACACAGTCCCTAGTTGCCCTGAGTGTCCCCTCCTTCCTGGCACTGGCCACCCAAGCCAAGAAAGCTGTTATTTAGAACCTGATAACTGACTGGGCTGGGTCAGGCCAGTGATAAGAAGCAGCTGTTTGAAGTCCAGAGAGATAAGGGTAGCCCAGTAAATCTATAGATAAGGAAGGGGATGAAGGGGACTTAGCTAAGCCCCTAGGTTTTTCCCATTTTCCATCTATTCCCTTCTCTAACCTTAGACCCCTGGTAGAAGAGAAATGCATCCCTGGATACCTGGATACCTTCCAATAATCTGGAGTACCTCCTTTTGTCTCACTCCTGCCTGTTGTACTCGGGTTGCTTTTTCTAATCTTCAGCTCCTGAGAAACATGGCGCACAGTTGCAGCCAGCAGTCCCCAGACTGCCACACCCTGCTAGTCTATGGTCTAGATGTAGGCTCGGTACATCTATTCCTTTTGCACTTTAAGGCCGGTAGGCCTTTGTATACCCATGGAGGAGCTCCCCACAGCCCACCCCTCCCCAAGTTTTTCTTCTTCTCAATGCCCTACTCCTATCTTGGAGGATTTCGACATCAAAGTTGATGGCCCTTCACCACTCCTGGTTCTCACTCCCCTCCCACTCCACAGGGCCAAACCAAACAGCCCAGAGTGGGGGTTTTCCAGTAAGAACCCCTCTCCTCATGCCTCCTAAACCTCAGATCCCCAGAAACCCCATCTCTTCACCTCCTCAACCCCATTCTCTGACCTGCCTAACTAACCACTGAAATAAACTCATCAACTCCAGCATGATTTGAATCAGAGAATCCTAGAATGTTAGAGTGGGAAGGGACCCAAGACATCATCTAGCTTGACCCCTCTCATTTTACAGATGAGGAAACTGAGGCTCAGATGTGCAGTGACTTGCCCAATGTGACACCATCAGTGACAGGATTTGAATGCAGCTCCTCTGTCTCTAAAGTCAGCAATTTCCTTACTACTTGTTGTTGTTGTTGGTTTTGGTCCTTCCTTTTCCAAAAGGACCAGTGATATCATGGGTGATGTCTTGACTTGCACTATGCCTTTCTTAAAAGATCTAGAACCCTTGAGTAGTCAAGCAATCAGCAAGAATTTACCGTATTGTCTACTTTGGTGCTCATCATTGTGGCAGGTACCAGGTACCCAAGACCAGCCGGTTCTTACTCTCCCCATTGTAGGTTCTTCTGTTCATCTGTATTTATGTTATTCATGTGGTTGATGTAATCTCTGTGTGTTTTCTATTCAGCCTGTGTGTTCGTTCATATCAGATCCACGTATATCTATCTCTTCCATCTCCCCACTGGATTGATTGTAAGCTCCCTCTGGGCAGGGACTGAATGTCTCATCTAAAATCCCTAGCAGAGCTGCTGGAGGGCCATGACCCAGGAGGAGGTGCCAAAGAGCTCAAGCTTGTAGCCTGCCCTGGAGGATTAAATGAGAGGTTGGGAACCTGGCAGGACTGGCTTTAGATACTGTGAGTCCTAGCGCTCATAAGTATGTTGAGGGATTCATTAGAATGGGAGGAGATAAAGGACTGAGTCTGACCTGGTCTGAGTCACTGTTTTCAGAGGCCAGACTGCATGGACTCTTAGACAGGACTGTATATCACCCCTCTCCATTGGACCCCGTTATTACGCCTCCGGATTTATTTTTCTCATCATAATATAGACCAAAAGACCTTGGGGGAAAATGAAGAGGAAGACAGGGCAGAGACAAGGAAAGATCCTTGAAGAGATTCTTTTAAGGCCTCTGATGGGGTTATAAAGCTAGCAGGAGGGTGGGATACCTACAAAATTGGGAGCCCCCCTTTCCATTTTTTGCCTTGCATCATGGGGTGGACTGTGGTGAAGTTGATCACAGTGCCAGGGAGGAAGTCTCTGAGTTCTGAGTGGGCCCTGGCTGGGGGTGGGGGGGGTGCAAATGTTGCAGCTGGGAGGAGTAAAGGTGATGGCGGCACTGTGCCAAATCAGCTGCCACCCCTTTGCAGCAATGGTGCCTCTTGGCACGTTCACACCCTTCTCCGAGCTGGCAGGGGCTCCAATTACCAGCCCTGGGTGCCAAGAAGGTGAGACACCCCACCCTTGTCCAGGTCCCCCACGGCTTCTAGGTCCCATGGGCCTTTAGGGGCCCTGCCCCCCAGTGAGAAAGGGGTGTTCTTGGTGGGAATAGATTAGCTTTTAGTGCATAAGGATTAGGGGCCTGATGACAGGGTGTCAGGGTGTTCCTTAGAATGGGTGGCTTCATAATCCTCAGCCAGAGCACCAGGGGCTCTGATGCCCTTTGATCTGTGTGAAAGCTCCATTATACAGACACAGCCCATGTTTCCATAAAGGGAAGAACAATCGTTTCCAGCCCAGACAAAGGACTCTTTGTACAGCCCTGGGACCTGAGTCCAGTCGTCACAGGAGCAGGGGGAGGAGGAGAACCTCGCCCTAGGCCTAGGACGGGGAAAGGGGGGCAGGGTGATTCTGGGTGAGGCAGCTGCGTGGCTCTCTGCAAGCCTGCCTCTGGTGGGCAAAGGGCACTGATGACATCATATTGCCCAAGGGGCACGCCCAAAGCTAATGGGGTGGGGTGGGGTCTGGCAGTGTGATATGAAAGGGATGATGGGGGGCCCCCAGCCATCTTACCTCAGCTTTGGGGAGTATCGGGGTATTGGTCATAGGCCCCACCTAGTCCTCTGTCTCGTCATCCCTAGCTCAAGCTGCCCATCTGTGCTCACGGGAATTGTAAGGCCACCTCCTGGGCTGAGTCCTCTCCAGATTACTGCCTAGACAATCCAGCTGCCCTGGGAGAGACTGAACATCCAGATAATAGCGGGATTCTGGGATGAATTTGAGGTGTAGGCAAAGGTTCCAAAACCATTTTGGTCATGAACCTCTGCAACAGTCTAGTTAAGTTTCTGGACTCCTCAGATGAATGGTTTTAAATGCATTAAAAATATACCTGGGATTACAAAGAAAACCAATTCTATTTAAATAATTATAAAAATTAACAAGTTAAAAAGCTTGTTATTGTAACAGTAAATGAAACTGTATATTAAAATAGTTATAACAATTAACAAGTTAAAAAAACAGATTCAGGTAGCGGGTCAGATCACTCATTTACTCGGGGAATGGACATTTCAGAGAGTATTTGGAGGTATGAGCAAGGAACAGGGCGGGGTGGGGGGCTTGGGACTTGTAAAAGACCCATTGATCTAGATCAGAGGCAACCCTAGTAGGCAGTAACCCATCAGTGAGGTGCAATGAAGACTACCTTATTATGACGTAAATGCACCCCTTTTTAATGTTAGAAAATCTTACTTTTCATGTGAGGTATTTTATTAAATAATGTCATCACGTGTTATATTGGGGGGCTCAGAGTTCCCCTCTGAACAGTGACACAAGTAGGTCATTTTCACATCTTACCTAGACCACACTAGCCATGCCCCAGAACGAAGCCTACCACCTCGGGAGAGCCTACCACCACCACTACTAGATGGGGGGAGGTGGGAAGAGTTGGGGTGGGGGGAAGATAACCTCACATTTTGCAAATGATTTTGCAAAGCAAATCAGGCCGATGGAGTGGAGCCACTAGCCTGGCCCTTGTGAAGGCAAAGGTGGAGACAGTGTGCTCCAGTGGGAATTATTCCCTTTACGCTATGCCAGCGTGTTTGCCAGTCAAATCCAGGCTTTCTGAAGGTCCATTGCCCATTTTTGTCTCCTTTAGAAACACAAGAATTCCCTGATCTGGGGGCCATGGTTTGGGGTTCACCCACGTTTGTTTGTTTCACCTTTCTATGAGCACACTCTGTCAGGCAGAAGATAGACAATTTGGGACTTAGCCCTGAAAGAATCTGGGAACTCGTCCAGAAATGGAGGGTGTGGGGTGGGAGGGGTAGGGGTCAGATTTAGACCCCACATTGTCCCTGAGAACAAGCGAAGGCCCATCTGGGTAGTGTTCTTGGATGTACATGGGGAGAGAGTGATGGAGGAAAGGCCTCCCAGGTGCAATGATCAGTTACCGGATGGCAGGATGGGGATGGAGAAAGGAACCTTAGGGCCCTGGAGAGAAGAAACTCCAGCTGACCCCAGGAGAAGTAGAGACCAAGGCATGTGGGGCTGGAAACCAGGCCTGCAGGTGGCAAACCTGTTCCTGCCCACAGAGACTTGCTATGTTGATTTTGGCAGCCCCTGCCCAGAGTCTCGATCCTGCCTCAGAGAAGACTGAAACTGAGACTGGGCAGGGCTGGGGGGGGGAGCTGTTGGGGGCTGCTGGAGATGTTCCCAATCTCATTCTGCCTGTGCTGGCTGAGGCTGGCTGGGGTGGGAACTGGGCCTGGCCAGACCCAGCTGGGCCTGGGGGAGCCCTGGGGCCCGAGGGACACAGGGGATGGCAAAATGGAGGCGCCGCTTGGCCCCAGGCCAGAGAGGATTGACTAATAGAGGAGCCTGGGTCTGGAGGAGATAGCAAAGGCTGCCCCCAACTTCTCCTCTCTCTCTTTGACCGGCGCACATAGGCTGATCTTCAGAGCAGAGATAAGAAAACCTGCTCACGCCAACTTCACTTGAAGAGAATAGTTGATTCATAGGAAAAAAAAACGAGAGAGAGCAAGAGAGAGACAGAGACAGAGACAGAGAGAGACAGAGAAAGAGGGGGGAGAGAGGGAGAGAGAGAGACAGAGAAAGAGAGAGACAGACAGAGAGAGATAGAGACAAAGAAAGAGAGGGACAGAGACAGAGAAAGAGAGAGACAGAGAAAGGGGTGGGGGGCGGGGGAAGAGAGAGAGAGGAGAACCAGAGTGATTCACTAAAGAGGAAGGGACAGTATGACAGAAAGGCCCAGAAACAGGACAGGAATGGCTGTGAAGGTGAATGGAGAGATGGCTGGATGGTAACAATGGTTATTAATAATAACAGCTAACATTGGGCTTCGAGGTTTTCAAAGTGCTTTCCACGTGATGTTTCATTTGATTCTAATACCAGTCCTTTGAGAAAGGTGTTGTAATTCCCATTTTACAGATGAGGAAGCTGAGATTGAGATATTTTTTGACATAATAAGTGAGGTGGGATTCAAGCTCAGGTCAAATGACCTCCTTTGGGAGAATCTGAAAGCTAAATAAATAAATTTTGACAGATTGAACCCCGCCTTTCCCCACTCAAAGAGCCACCTTTGCTTTCTGCCACTTATTAGCTTAACTCAACGATGAGTCCCAGAGCTTTTGCCTTCCACCGCTTCCTCAGCCTGCTCTGATGAACGTCTCATTCCAAGGCACCTCGGCGCCTGGGTTTGCCAGGATTCTTGTTCTCAGGGATCCTTTTTCTCCCTTCCATTGCCACCATCACTAGACGCTCTTACTCTCAGTTCTATTCCAGAAAAGACTGAAATAAAGAGAGTGTGACAAGGTGGTAAAGTGGATAGGGTTTCAGAGTCAGAACAGACTTGAGTTCAAATCCTGCCTCAGACGCTTATTTGCTATATAACTTTATACAAGTCACTTAAATGCTTTCTGCCTCAGTTTCCTCATGTGAAAAGCAGGAATTATCATAGCACCTACTTCCTAGGACTGGAGGGAGGATCAGATAGGATAACATGTGTGAGCTGCTTTGTGAACCTTAGAAGCGCTGTAGAGATGCTGGTTATTATTATTTTGGATGTCTGGCTCACGGTAAGTGCTCAACAAATGCTGGGCTGGCTGAGGCTGGCAAGGGTGATGGAAGTCGTTGCTCCCTCTCTTCCCTCCATTTCCATCTCCTCTCCCCCATCCAAACCACAAGAGAGGGCTTTCGACCAATAAACACTTACTAAACTCCCAGTATCAAATCAGTTATGTTGCACACTGTTGTTCTTCTGGTTCAATCTTTTCCTACTCTTTGAGGTTTTCATGGCAAAGATATTGGAATGATTTGCCATTTCCTTTTATGCCTCATTTTACAGATGAGGAAACTGAGGGAAACGGGGTTAAGTGACTTGTCCAGGGTCACACAGCTAGGAAGTGTCTGAGGCCAGATTTGAACTCACGAAGGGGAATCTTCCTGATTCCACCCCAGAACTCTATCCACTGCCTCTAGGTGTCTAGGGGCATCTAGGTGTCCCATTATGGTATGTACCCTACATGTTTTATGAGTATATGTTAAAGTACTTTGAAAACCTTAAATAATATATAAATGCGAGCTACTACTACTACGGCAACAACTACTACAGCTACTAGTAGTAATACAACTACTACTACCACTAGTATAGCAGCTACTACTACAACTATATATATAGTATATACATATATATATATATACTATATATAGTGCAGTATATATATACTATATGGCATTTAGTATATATGTATATACTATATAATATATATAATATACATATACCATATAGTATATATAGATACTATACTACAACTACAACTATACTACTAGTAGTATAGCAACTACTACTACTATAATTACTACTAGTAGTACAGCAACTACCATAACTACTACAACTACAACCACTAGCACAGTAATTACTACTACAATAACTACCATTACTAGTATGGCAACTGCTACTACTATAATTACTACTAGTAGTACAGCAACTACCATAACTACTACAACTACAACCACTAGTACAGTAATTACTACTACAATAACTACTATTACTAGTATGGCAATTACTGCTAGTACAGCAATTGCTACTACTACGACTACTACTAGTACAGCAACTACTACAACTACTACTAGTACAGCAACTACTACAACTACTACTACTACTAGCACAGCAACTACTATTACACTACTGCTGCTGCTGCTACTACCACTAGGTACCAGGCACTGTGCTAGGTGCTGAAGATACACTGAAAAAAATGCTGCAATCCTATCCTCAAGGAGTTTATAAAGGGAATTAAAAAGTTTATAAAGGGAATAACACATGCATACACATATAAATACATGCAAAAATATATCCCAAATAAATCTAAGGTAATGGTAGGGGCGGAGGAGGAGGGCACTACTAGCTATCAGGGTGTGTCAGGAAAGGCCGCCTGAGGGAGGAGGAGGTGATATTTGAGCTGAGCTTTGAAGAGGGCCCAGGGTCCTAAGAGATAGAACTAAAAGAGGGCATTGGTAACAGGGTAGTAGTAACAGAGTGCCCAGGTAAGAATTAGCCTGTTCTCAGGCCAGGTGATCCTCAGAATTCTTAAGCTATTCTCTAGGCCCCACTGGACTCATCCACCATCGTTCTTTCATGTCTAGGCCTGGTATCTTCCAGAGCAGAGTATCCCCAAGCCTCTTTTGACATCACCCACACCATTGCCTTGATGTGACTTCATTGCTCCATTCTCTAAGAGGAGGCTTACTCTCAGCCAGTTAAGAAGCCTCTAGTGTGACTCATTTTTAGTACTTAGCCCGTGTTGTGGTGTGATCATTTGTTATCTCACTCTCCTATCCCACCTTACTTTCTTCCCTTTCCCCAAGGTAAAAACAAAGAAATGCAAGACAGGGTTGGAATTCATCCCCTCAAAAATCAGGATAATTTACAGAAACACTCACAAAGTTCATACAAGATAGTCCCTTTATAGGTGGGGCAGGCGATAAGAGAATGAACAAGGCAGCTGGAAGGAAAGGCAAAGAAGCAGAAATAGAAGCCGGGAATGGTAAGTTCATAGCCAGAGAGCTGGTCCAACCCTTCCATTTTACAGATGAGGACATTAAGGCCCACAGAAATCATATTATTGGCCCAAAGTCACACAGATGGCAAGTCCCAGAGTTTAGGTTTCAGACTTGGCTCTTCTCCCTCCAAATCCATCATCCTATTGGACCAGGCTTCCTAGTAAAGGTGTGAGGAGAACACAGCAGAGAGACTGAGAGAGAAAGGTAAGGTTAAATGAGAATGAGATGAACAGAGGGAAAGACAGTGTGTGTCTCTAATGCTTCATAGATTTAGGAGAAACCTTGTTGTCAACCTTGTAATTTTTTAGAGGATGAGACTAAAATCCAGAGACATTAAATAATTTGCCCAAGGTGACTGGTAATAAGCCACAGAGCCTGGATTTCAATCTAAGGGAAACAAGCATTTATCAAATGCCCACCGTATGCCAAGAACCCTATAAATATTATCTCATTTAATCCTCACAAAAATCGTGGAGGGAGGTTCTGTTATTCCCATTTTACTGATGAGAAAACTGAGGCAGACAGCCTCAGGAAGTGACTTGCTCAGGGTCACATGTTCGGTCATTTCTCACATCCAACTCTAATTTTATGATGCCATTTGGGATTTTCTTGGCAAAGATACCAGAGTGGTTTGCCATTTCCTTCTCCAGCTCGTTTTATAGATGAGGAAACTGAGGCAAACAGGGTTAAGTGATTTGCCCAGGGTCACACAGCTAGTAGGTATCTGAGACTAAATTTGAACTCAGGAAGATTAGTCTTCTGACTTCAGGCCCAGTGCTCCATCCACTATGGCGCCACCTAGCTGCCTAAATTCTCTACCTTTAAATCCAATAGTCCTTCCACTAAATGGTGCTGGGTCAGTATTTTGCTTGTTGGATATCTCGTCACCTCAGTTCAATCAGGCAGACTTTCTAAGTGTGAGAAGAATGACTATTGGTGCTGCCTTGAGGGGGCCTGATTTCAACAACAATGTAACTTTTAGTTTTCTGGTCCTGGTGACTAAGAAAAGGACTTCTATGGGCTTTGAGAAGTCAATCCCTGGCCTCAGACACTTACTAGCTGTGTAACACTGGGCAAGGCACTTAACCGTGATTGTCTCCAAAAGAAGAAGAAGGAGGAGGAGGAGGAGGAGGAGGATGAGGAGGAGGAGGAGGATGAGGACGAGGATGAGGAGAACAAGGAGCACAAGGAGAAGGATGAGGAGGAGGATGAGGAGGAGGAGGAGGAAAAGAAGAAGGAGAAGGAGGAAGAGGACGAGGAGAAGGAGGAGGAGAAGAAGAAGAAGAAGAAGAAGAAGAAGAAGAAGAAGAAGAAGAAGAAGAAGAAGAAGAAGAAGAAGAAGAAGGAGGAGGAGGAGGAGGAGGAGGAGAAGGAGGAGAAGGAGAAGAAGAAAGAAAAAGGAGAAGAAGAAAGAAAGAAAAAGGAAAAGAAAAAGAAGAGAGAAAAGGAAGAAAGGAAAGGAAGAAAGAAAGGAAGAAAGAAAAGAAGAAAGAAGAGCCAAACCCATCATTGCCTAGGAAGCTTGCGAAGGTTGGGGGGAGGGACGGATGGTGGAGGAGAATTATTAGAGGGTGAATAGTAGGACCACAAGTCTAGAAAAGGAATGTATCTTAGAGATGTCTGAATGTCCTGGACAAGACATCTGGGATCAGGAGTGTGCTGGTAAATGTTTAACAACCAACTCTCTGAAGAAAAAAAGTCCCCATTAGGCTTTTAAGTTTAATCTGTATTATTAACCTTTTCTCTGTCATTTTCTTAGTCCCGGACAGTAAACAAAGGCATAAATCAAGCCGTGACTTGTAGCATGGAAATGCTCACATTGAAAATTTAACAATTGGCTCTTGAGCAGGTACACACTCCCTGCCTGGGTTCCTCATGTCCCACCTGCATTCCCTCCTCCATCTGGGCTTCAGTTTCCTCAAATGAGATTTAAAGATGCCTCAGGGATAGAATAGAAGAGAGGAATAGATTATGTCCATCAGGTTTCAAGGTTGGTAAAGGGAAAGCCTGGAGAAGGAATTTTCTCCTTGTATACTTATGAGAATCATGGCATCTTAAGGTGTTAAGAGTCTCAAAGGACCTATTCATATATTACAACTCTTTGATGTTACGGATGAAGAAACTGAGGCCCAGACATGTACATTGACTTGTTCAAAGTAACATGGCTAGTTAGTAGTAGATCCAGTACTCAAACCAAGGTGTCTTAATTCCTGCTACATTACACCGTCTCCTTAGGGTGGGGTGAGTTGCACTATACTGAGCTCCTAGTTTGGGTCCTGGTACTCTCAGCTCCTCATTCATTTATTCATTCAGCAGGCATTATTGAGCACCTATATTGTTCTACACATTCTTTAGACACACGGCTCTGGCCCTGGCAACAGGCACAGAATCCCAGAAAGTCCTTGCTTCTGGAGACAACTCCCGCTCCCCTTAGATTATTCTGGAAGTCGTAAGAAAGCTTTGACTCAGCTGAATTCTTCAGATAGTAATTATTTCTGAATAGAGAACTAATGCCTGGGATTAATTAATTTGGGGTTTTTATTTCAAAGATCTCAAAGCAGCCAAACAAATATTTGGTTGAATGGTGTGGTTGTGTCTCCAGCAAGAGAGCCATGTGAAGTAATTAAAAAAAAATAGAAGGTTGTACACAACGAAGTGTTAAAAGGTGGGGTGAGGATGATAAATGCTGTAGGACTTTAGGAAAAATCAGCGTGGGTGGAGACAGTTTGGGAAGATTTCATTGGTAGGAAGAGACTCCAGCATGCAGTAGACTCTCAATCTTTTTCACTCCCAACCCTGGGAGGTCTAGAGGGTGAGGTTAATAAATTCAGCTTAACAAATATTTGCCAAGTGGCTGTTATGTATAGAAAGCTCTGCTGGCTTCTGGGGTTTAGATAGAGTTTAGGTTACACAATGGCCACTGCCCTCACTAGCCATCGAGGCAGCTGGGTAGGTGATGTAGTGGATGGAGCATTGGACTTGAAGACAGGAATATCCGAGTTCAAATCTTGCCTCAGACACTTACTAGCTGTGTGACTCTGGGTAAATCACTTACCGGCTCTCAGCTTCAAAATGGGAATAATAACAGCACCTACTTCTCAGGAGTGTTGTGAGGATCAAAGGAGGTAGTTAGTGTTTGCAAAATGCTTCCCGGGTTTTAAAGGATCATAAAAATACTGTCGGTTTTGTTCGTTCGACTCTCCCTGACCCCATTTGGGGTTTTCTCGGCAGAGACCCTGAAGGGGCTTCCCATTTCCTTCTCTGGCTCATTTTACAGATGAGGAAACTGAGGCAAACGGGATTAAGAGATTTGTCCAGGGTCACAAGCATCTGAGGCTGGATTCGAACTCCTAGAGATAAGCGTTCCTTATCCCAGAGCAGACACTCTAACCCCTGCACCATCCAGCTGCCCATCAACATCAAGAGATCTGGGTTAATATCTAGGCTTCCTGGCAGTAGGATTTTTGTCAATTAACCTCAGTGTTCTCATCTGTAAAATGGATGATCCGCTTCAACACTGTTGTGAGGCTTAAATGAGACAAATGCATAGAACTATTACTGACAGATGTGAGTGGTAACGAAGGGAGGATTTGGATGGAGATGACTTGCCTCTCTCTACGCGCTATGTTACCAACCCTTTCCTATGCTGGGGAGGCAATCAGTCAATCAGGCACCTCTTAAATGCTTACTATGTTCCGGCCAATGCACTATAGCAAATTATAGCAAATTAAATGCCCACTATGTGCCAGGTAATGCACCGTAGCAAATAGAGAGCTGGCCTTGAAGCCAAGAAGACTTGGGTTTACATGCCTACTATGTGCTGGGTAATAAACCATAGCAAACTAAATACCTACTATGTGCCAGGCAATGTACCACAGCAAATTAAATGCCTACTATGTGCCAGGTAATGCACTGTAGCAAATAGAGAGCTGGCCTTGAAGCCAAGAAGACTTGGGTTTACATGCCTACTATGTGCCAGGCACTACACCATAGCAAATTAAATGCCCACTATGTGCCAGGCAATGTACCATAGCAAACTAAATGCCGACTATGTGCCAGGCAATGAACTGTAGCAAATAGAGAGTTGGCCTTGAAGCCAAGAAGACCTGGGTTTACATACTGGCTGTGTGACCCTGCTCACGTCTCTGAACCTCTTAGCACTTTAGGCAACTCTCAGACTAAATTTCAGAGGAAAGGCTCACCTAGATAGAGGGAGTTTCCTATCCTGGTGAAAACACAGGTTCCTTCTCTATCCCTAATTACTGGGTACCAAAACACTGGAGAGACCAAAAGAGCACTTGAAACAATCCTGGTCCTCCAAGGTTCACATTCTATCAGAGGAGTCAATTCATGCATATAAAAGTATGTACCAAGTGATTTGAGAGGATAGCAACTGAGAACAGCAAGCAAGGTCCTCATGTAGGCACTGAGACAGAGGTGGGTGGTGGGTGGAGTGCCTCTACAGGCATGGGGAATTGTCAGCCATGAACAGCAAGAAAGCTAGCTTGGCTGACCTGCAGAAACATTGGATCATAGCCTGCATGAAGGGGAACAGCGTAAAATAAGATTGGAGCCAGGTTGTAAAGAAGCTTAAATGAGTTTTTATTTGATTCGAGGGGTCATAGGGAGCCATAGGAGATGGTTGAGCTGGAGAATAACACAGGAAAATCACTTTGGCAGCTAGGTCAAAAATGTCATGGATAGGAGGCCAATTAAGAGACTAGTCCAGGTACGAGTGATAAAGCTGTGGACTAGGATGGTGGCCACATATGTAAGGAGAGAAGAGTCAGTCATTCTAGTATTCCAGTGACTACAGAGGAATGGGTTTGGGGAGAATTTTAATTCCTTTTTTCTGGGAGTGGGGATGGTGTTCTCCACCAAAGTTTTCATCTGACTCCCACACACCCCAAAAGATGACCCGGGTTCTCTAAGGCCATGGGAAGTACAAGCCCTGACAAAGCATTGAGTCAGTGAGGGCCTGGATAACATCTATCAACAAAGGATCAGCCTCAAGTGGTTCCTAGAGCCTGGAATTCTTCTGCTCCCCTGCCAGTCTTGGGTTCTCCCTTAACTTCCTTCCAAGTATAGCTCAAGCACCATCTCAGTCTGGGAAGTGCATCCCAGCAGGCAAAAGGGAGCTTTTGGGGGTAGTTTCTATGTTCTGCTGAGATCTCTCTAAGCCTAACACAGAGACTTGTAGTTGTCATTAAATTGAATTGAAATGAATCTCCTGAAAACTGACCACAGCAGGAGAGGAGTCAGGTGTGGAGGGGGTGTGACCTGTGTTGTGGAGGGTGTGTTAACTCCAGTGAAGTCATGACTCTTTTGAAATATTCAAATACGGAGAGTTGTCACCTTCCTGTATTGCTCAGGAATCAAACCAAGGTTGGATCCCCTAGAGGGTGGGTCAGCCTCTTACCTTTGAGGCTAAGGCATCTCATGATGTCAGAAGACAGTAGTTCCTGAAGCACTGGCGAAATCCCATATACCCTATGTGGTATCACAAGGGGCTGGGCTAAATTTTAAAGTGGAGCAAAGCATGTCAGTTTCTGGCCTTTCCCCCCAGAGAGGTCATGGCTTTGAAGACCACTTATACTGAAGCCTCTTGGTATTAAACCCTTTATGTGGAGTCTTTTCCTGGGAGGCCCTGGGCAGATGTGGTCTAGTGGGAAAAGCTTTAGAATTGGACATTAGATAACTATGTGACCATGGGCATATATGCCACTTTACCCTCCAGGCTTCAGTTTTCTCATTAGGTGGCCTCTGAGGTCCTTTCCAGCACTAGATTGGTGGTCAGATTAGAAGTCATAAAATTCGAGCTCTGGTCCTGGTTGACATTTACACAGTATTTTGAAAGCATCTGACATATTGCCTCATTTGAACCTCACTACAAACATATGAGTAATAATAATGCTAACATTTCTGTAGTACTTACTATGTGTCAGGCACTGTCCCAAGTGCTTTACAAATATTATCTCATTTCATCTTCATGCCACCCTGGGAGGTAGGTGATATTATCATCCCCATTTTACAGATGAGGAAACTGAGGCGAATGGGTTAAGTGACTTGCCCAGTGTTACATAGCTAGTAAGTGTCTGAGGTTGCATTTGAATTCAGGTCTTACTGACTCCAGGTTGAGACACCTAGCATAAGTACTATAGGTATTCTTATCTTGATTTTAGAGGAGAAGAATTTGAGATTCAGAGAAGGTGTGTTTCCTAGTCACACATCAGTGTCAGAGAACATTCTCAAATCCAAGATTCCCTTACTACAATTCCAACATTCTATCCACTCAGCCATGTTGCTAGCTAAGCGGCTCCATGCTACTTAACCTTTTGGGGAGTCAGTGTCTTCTAAATTGTGATGGTGAAATTAGGATGATTTCTAAAGTTTTCTACTTATAATAGCTAACAGTTTATCATTTACCCCAGTGGGCATATGGGAGAAAGTCTTTCATTCTTTTCCAGAGGATCTCCCGTCTGCCCCCTCCTCACACTTCCTCCTCACCCAGCTCTGCCTTGGGGCCCTGGGGCTCAGGCATGGCCCCCTGCCCAATCACCCAGGGAGCAGCTGGCCAGCTGATTGAGACTGTGACTCATTCAGTTATGGGTAAGGAGTTTCAGGCCCCCCTCCCAAGCCCTCAAGCCTTTCTTAGGTGTTTACACTTGAGAGCAGGTGCACCCAGGTCATGCTACTGGGAGTCGAGTGAGTAAGATGAAAGGGGGAGGGGGTAATAGATGCTCAACCAAGAGGTTGAGTTGATGCCAAGGGCAGAAATGTGGGAGTCGGCAGTCAGGTAGGGTCTCCGGAGGTAACAGAAGAAGCAAAGTCATCTCCTAGGTACTAGGCGTAAACTTCTTTGCTCAACACTCAAGGGAGGTCCAGGAGACCTCCTGCCCCCAACAAGGGGAACTCTCAGGTCTCTTTAGGTCTAAGTTTCAGCCTCCTGATCCCCTGATGATTTTCTGAAGCTTCAGTTGTTTCTGTTTCTAACCTTTCATCCTTCCCTAATACTGTCTGTCATTCACTAGTAGCTCCTGAGACATAGCCCTCCTTCTCCCCTCAGCGCCAGCCTTACAGCTAAGAATCCAGTCAGTGCAGGTAAGGGGTGGGGTAGTGGCCTGAACAGAGGGGAAGGAGGGTGGTTTGTTTATCACTTAAAAGAGGGCAGGTTCTACCTCAGACTGACCCTCCAAGCCCTGGATGAGGAAGGGTGATAGCTTAAAGTTTAGCAGAGGAAGGTGGGCATCAGAATTCTCATAAGGCAGTGGAGTGGTAGAGAATAATGGGCATGAGTCTGCGAACTAGGAAGGTCTCTTTTCTCCCTCTTGCCATTTGAGTTCTGTCTCAGGCACCAGCCAGCTATATGACTTGAAGTGGTCTGGGTCTTAGTTGCCTTATCTGTAAAATTAGGGGGTTGAACTAGGTGGTCTCTAGGGTCCCTTCCAGCTCTAATGTCCTAGGATCTGGAGTTTTCTTTGGCAGGTTGAATGGTAATCGGAAAAGGAGGATGTTTGGAAGACTGGGACCAGAAGAGGGAGTATTTCTACCTGTCCTTTTATGCCTATAGATAAGCTGCAGGTACAAAGGTTGCCCTACCCCAACCACTAGAGTTAAGCTTCTCAACGAGAAGGTGGAAAGAGATACTAACTAGCCATCTAACTTAGTATCAAGAAATTTCCATCTGGGAAGCACCTTGGAGAGCATCTGGTCCACCTACAAAGCTTATCTTACTTTTTGAGTTATTATCTCACCACTAAAATAATGCTTTCAAAAATCTTCCCATTAGCAAAAATCTGGAAACAACTGATGTGTCCTATGACAGGACATTTGGGAGGAACAAATTGTGATATAGGGACAGATGGAATGTTGTTTCCCCTATAAGAAATGACCAATATGGAGAATACCAAGAGACAGGAGAAGAGCTTCAAAGTGATACAGAGAGGTGGAGACAGAAATAAACAGCACAACTTTGTCACTGCCTTGTTCGCTCTCTTTTTTGTAAGATTTTGGAAATAAATATTTTAATTAAATGATCACAGATTAAAAACATTACAGAGTAAGTAAATTTTCATTCTGAAGGATCTTACACAAATGGAACTTTCAAGAGATTCTCCATCAGTGTCTTTTTTTTTGGTAGATATATCATAGCTCAACTCTACTTGCTTAACGTACTGCTTCAGATGTATAGCCACCTATAGATCTCAGATTTGAAAGAGATTTTAAGACTCAGGGCTGTTACTAAAAAGGTTCCTTTTTCTTTTATATTATGGTGGATCGATTCCCAGGCTCTGATCTGTTCAGAAAATATTCAAAGACATTGTTCATTATAACAACATTGACATTTTGCAGAAGTGAGATTTGAGTGCACGTGTCTGCATGATGCACCTTTATTCTATCAGTAGACCTGTATTTTGCAATCTTGCAGCTGGCAAAACCCTTGCTTCATTTCCATGGCATGTAGCTATAGTGCCAAACTATAAAGATAACCCACAAAAAATTGACTCTTCATGCCCCCATTTGGTGTTTTCTTGGGAAAGATACTGGAGTGGTTTGCCATTTTCTTCTCCAGCTGATTTTACAGACGAGTAAATGGAGGCAAACAGGATTAAGTGGCTTGCTCAGGTCACACAGCTATTAGGTGCCTGAGGCTATATTTGAACTCCGGAAGATGAATCTTCCTGACTGCAGGCCTGGCACTGAGCAGGCCCCTGAATTGAGCCAGGAGAACCAACATCAACCAAGACTTTTCAAGACAGATCCTCAAGCATGTGCTGATAAAGAAACTTCATTTCCATAGTGGAGAAGGAATGAGGAATAAATCCTAAAGGTGCAATCTAGTGTGACCCACATGCCACACAGTAGTTTCTATTCATTTCTTCTTTCTCATAAAATGATTCAAAAAAGTCATCATTGTGAATTATAGGCTCCAGGTGGTGCTTTATTTTTGGTCACTTGCTCCAAGGACGCCATGGTTTCTTGGGATAAGCAGTTCTGAAATCTTCTGTGACTTTTTTCAATATGATATCATTATTATCATAAATTAGCTCATTAAAATCTAAGCTGGTTTGGATTCACTCTAGAAGAGTAGGAAGGTCCCTGGCATACACAGTTCTGAGTACTTGTACCATGGAATATAGCAGCTACACTAAGACAGTAGGACATTAGCCAGATCCCCTCAACCCCCCACCTTTTCTGGGTCCTATTTCTTAGGACTCCCCATCACACACTTGATGGTTTTTTCTGATTAATACGGACTACTACCAACATTCCCTGAACTCAACATTCCATCCATCTCTAACTGTGCCCCATTCCTGAAAAGCCCTTCCTGGGAATCCTCATCTTCCTTCAAAGCTTGGAGTAGGTGGCACCTTTCCAATGAAGCCTTCCCTGACTCCCCTAGCAGGCCCAGCTTGTAAAATCTCTCCTTTTTCGTATTATCTTGTACTTATTTAAATGTAAAGAATGAAAACTCCTTGAGGGCAGAGCCTGTGTTTTTTAAAAATTATTTTTTTTTTAGTTAACAACATTCAGTTCCACAAGCTTTTGAGTTCCAAATTTTATCCCTGTCTCTCCCCTCGCCCCTCCCCTAGACAGCATGCAATCTGATATTCGTGCTGGGTATACATTTACATTGAACATATTTTCACATTAGTCATCTTGCAAAAAAAGAATTAGAACAAATGGGATGAACAATGAGAAAGAAGAAACAAAACGAAACAAACAAAAAAAAAGAGAGCAAATAGTATGCTTTGATCTGCATTCAGATTTCCATAGTTCTTTCTCTGGATGTGGATAGCATTTTCCATCATGAACCTTTTGGAGTTGTCTTAGAACCTTGCATTGCTGAGAAGAGCCAAGTCTATCAAAGTTAGTGATCACACAATGTGGCTGTAACTGTGTACAATATTGTCCTGATTTGGGCAGATCCTGTTTTGTTTTTGTCTTTGTGTAGGAGTAGAGACTGGATCAGAAGCTCGATGAGGCAGTGGATAGAGTACCTAGCCTGGAGTCAGGAAGACTCATCTTCCTGAGTTCAAATCTGCCCTCAGATAGACTAGCTGTGTGACCCCGGGCAAGTCATTTTACCCTGTTTGCCTTGGTTTTCTCATCTGCAAAATGAGCTGGAGAAGGAAATGGCAAACCACTCCAATATCTTGACCAAGAAAACCCCAAATGGAGGCACAAAATGTCAGATATGACTGAAAAACAACAAGGGACTAGATCCCAGGGTGTGATTTCATTGGTATAGGGGACTGCCTGGTGAGAAAACTCCCTCTGCCAATGCAGTGTTGCCCTCATCGACTTCCCTGAAACTCATAATTTTAGAGATAGTTGAAGTGACTTCCCCAGGGTATAAACAGTAGTGTGTGTCAAAGACTGGACATGAACCTAGGTGTTCTTAGCTTTAAGGCCAGTTCTGTAATCACTATGCCCCATGCTTCTCATTCTATGTGCCTTATACATAGAAGGCACTTAATAAATCTTCACTAATTGAATTTGTAAATCAATTAAATTTATAAATTAATAAATTTATGATAATAAAGATTTTTTTAATCCTCATTCCCTATATGTTACAAAAGAAGAAACTAAGCACCAGATAGGTTAAATAATTTGCTCGAGATCAGAGATGTAGTAAATGAGGGGGTGGGCTAGGCTGGGTTCTTTTTTCAAAAAATTGTATTGATATCTCTTGTTTCACCTTGCCTAAATTTTCTTCTCCATTCCTTATAACAACTTCCCCTCCTCCCTCACAAAGACAAAGAGGAAAAATTGTCAGCAAATCTGATCAGTACAATGGGGGGAATAATTTGAAAATATATGCAATGCTTTCCCCTCCCCCTTCCCCCCACTGCCTTTATAAGAGGAAGGCTATGGGAGGTATCTTCTCATAGCTCTTCTTTTGGGACTCTGCCTGTTCTTTGAAATTTTGCAAGAGTCACTTTCATTGTTTTGTGGTTGTCATTGCTCTTTTTCATTTCCATGGCTGAAGTCATTGTGTACATTCTTTTCTTGGCTTTGATTACTTTGCCCGCCCTGTGTCAGTTCCATGCTTCTTCTTTCCATGTTTCTCTGTATTCGTCATTTTCATCATTTTTTTTTACAGTGTGAGAATATTCCATTACATTCGAAGGCCACCATTTCTTCACTCCTTCCCCAATGAATGAGTGGCCATCTATTTTGTTTCTAGTCCTTTGCTGCTACCAAAAGGGTTTCTATAAATAACATTGATGTCTATGAGTCAGTCAGTCAATAAACATTTATTAGGTGCCTACTAAGTGCCAGGCACTGTGCTAAGCCCCGGGGATACAAAAAAGTGTCAAAAGACACTGTCCTTAGGAACTCACACTCTAATGGGGGAGATAATAAGCAAAGAAATGTATACAAACAAACTATGTACAAGAAATGAGAACTTTCTTTATATCAATGACCTTGTTGGATTATATACCTAGCAGTGGAATCTCTGGGTCAGAGGATCTGGGCATTTTAGTCACTTTATTTGCATGATTCAAAACTGTTTTCCAAAATGATTGGACTAATTTGCAGCTCACCAGCAATGCAGGAGTGTGCCCTTCCTTCCACAGCTCCCTTGATATTGACCGTTCCCATCTCTTGGCACTCTTGATGACTTGCTGGGTGTGAGATGAAACCTCAAGAGTGTTTTGATTGTATTAATCTTCTTTAGTTATTTAGAAAATTCACATAGTTTCTTTTTCAGTTTGCAGTCTTTTTGAGAGGTGTTTTTCATACCCTTTGATAAATTTATCTGGTGGGGAATAGAATGGATTGTTAACCTAGGATCCGTTAGCTTTATTTCAATATAATTGATTTCCTTTGTAATCTTCTGTGTTTGATTTTCTGCATTTTAGAGTGCTATTCTGAGAAGGGGTCCACGGGTTTTATCAGATTGCCAAAGGGGCCCAGCACATACAAAAAGGGTTAAGAAGCCGTAGGAGAGATGATCTGAGAGGTTCTGTTCATTTCTCCTGTTATCTAGTTAATGCAAAACCTTCCTACCCTGAGTACATTGACTGTGATTAAAGTTGCTTTGAGATCCTTAGATAAGAGGTGCTCTGGGAGGGAACCGGACCCAGGACGGGGCAGGATGGAACGCTCTGGTCGATGTGCCTGAGTGAACCTGCAGATGTTAAGCAGGCTTTGAGGGGACAGCAGAGGACAGGCAGGTGGAAAATTCCTTCTGGCCCTAAACCCTGGCAACCAGACAGCAGCTGTGCTGGGCCTGGCCAGTAGAAGCAAGGCATTCATGTGGCAAAAAATAAAATTAAAAGACAAAACAAAACAACCCAATCCTAGGAAGTGCAAGGAAGTGCCTGGTGAGATCTCCAAGAGAATCAGAAAATGTACAATCCCAAACCCAGGCAGGCACAGGGGGAGGGGAGGGTGGACCAGGGAAAACTCCTGTTTCTAAACTTCTCTTTTGCAATCTGGTACTTTCTCTCTGGAGAGAGGCTGAGCCATGAGTCAGAAATGGTCAGGCTGGCCCCGCCCCTTCTCCTCTCCTGCTGTGCCCCGAGTCTCAGTGACCTGGCAAAGCAGTTTGAATAACTGTAGACTCTAAACTAACCAGAAGAATGGAAGAACATGAGATCAGGAAGAGATGGCCTCACAATAGCTCACATTCCTATTACATTTTAAAGCTTCCTCATGACAAAGATGAGGGCAAATACTGTTGGCATCTCCATTTGACAGATGAGGAAACTGAGGGTCAAACGAAACAACATGTCCAAGGTCACAGAGTCTATAAGTAGAAGAATCAGAATATAAACCAAAGTACCCTGGCTCCATGCTACCTTTTAGTAAATGGTCATTATATCTAATTCACTGGATGGAATGAGCTAATCCTTATTTGGACAGAAATCAAAACAGCCAAACACCAGTACTCCAGACCAGTAATGTTGACAACAACAATCCATCTGAATGAAATAAAACAAAGGAACCAAAGCCCGTCCTTAATCAATCTACTATGAGCCAGGCATTGTATAATTGTATTGCATATTTGTATGAGGGGCAGGGGGGCAGGGGAATATAAAGTAAAAACAAAACAGTTCCTTTCCTTGAGGGGTTTGTGTTGTTAGGAGGGAAATACACATACAAGTAGCACTTATTAAGTGCCTGCTGCGTGCCAGGCATTGTGCTAAATGCTGCAGATACGAAGGCAAATCCTAGTCTCTGCCTTCCTGGACCTTGTATTTCAATGAGGAAACAGTGGTAATAGTAAAAAACTAGCTTTTCTATAGCACTTTCCAAATATTATGTCAGTTGGTTCTCCCAACACCCTGGGAGAGAGGTACTATTAACTATCCCTACTTTATAGATGAGAAAACTGAGGCAAATAAAGGTTAAGTGACTTGCCCAGGGTCACGCAGCTAGTAAGCATTAGAGGACACATCTGAACTTGGGCTTCCTGACTCCAGGCCCATCACTCTAGCCGTGGCGAAAACAACTATGTACAAGCCAGTTATATGAAGGATAAACTGGAGGTAATCTCATAGGGAAGGTGCCAGGATAACGAGGCACTGGGAAAGGCTTCTTGCAGAAAGTGAGATTTTAGCAGAGACTGGAAGGAAGCCAGGAGGGCAAAATGAGGAAGGAGTGATTCAAAAAGTAGATACAAAGTATATACAGACACCTTTGAGTAGCAGTGTGGTGCTGCATTTCTAGTCCAGAAGACCTGGATACAAGACCCTCTTTGCACATTTAGTAACTTTGTAAAACTAGGCAAATCACATAATCTCTCTTGGCCTCAGTTTCTTTATCTGTAAAACAGGTCCCTTCCAGGAAGCACTTCCCATAAGTACTTGAACTGAGCTTTGAAGGAAGCCAGGGATTCTGAGCCACAGAGGTGAGGAGTGTATTACTGGCATGAGGAACAGAGTGTGCAAAAGCATGGAGATGGAAGATGAATAACGGAGAAATAATAGAACTTTAACAATGGAAAGGAATCTACCAGGGATGGGGAACTTACAGCCTCAAGGCCATATGTGGCCCTCTAGGTCCTCAAGTGCAGCCCTTCGATTGAGTCCAATCAAAGTCCCTCAATAAAAGGATTTGTTCTGCAAAACTTGGACTCAGTCAAAAGGCCGTACCCAAATCCAAGTTTTACAGAACAAATTCTTTATTAAGGGGATTTGTTCTGTGAAGTTTGGATTCCGTCTAAGGGCTGCACTTGAGGACCTAGAAGGCCACATGTAGCCTCGAGGGTGCAGGGTCCCCACTCCTGAATTCTACTCCAACCCTCTACCCCTCATTTAAGAGAGTGAGACATCAGAAGTGAGGAACAACAAGGAGGCTGGTCTGGTTGGACTGTAAAATGCTATAAAGTAATGCTTGGTAGGTCTGGAAAAGTCATTTTGAGCCAACTCGTCAAGAGCTTTAAATGTCAAAAGGCCTTTATTTCTATTTGATTCCAGAGGTACTAGTCCACTGCTGGGGCTTACTGAACAGGAAAGTAACAGAGGTGATCTTGTTTTGTTTTTGGAGGGGGGAAGGCAGGGCAATTGGGGTTAAGTGACTTGCCCAAGGTCACAGAGCTCGACAGTGTGTCAAGTGTCTGAGGCTGAATTTGAACTCAGGTCCCCCTGATTCCAGGGCCTGTGCTCTACTCACTGCACCACCTAGCTGCCGCAGACAGAGGTGATCTTTAGGATCTTATCTCTCACTTTATCTTTAGTAGCTATCTCCTACTTCAGGCATTTTATTGTCAGATCTCCCCTCTTCTTACCACCTTGGAGCAGGACCTGCTGAGATGTGGTCCCTCCTTCCCTCTCTGTGGTCACACTAGTCTAAGCGGTCAGTGCGTAACAAGGCCATAGAGTTGAGCATCTAGGTATGCTGCTCAGCTTTCTTGCCTTCTGAGGCAACAGACCCATACCCAGTCGAGCTTGGTCACAGATGGGTATCACTGATTACATGGGTGACTGGGTCATGGAGCGTGATTTAATGGGGGCCGACTCATTCCCACTACGGGAAGGGCAGCCCAGAGTACATGCCCTACTAACCCTTCGTCATCTCTGCCTAATACAAAGACATTGTCAGTCTCTGCTGAGCTAGAGAGGCTCCAAAGATAAGCTGGGGCATGAACCTGTCTTAGTAACAGCCAATCAGCGGTCACCCAGTTGGGGAACTTGACTGCCAGTGACTCACCGCCAGCCATTCAGGAGGCCTGGGTCATTCTATATTCCTATTTCCTAAACGTTACCAGTCCTGGTCAGGACATACTTAAGGACATATTCGATCATACCTGAAGACTCCAAACATTCTATATAGATACATGTACCTATTCTTTTACGGAAATACAGAATACTAGAATTTACAATCATCATATTGTGAGCTCGAAGAGACCTAGAGAGGCAGTGTGGTGTAGTAGAAAGCACTCTGGATTTGGAACCAGAGGGATTGGGTTCCAATCTCAGCTCTGCTACCTGTGTGACCTTGGGCAACTTCTTTTGGCCTCAGTTTCCTCAGCTGTAAAGTGTGTCTGCTTTCTAAGAGCAGAGGATACGTACTGGGTGTTTCTTCTTTTTCCCAGTCAACCATGAGGAAGACAAAATGCCTTAAGAACTGGGCTTCGCTGGTGGCAGGGGGAAGGCGATGTGAGGGTCATTTCTGGCCACAGGAAAAAAAACAAACTCTAAATCCAAGGACCTTCTTCTCCAGAGCCTTCTCCCAAGATCCAGTCCATACATGAATCTCTGCCTGTCAAGGATTCCTTCTTTTGATCTATGTATCCATCCGGGTTGAAGAAGGTGTCTATTATCCTCTGCCCACTCCTCCCGCCTCCCTTAGAAGAGTGTCTCAACATAAAGAGGGTACTCTTATGACTGGATGGGCATAGGCAAGCATTGTGCTACAAGTTTATTTCCTGACTTGCAAAATGTACAGAAACAATATTTCCATTTCCTCAATGTTTTCTGGAAGCCATAGAAGTTAGGAGTTTTTAGCTTTGAGAGGAAAGAAAGAAAAAAAAGGGAAAGAAGGAAGGCAGGAATGGAGGGATGGATGGAGGGAGGGAGGAAGGAAAGAAGGCAAGGAGGAAGGAAGGAAGGAAAGAAGAGAAAGAGGAAAGAAGGAAGGAAGGAAAGAAGGGAAGAAAGGAAGAAAGGAGGAAAGGAAGGAGAAAGGAAGGAAGGGATAGAGGGAGGAAGGAAGAGAAGGAGGAAAGAAGGAAGGAAAGGAGGAAGGAAGGGAGGAAGGATGGAAGGAAGGAAGAACGAAAAGAAGGGAAGGAGGAAAGAAGGAAGGAAGGAAGGAAGGAAGGAAGGAAGGAAGGAAGGAAGGAAGGAAGGAAGGAAGGAAGGAAGGAAGGAAGGAAGGAAAGGAGGAAGGAAGGAAGGAAGGAAGGAAGGAAGGAAGGAAGGAAGGAACCTACCTGGACTCATTTCTCAATGAGTAACATTAACAATATTTCCATTCCAACATACTCACTTTATCCCAGTGATTCTGAATGCCCAGTTGCCAATGTTCAAACCCTGTTTATATCTTCTACTGACCAATCTCTTATTCCCATCCCCCTCAGTCCAACCTCCCCCAAACTTCCACTTTAAAGCTATCCAGCCTTTCCACCCTGTTGTCTGGAGTGCCTACTTCATAGGTAAGAAAGAAGATTCATCTTAGACCCTCTTGTTTCTTGATAGCTCCATCTTCTCGCACTTACTGAGACCTGGTTCCCTGGCCACCTTTTCCAATATTAATCAGACTTTTGTTCATTCACCCAGAGTCACTAGTTGTGGGGGAACTGGTTCACTCTTTGCTCCCCATTGCCATTTCTAGGCTCTTTCTCCAACACTATCATTCAGTAATCTTTCCTCCTTTGAGATTCATTCAATAAATATTAACACCCAATCAAAATTCTGGCAGCTGTTGTCTGCAGACCTCAGAGACACTTCTTTCCTCAATTAGTCTAATGCTTGGCTAACAGTTTATCTCTCTTCCCCAACTCCTGACCTCAGACTAGGGGATTTCAACATACACATGGATACTCCCTCAAACACCCTACCCTCTCAATTCCTCAATTTGTTCATTTCCCATTCTCTACTTCCATCTCAGCTTCATAGAGATGCTCATACCCTTGGATCCTGCTATCATGCACAAATGTTGCACAGTCATATTCATGAATTCAGAATTTCCTTTATCTGATTATAATATTTTGTCATTCAACCTCTCCCTCTCCCTTATTTCAAGCCGTGTTCTTCATCTTCACCATGAGCCCTCAGTTCTTTCCCAGGCTATGGTTGCCCTTGTGCTGGCTATGCTTTTTTTTTTCCCCTTCCCCATCTTGAACCCCTAGTGAACCGATTCACCTCTACGTTGTCCTCTTGTCCCAAGTCCTTCGCCCTTTTTGCCTATAGAAGATCTCACCCTTTTAAACCTCAGCCTTGAATTACTTCCACCATCTGCTATCTTTCCTCCTACTCACTATTGAATGAAGTTAGAGGAAATTAGGAAATCATTCAGACTGGGTCCACTACAAGTTTATGTTACATAATCTCAACTGGATCTTCACTCTGGCAAGGCAATCCTTTTGAACTTACCGAATTGATTTACAATTCCACTCACCACATTGGCTTTTCCAAACCTTTTTATTGCTCCTCAAGCCTCTCTCAGCACCCCCTTCTCCATACCCCCTCAGCTGAAAAATCTTGCCTTGTACTTCATTGAAAAAACTAAGGCCATTCACAGAGAACCCTCCCCTTCTTCTCTGTTCCCTATATTACATTATTCAGATGTCTTCTGCTACAATCTCCTTCTTCACCCTGATCTCACATGAAAAGGTGAACTTTCTCCTTCCCAAGGAACACCACTCTACATATACAAGTGATCCCATTCCATCCCATCTTCTCCAGCAAATGGCACTTTCTATCACTCCAATTCTCGTTAATTTTCAATGTCTCCTTATCTACTAGATGTTTTCCTATTCCCTATACTCCCTACACCTAAGACCTTAGCCTGGAAGGGTCAAGGTCTCCTAATGCACCCTAATGCATCTCCAGTTATCTTGGTGAATATCAGGCCACTGGACCCAGATGGCTCTGGAAGAGAAAGTGAGGCTGGTGACCTTGCACAGCCCTCCCTCACTCAAATCAAAGTCAACTGCAAGTCATGTCATCATTCCCCTGATGTCATGGTCCTCTTAGAGAATGAAGGACAAAACAACAACTCCCTATAGCTACACACACACACATGCACACCTATCTACTCATCCTCAAAAAATCCAGTTGAGTCACTTATCCTCAATAGCCATCTTCCAGCATCTGCCTTCTATTTTGTGCCCAAACTCCTTGAAAAGGTTGTTTATAATAGGTGCCTCCACTTCCTCTCCTCTCCCTCTCTTTTAAACTCTATAATTTGGTTTTTGTTTGTATTGTTCAACTGAAATTGCTCACTCCAAAGTTACTAACAATCTCTTCTCAATTGCCAAATGGAATGGCCATTTCTCAATCCTTATTCTCCTAGACCTCTCTGCAATCCATGACACTATCGATCACCCTCTTTATCTCGATGTTCTCTTGTCTCCAGGTTTGAGCGATGTTTCTCTCTCCAGGTTCTTCTCCTACTTCTCTAATCACTGCCCTGTCTCTTTTGGTGGCACTTCATCCATGGCGGGGGGGTGGGGTCCCCCAACTCACTACATGGGGCTTGCTCCTGTGTCCTCTTCTCTACTCCCTCTATACTATTACATTACTATACAATGGCTTCAATGATCATCTCTATGCAGATGACTCTCAGATCTTTTTGTCTAGTCCTAACATCTCCCTAACTCCCAGTCGCTCATTTCTAACTGCCTTTTAGACACCTAGAACTGTATGTCCTGTAGACATCTTAAACTCAACATGTCTAAAACTGGATTTATTATTTCCCCCTCTGGACCCTCCACAGTTTCTACCTTCTCTATTATTGTTGATAGCTCCACCATCCCCTCAGTCCCCTGGGCTTACAACCTAAGTGTCATCTCAACTCTTCCCTCTCTATTACTCCCCATATCCAATCTGTCCCCTTCTCTCTTCTGACACTGACACCAGAGCAGGCCTTCATCACCTCAAGCCTGAACTATGACAATACCCTTCTGGCTTATCTCCCTGCTTCCAGTCTCTCTCCAATCCAATCCAATCAGTCCTCTCTGTTCAGCTGTCAAACTTATTGTAATGTTAAGCAGGGTGGGACTTTTTTTTTTTTTTACTGTTTTCTCTTTTAGAATGCTAAAGTAATCAAGTACCTTTGATTAAGTCTTGCTAGGTGCTAAGCCTCAGGCCTACACCCTTTTGCTGATTAGGTATGAAGCCTTCAGGCCCTAAGAAGGGTATATAAACTCTGAGGTTAGCATTTTGTTTGGGGCTCTCACTCACTGGAAGAATGTTGGTGTGGAGACTCTGGGTAGCCACAGCTCTCTCCTGCCCCAACCTCCCACCCCCAGCCTTGAAGAAAACCCAAATGTTGGTGCTTCTCTATTTGGTAACTATGTATGTGATATCTTGATCAGACAAAGCCCCTTTGTTGAATTGTGTTATTTGATCTGTTGATATTTTCTGTTTGTATTTTCTATTGTATTTGCTCTGAAGTTCAGGGTGCTGGCTTTTCTCCCTGAATTAAGTGAATGATATATTTATGTTTGATTAAAGTGAGATTGTTAACCCCTTAAAGTTGCTTTCCTTAGAAAAGCAGATCAAAGAACCTGTGCTGGTAGCTCCCTGCCAGTCTTGTTGGGTCTTACACCCCAACAGCAGCTGCTAGCAACCTTGTTGTTAACACTTACCTGACCATGTCACCCTCTAGTCAATAGACTCCAGCGGCTTCCTATCAAATGTAAAGTCCTCTGTTTGGCTTTTAAGGTCCTCTATGACTTGGCTACTTCTAATCTTGCCATAATTTTTGCACCTTATTCTCTTCCATCCAGTGACACCTGGTCTCCTTGCTCCTCCATGAACAAGACACTCCCTCTCCCTGCTCCTAGCATTTTCAGAGGCCCTCCTCCTTACCTAGGATGCTTTCCCTCCTCAGCCTCACTTACTGGCTTCCCTGGCTTCCTCTCAGTTGCAGCTAAAACCCTACCTTCTACAAGAAGCTTTTCCTGACCCCCCCAACCCCCTTATTTCTAGTGCCTTACCTCTGTTGATTATCTCGTCTCTCTTGTGTGTAGCTCGTTTCACATAGTTGTTTGCAAGTTATCTCTCTTGTTGGATTGTGAGCTCCTCGAGGGCAGGGATTGTTATTGTTTTTGTTTGTTTGCCTTTCTTTTTATCTCCAGCACTTAGCACAGTTCCTGGCACATAGTAGACATTAATAAATGCTAGCTGAGTGACAGAAGGGAAGAAGAAAGGAAGGGAAGAGAAAGGAAGGAAGGCTAGAAGGAAGGAGAGAAGGACAGAAAGTAGGAAGCAGGGAGGGAAGGAAGGAAGGAAGATGGTAAGGAAGGGAGGTGGAAAGGAAGGAAAGGCTGAAGGGAAGGAAGAAGGGAAGGAAACAAGAAAGGTAGGAAGGAGAGAAGGAAGAAAGGAGGGGAAAAATGAAGGTAGGGGCAAAGAGGGGAGGAAGGAAGGAAGAAAGATGGGAGGGAGGAGAGAAGGAAGAGAAAAGAAGGAAAGAGAAAGAAAAAAGAAGGAAGGGAGAAAAGAAAGAAAGAAAAAGAGAGTTTTGAAGTAAATTATTTCTAAGGTCTCTTCCAGCTTTAAACCTAATGATCCCAAAGTTAGTTAAGACTATATAGTCCACTGTAGAAATATGTTTAATATGCTTATACATGTATAGCCTGTATCAGATTGCATGCATCTTAGGGAAGGGGGAGGGGAGGGAGGGAGTGAGAAAAAAATTTGGAACTCAAAATCTCATAAAAGTCAATGTTGAAAACTAAAAAAATAAAAATAAAAAAGATCAAGTAGTCCAATCTCATTTTACAGTTGAGGAAACTGAGGCCCAGAGAGAAATGACTGTCCCAAGGTCACAACTATTCATTGAGTGACACTATCACAACTTGAACCTAAACTGGTCATTTTCAACTCAGCGATCAGTGCCCTATACCATGTCTAGGGCATAACTATATAACTAGATAATACACCCATATGTGCATATACACAGGTATCTATATACTTGGCACATACATAGAACACACACATACCTGCACACATACTTATATCCCAGACATTCGTTCTCTCTCCACCATGCCTACCACAACCTCTACCCCTGTGAGTTCAAAACAATTAGCTGAATTATAGAATGGTAGAAAATTAAGAGCCAGAAGAAGTCTCATTTCATACATAGGAAAGCGAGGCCCTGTTATATAACTTAGTAAATATAGATGGAAAAAAGAGAATTTAGCTCTTGGTTCTGAGAAATTTGTGATAGGGGCAATTTATGTTGCCTCAAATAATAATAGTAGCTGACATTTATATAGCACTTACTGTGTGCCAGAAACTATGCTAAGCAATTTGCCCAGGGTCACACAGCTAGCAAGGGTCTGAAGTCACATTTGAACTCAAGGTCTTCCTGACTCCAGGCTCATTCATCCCTGCTGTCACCTAGCTGCCAGCTGGAGGACCCAGGTTCAAATCTTAGTTTTGCCACTTATTGCCTATAGCCCATTGAACAAACCACTTAACATTCTCTGGGACTCAGTTAATTCGCCTGTAAGATGAGGTGTTTAGACAAGACGATCCTTATGGCCTTTTCCAGAGATAAACTTATCCAGAGGTTATACTTATCAAATCATCACTCAACAAAGAGAAGCAGAGAGGTAGGGGCCTTAGCCAGACTTTTTTTAAAAGCACCCCATGATATAAACCAGCCTTTGGCCTTTGATTTAATCAGACTGGTTTAACCTGACTGGTTTCTCTTCTCCAATTTGAACAGAAAGGCAGCAGAGGGTTTAATCTCCTCCTCTTCTTTCTCCTCCCTGACTGAGAAGGGTGCATTGCTGGGCAAATTGAAGTTTTGGATTAGAGATTTTTGCTGCACTCATACTCACATTTTTGGTGTTAAATCCATTTCTCTTCATTGATGTAAAAAAAAAAAGCAGGCCTAGACTTCCTGGTGGTCGTGTTTAGTTTTACTGTTTTCTTAGAGTTGAAGAGGGGAGAAACCTAAATAATTTTTAATTCCAAATTCTCTCCCTGCCCCATCCATTGAGAAGGCAGAAAAATAGAACCCATTAAAATATGTATAGTCGTGCAACACAAATTTCCTCATTAGCCGTGTCTCCCCCAGCCCCCAAAAAATCAGGAAAAAGAAAGAAATAGAAGAAAATATGCTTCAATCTGTGCTCTGGGTCCATCGGCTCTCTCTTTGGAGGTGGATTGAATGTTTCATTTTGTATTTATTTTGGGTCATTGCGTTGATCAGTTACTAAGTCTTCGCAATTGATTATCTTTATAATTACTGTTACATTGCTCTCCAGGTACTGCTTACTTCACCTTGCATCAATTCGTACAAGTCTTCCCAGATTTTTTCATCAGCCACATTCTCAAAGCTCCATGGCTCCCCTCTATCTCCAGATCCCCAAGAATAATACAGCCTGCCATAATCATTTGTGTACATTTCACATTGTCGGCCTGCCTGCACTAGTTGGTAAGCAAATCAAGGACTCAGTGGTATCTTTCTATTTATATAACCATTATCCTAGTTCAGGCTCTCACAACTCTCACCTGAGCTAATAGAATAGCCTAGTTCTGCTTGCTTCCAGTCTTTCCTCTCACCAATCCACCTTCCTCCAAAAACCAGATCTGACGATATCACTCCTTTTCTCCCCTTTACATCAAATGTTCAAGCCCACTCGACCTTTTATGTATTTTCTGTGTCTAAATTTTTGTACAAGCTATCTAGCAAGATGCCTAGAATTCACTCCCTCTTCATCCTTTCTTCCTTGGGGGCAGGCTCTAGGGCACTCCTACCAGAACACTTTCCAGATTTTCCTAGTAATTAATGCTTTCTCCTTCTTCAATTGTCTTCTACTTACTCATCCATGTAAATATAACATAAATCTAGAAGAATAAAAGTTCCTAGAGGGTAAAGATGGATTTTCTGATTCAGTCTTTTTATCCCCTGTGCCTAGTAGAGAACTTAGTACAAACTGGACATTTGAAATCTTAGTGGATAGAGGGCCAGGGCTGGAATCAGGAAAACCTGAGTTCAAATCCAGCCTCAGACGCTTGCTGGCTATGTGACTCTGGGCAAGTCACTTAATCTCTAGGTCTCAGTTTCCTTTATAAAATGGAGATGATAACAGCACCTACCTCCCAGGGTTGTTGTGAGCATCAAATGAGATAACTGTAATGTACTCAGTACAGTGCCTGGCATATGGTAAGCTACCATCTCTATCCAAAACCTCCCTACTACCATCAGGGGCACTACCATTATTCCTGCCACTTAAGTTCCCAACCTTGGTGTCATCCTCAACTCCTCTTTATTACCCTACATGTATTTGTTGCTAAATCTTATCTTTTCTTCCTCTAAAAACATCTCTCCTAGATGTATGTTCTTCACTCACAGAACCACCACCCTGGTTCAGGCCCTTATCAGCTCTCACCCCATGTACTCCCTGCTCTGAGACTCTTCTCACTCTAATCCATCCTCCACCAGCTGCCAAAGTGATTTTCTTAACTCATGTGTGTGACTATATCAAGCTTGTACTCAAGAAATTCAAATGGCTTACCTCCGAGAACAAATACAAACTCCTTTCTTTAGGGTTTAAAGCTCCTTGCAACTTGAACCCTTCTTATTTTTCTAGTCTTTTGACACATCTTTCCCCTCCGTGTTTATATGGACCTACTTGGCTATTCCTCAAACAGGATTACTCCATCCACTCCTATCTCAACCTCTTCCAATTGGCAATCCCAGAGGGCCTGGAATGCTCTCCATTCTGATCTTAGACTCTTTAGAATCTCTGACTTCCTCTAAGGCCCGGCTCAAACCCTACCTCCTCCTGGAGACCTTTCCTGACGGTGGCTGCTTAATAAATGTTGATTGGATTGGATTGGATTAGTGCCTTATCTTCCAAATACTGCAGCTCCATTGTGTGGATTTATGCATATGTCTTCTCCATTAGATTCTTTTAGTTTTTCTTTTAATACTCCCAGTTTAAGTCAATGCTTGTTTAGTAAAGGCTTGTTGATGGTGTATTGAATTAGTTTGTGTATCCCTAGAGGTTAACACTATGCAGTGGGACTTAATGTTTGTTGAATTGAATCAAGGACAGCTGGTAAATTAGCACTAGAAATCTGGACCTGACCACTTTGGGGACTAGGACACATTCCGTAGTTACCTGGGGTGGGAGTGCATATAATCCTGCAGCAATAAAGTTGAGGAGGATTAATTGTACCTCTGCTAGTCAAGGGTAATCCGGCAACTAGCATTTATTAAGTGCTTACTGCATGCTAGGCATTGTGATAAGTGTTGGGAATACAAAGAAAAGAAAAAACTGTCTAAGGGGATTACATTCTAATGGGAAGACAACATTTAACCAACTATGCACAGATTTGCACAAAGTAGATAGAAGACACTCTGAGAGAGGACCATATCATGTGGTGATGGGATTGGGAAAAAGTCACCTGGTGGGTAAGATACATGCTGAGTCTTGAAGGATGTCCAGAAAGCTAAGAGGTGGAGATGAGTGAATAGAGCATCCGAGGCATGGGGAAACAGCCAGAATGAAGGAAATGTAATGTGGTGTCCAGATTCCCCCATAATTCTAGTGGAGGCAGCTGGAGGCACTGTGGATAGAACACTGGTTGTAGAGTCAGGTAGACCTAAGTTCAAATCCAGACTCAGACACTTACTACCCATGTAATACCAGGACTACTTACTTAGCCCTTGTTTCCCTCAGTTTTCTTTGACTTCGAAATGGGGGTAATAATAGCACCTACCTACCAGGGTGGTGGTAAGGGTCACTTGGGATAACATTTGTAAAAAGAGTAGTAGTGCTTAGCACGATGCCTGGTGCATAGTAGGTGCTGATATAAAGGTTTCTCTTCCCACCCCCCATCTCCCCTTTGTTATTTCCAGTTTACCCGGTATTTGTAAGTGGAATGTAGAGTATATGAAAGAAAGGAAAGGGTAAGAAGGCTGGAAAGGCAGGAGTGGGTCTGGTTATGAAGAGCTTCAAAAACCAAACAAGAGACTATGAATATCTCATTCTGGAATTAAGGGGGATTCACAGAGCGCTTTGGTGGGAAGTTAAGAAGCTGAGTAGATGAATTGGAGTGGGGGGAGATTAGAAGATGATCAGTCTGAAAGCTATTGGGAGAACGAGGCATACATTTTTTGACATGACCATTGTGGGAATCTGTTTTGCTTAACCACATATTTGTTACAGACTCTATTTTGACAAAAAAAAGACCTGAGATCCAATCTGGCCTCAGACCCTTACTAGCTGTGTGATCTTGGGAGAGTCACTTCACCTTGTTTGCCTCAGTTTCCTCATCCATAAAAATGAGTTGGAGAAGGAAATGGCAGACCACTCCAGTATCCTTGCCAATAAAACCCCAAATGGGATCACAAAGAGTCAGACACAACAACAAATTATAAGTAGGCTTTTCTTTTTCTTTTTTCCCCTCCAAGGTTGGGGGAGGTGAGAGGGAAAGAAAATAGAGACTTGTAAATTGACAAATCAATTAAGAATAAAGTGCTAGCCAAGTTTAAAAAATATTTTTGCAATTGTCTAAATGAGAGATGATGATGCCTGGAACTGGGGTCATAAGTTTGTGAATGAAAAGGTATTTATAGGAGATACATGCTGGGCTATGGCCATGGATTGAATATATAGTGTCGGTGAGAGTGAGAAGTTAAGGATGATACCGAGGTTGTGACCCCAGGTGACCCATGGGTGCCCTGGACAGTAATAGGGAAATGAGGCAAGGAAATGGGGGTTTGTATTTGTATGCAAAAAGATTCACAACCTATCTACTGGCCAAACGTCTCTTACCTAGAACCTTGGGCTAACCTCTCCCCAAGAAAAAAGATAGATAGGGCTATGGCCTTAAAACTAGACATGAGACAGTTAACCCAAGCCTCCCTCCTTTGCACAGAATGAATTTCCTCCTGATTTTTTCCCTTTCTGAGGAGGTATAGTCAACAACCTTTGTCACCTCTTCAACCCACTCCCTTCCCCTCAGGTGTAAATAGGATGGCCCAGCAGGCACAGAATGTATGGGCCACCCTGGGCTGTCCTGGACACACCTTTGTGGTTAACTGAGAGGGACAAGGTAGGGCTAGAAGGAGCCCAAGGAGCCCCTGAATGCATTGGGAGGATTGAGAGACTGAATTCTAACAAGACTGGTCAGGCCTCTGAGCCATCCACTCTTCCAGGCCAGATATTGGCTTCTCACCTGGGGAAGGAGAAACCAGGACCTATATCCCCCAGGACTTATATCCCCCCGGTCCAAGTTCGTTTAGGGAAGTAAGAAAAGGAGAATGAGGCAGTCAGAGGCCCCTTAACTCAGAGCATTGGAGGAGGGGAAGAAGAAGGGCACTGGAGAGCTTAAAGACGGATAGTAACCCCCTCGGCTTCCCCCAACGCCAGCATCCTGAAGTCCACATTGGCCCTTGAAGGGTTAACACCTCCCCCATCCTACTGCATTCCATTTAGTTGAGCTCTGGGTTGGCAGGCTTTCTCAGGGCATCAGGGCAAGAGGGAGAAAAGGTCATAGCTGGGGTACCTGACAATGAAGAATTGGCTCCCCCTGAGGATGTCTCCCATGGATGGCAATAAAATGAATGCCCCCACTAAAATCTAGGGGTGGTGGTGACTGCTTTTGATCCAGGTACTCTGTGTTCCTCCCCACCCCAGCTCTTTCCTTGGTTGGACAAAAGGGTGGGATGGGGTGGGGTGAAATCTGAAAGCAGAAAGCTCCAGAGGCCTTTTTGAGCCTCTGATAGGACAAGAAGTCTTAACTTCTTAGCCACCCCTCAAGCTAGTAATGTTCACCCCAGGAGATCCAATGGAAGAGTGCACAGTTACTACCATCTCTGTACTGCCTGGGCCTGGAGAGACAATCTGATTTTCTTTCACTTTCCCCTCTCCCATACCGCAACCATGGATGTTTGCCTTATTCAGTACTTTTGCACATAGTAGGAACTTTAATGTGTCTTTCAAGGTTATCTGGGAGTAAAAGACCAACAACTCATCCAATCAACCAGATCTGGAATCCCAAGAGGGTAGAACCATGGGGATTCCAGCCTGGACCAGACCCTGGACCTCCCTAAGAAGTTCAGCTTCATTCTTCCAGTTGGGCTGTGGAATTTTCCCTCTCTTACCTGTCTTTATGGGCTGGCCACATCAAAGTCAGGTTGAACTGAAAGCAGGACCAAGGTGCCAGGGGTCCAGGCTTTATAATGCCCAGGCCTCCTTCCCTGGAGGGTTTGGTGGGCTGCAGGTACTTTTTAGCTCTTCAGCCCCTACCCTATTCCTCAATTTCTAGGTCAAGAAATTTGTGGAGTGAACTTCTTGGACAGTCTAGTAAAGCTTATGGATAATGTTTTTAAGTGAATAAAAAAAACATACCTAGCATTATAAAGGAAACCAAAGGTTAGTGGAAAATAGAGATGCAAAAAAAATTTTTTTTCCATCCAAATTGATGGATTTGCTGAAAGCTATCCATAAACCTCTTGTTGAAAATGCCTTAGGCTGGATTTGGCACCTTAGGTGGTGCCATGAATAGAATTCCAGTCCTGAAGTCAGGAAGACCTGAGCTCAAATAAGACCTCAGACACTTACTTACTAGTTGTGTGTCCCTGGGTAAGTCACTTAATCCAGTTTACCTCAACTTCTTCATATATAAAATGAGCTAGGGAAAGAAATGACAAACTACTCCAGGATCTTTGCCAAGAAAAATCCAAATGGGGCCATGAAGAGCCAGACACCACTGAAAACAACTAAAGAACAACATGATCGCATTTGCCACAGCAGTTGGGGCAACTCAGGGACTTTCTATCTCCAGTCTTCCTCCTTCCTTTCCTTTAGTTGTGTTTTTTCCCCATAACACCCTCTTCCTCTCCTTTCTGACAAACAGCCCCTCACCTCATTCCAAACACTCCTTAATACTGTCTTGCCCTGCACAGGAGACCTGAGACCAACCCAACCGGCTCAGGAGGCTCCCCATCACTGTAGCCGCTCCCCCACATACATCTGGGCCAATCACAGACCTTGCGGAGCTGCCCAGTTTGCGTAGTCATCTGTGCTTCCAGTGCTGGCCTGCTGTCTCTCCTATCAATGGAATGTAAGCTTCCTGAGGGTTTCATTTTCGCCTTTGTAACCTCAGCACCAGTGTTGGAACCAAATAAAGGTATATTAATTGAATGGAATCAGCTGGAGGAGGGGGAGGGGGGCAGGTTGGGGCTCCCTGTGGGCAGGGATCAAGTCTTCTCTTTTCAGTGGGTAAATTTCCAGAGGGGGAGGGCTAATTTATACCAAGAAGATAATTTAATTTAGTTTAATTTAATCTTATTCTCTCTCTCTCTCTCTCTCTCTCTCTCTCTCTCTCTCTCTCTCTCTCTCTCTCTCTCTCTCTCGTATTTTATTTTTCCCAATTACAAGTAAAGATAGTTTTTGACATTCATTTTTGTAAGATTTTGAGTTCCAAATTTTTCCCCCTCCCTCCTTCCCTTCTCTCTCCCCTTCCTGCCCCCCCCCTCCCCAAGGCAGCAAACAATCTGATATAGGTTATACATGTACAATCATGTTAAACATATTTCCACATTAGCCACGTTGTGAAAGAAGAATCAGAACAAAAGGGGAAAACCACGAGAAAGAAAAAAACAACAACAAAAAAAAGTGAAAATAGTGTGTTTCAATCTGCATTCAAACTTTATAGTTCTTTCTCTGGATATGGTTAGCTTTTGCCATCAGGAGTCTTTTGGAGTTGTCTTGGATCATTGTATTGATGAGAAGAGCCAAGTCTAGTTGATCATCTCACAATGTTGCCGTTACTGTGTATGATGTTTTGGTTCTGCTCATTTCACTCAACATCAGTTCATGTAAGTCTTTCCAGGGTTTTCTGAAATCCACCGGCTCATCATTTCTTATAGCACAACGATATTCCATGATATTCACATACCACAATTTGTTCAGCCATTCCCCAGTTGATGGGCATCCCCTCAATTTCTAATTCTTTGCCACCACAAAAAGAGCTGCTATAAATATCTTTGTACTTGTGAGTCTTTTTCTCTTTTTTATGATCTCTTTGGGATACAGATTTAGTAGTGGTATTGCTGGATCAAAGGGTACACAATTTTATAGCCCTTTGAGCATAGTTCCAAATTGCTCTCCAGAATGGGTGGATCAGTTCACAACTCCACCAACAATGCATTAGTGTTCTGATTTTCCCACATCTTCTCCAACATTTGTCATTTTCCTTTTTTGTCACATTAGCCAATCTGATAGATTTGAAGTGGTACCTCAGAGTTATTCTGATTTGCATTTCTCTAATCAATAGTGAGTTAGAGCATTTTTTTCATATGACTATAGCTAGCTTTAATTTCTTCATCTGAAAATTGCCTGTTCATATCCCTTGACCATTTATTAATTGGGGAATGACTTGTATTCTTATACATTTGATTCAATTCTCCATATACTTGAGAAATAAGGTCTTTATCAGAAACACTGCTGTAAAAATTGTTTCCTAGCTTTCTGCTTTCCTTCTAATCTTGGTTGCATTGGCTTTGTTTGTGCAAAACCTTTTAAATTTAATGTGATCAGAATTATCCATTTCTCATTTCATAATGTTCTCTATGTTTGGTCATAAATTCTTCCCTTCCCCAAGAGGATATTTTTAATACAAATTTGTAAATAATACTAGGGCCATACGCTGCAGCCTAGTTTTAGCTTTTCAGAGAGCATTGACTTCTGTCATCTCATTTTATCTTTATTGCATTTCTGTGAGATAGATAGTACAGGTGTTATATTTACACCCCATTTTTATAAAGGTGCATTAGATGCAGGGATAAGCCCAAGCGTTAATCTAGCATTAAGTAGCCAGCTGATGACTTCCTGTGGCCCAGATTGTACTCTTTTCAATGGAACATCTTTCTGTTTCTTCTCCATCTAATTTTCAATCACTAAGAATTTGAGCTCCCCTTAGCAGTGTAGTGAACCTGAGAGCAAGAGCTCTTCCAGAGGGCCTCCAGGAATCAATCAATCAATCAATCAATAAGCATGTATTAAGCACCTACTAAGTGCCAGGCTCAAAGCTAGGTAATGGGAGATGTATAGACAAAACAAAGCAAACCAAAAACCAGTATCAGCCTTCAAGGACTTTCCATCTGACTCAAGGAGACAACATGGATATAAATAGATATATACTACACAGACGCAAAAAGGATACAAGGCAATTTGTGGGGGGACTCTATCAAGGGATAGGGTGGAGGGAGCCATGGGAAAAGCTTCATGAGAAGGTAGGTCTTTAAGGCAGTTAGGGATTTTAAAAAACAAACTTTTATCGATTTGTTTTCACATCATTTATATTTGCCAGTGTTTCCTTTCCATTCTCAGAGAGTCATCCCATATAACAAAGAATGAAAAGGAGAAAAAAACCTGTTCATCAAAACCAACCATTATTCAGTGTTCCATATGCAACAAAGTGGCACAGTGCAGAGTGCTGGGCCTGGAATCAGGAAGACCCAAGTTTAAATCCTGCCCTCAGATACTAGTTGTGTGACCCATGGCAGCTTACTTAATTTCTTTCTGCTTCTGTTTCCCCAACTGTAAAAAGTGGATCATCATCACATCTACCTCCTAAGGTTGTTGAGATACCATTTGTTAACTGTCTACACAGTGCCTAGCACATTCTGTCATTGTTTAGTCACTTAGTCACGTTCAAGTCTTCATGACCCCATAGGGGGTTTTCTTGGCAGAGATACTGGAATGGCTCACCATTTCCTTCTCCAGAGCATTTTACAGATGAGGAAACTGAGGCAAAGAGGGTGAAGTGATTTGCCTGGTGTCACATAGCTAGTAAGTATCGGAGGCTGACTTTGAGCTCAGGTCCTCCTGACTCCAGGATCCACCATGCCACCTACCTCTCCAATTAATAAATTAGGCAATTAATAAATGCTTCTTCCCTTCCTCTTTCTCATGATCCCCCCATCTCTGCAAAAAGAAAGTGAGGGAAAGATTCCTTTTCCTATGTCTTCTTTTGGTCTGAGCTTGTTGGTTATAATAGCATAGCATTTTATTTTGATATTTTTTGCTGTTCTCTCCATTAGCTATTGTCCATACTGTTTATTCTTAGCTCTGCTTACTCTACTTTGGATCAGAGCGCGTCTTTCTAGGCTTCTCTACGTTCTTCCTATTCAGCATTTCTTACAAAACAGTAAAATTCGACTCCATTCATCTTCCCCCTTTGTTCAACCCTTCCGACGTCCCTTCAGGATCTAAATCACGTGATCACGTGAGCCTAGCTGTGTAGAGAGAGTGGAAGCACCTTTGGCGATGGAATGCTCAATCTTTGGTCCATTCAAACTGGCTTCATATTGTTCATTATACATGACACCATGAATAAGCATCTGCTTTGAATCTAGTTCTTTGCTGCTGCCTCAAGGGCTGCTATAAGTATTTGGGGGTATACAGAGCTTTCTTTTTTGTCATTGACCTTACTGGGGGTATACTTACCAGTGGGATTTCCAGATTGAAGGGTATGGACATTTTAGACATCTTTTCTCCCCTGCAGCATAATTCTAGATTGCTTTACACAATGGTTGGACTGATTGACAGCTCCACCAATAACGCACTAGTTAGTATTCCTGTCTTTCTATAAACCCTCCAACATTGAGTATTCCTATCATTTATTGTTGTCAATTTGCTAGGCATGAGACAAAACCTAAATTTGTTTTGATTTATTTTTCTCTTATAGTAATTTGGTCAGCTAGGTGGTGGAGTAGAGTGAGTGCCTGGCCTGGAGTCAGGAAGACTCATCTTCTGGTGTGTAAATCTGGCCTCAGATACTTAATAGTTGTGTGACCCTGGGCAAGTCACTTCATCCTGTTTGCCTCAATTCCCTCATCTTTAAAATGAGCTGGAGAAGGAAATGGCAAACCATTCCAGTATCTCTGCCAAGAAAACCCCAAATGGGGTTAGGAAGAGTCAGATGTAACTGAAAACAACTGAACTTATAATGATTTAGGACATTCTTCCACATAGTTATTGATAGTTCGAAATTCTTCCTTTAAGAATTGTTCATATCCTTTGGACATTTTTTTTTTAAATTGGGGGATGGATTTTCGTCATATATTTTCTATTAGTTGCTTATATATTTTGGACATAAGATCCTTAGAGATTTGATGCAGATTTTTTCCTATTCATTTCTCTTCTTATCCAAATTAAGTTAAATTTGTTCACACAAAAACTTCAATTTTATGTAATCTAACTTATCTATTTTGTCTTTTGCAATTGCTTCTGGACCTTGTATGATTAAAAATTCTTTCCATGGAAACTAGGAATTCTAAGAGGAAAGAGAGAAGTAGGAAAAGAATCCAGATTCCTGACCTCTGTGAATGGCCAATACAAAGATATAACGAGAGGAGATGAGTGCCGGGTATGACGAATAACATGAGGCCGGTTTGACTGGACTGCCAAGTGAGTCCATTCCTTGTTATGTTCATGCCTTCTCCCAGAGTGCTTCTGCTCTCCCTACATAGTAGTTTCATGGGAACATGTGACTTAGGAACAACTTCAGATTTTATGAATCCAACCCTGTGATTTTACACATGGCAGCCCAACATTTTAAGAGTCGCGTCCCTTGTATTCCTATACCTACTCATCCACTCAGCCAGTTACAGTCCTGCTAAGTTCTAACACCAACCTAGTATAGTCGAGGACTTTGCTCCAAACTTCCCCTTCCCAAACAACTTCCCCACATCTGCCCAGAGGTTCTCTCCCAAGGTGAATGCCAAAGAACGACTCGGCCTCTTTTCTGGGCCTGTCCCATCAGGAGTACCTCCTTTTCAGCCAAGGCAGGGAAACTCCCTGGGACAGGAGTGGGGAATTCCTGGAGGCCACTTGAAGGGACATTTCCAGGAGCTAGGAAAGTCTGAAAATCACTTTCTTCCACAGAATCATTGGTTTTTGGAGCTGGATTCCGACATGTTCAGAATGTTGTTCTTTTGGAATGAGCCTCTAAAAGGTCTTTGTTTTCATTCTGGAAGTCTTGCCTGAGATATTAGACCCTCCTAAGTGATCTAAGGATCCCCACTGGGAATCTAACTTTCTTCACCAAAATCTTGGTCCCATATTCTGGAAGTTCATATGCATTTTCCATATAGGAAGCATCATTTTGCAGGAAAGACTCCTGGATTTGATGACAGAGGATCTGAGTTCAAACCCTGACTCTTTTTTTTGGGGGGGGAGGCAATCAGGGTTAAGTGACTTGCCCAGGGTCACACAGCTAGTTAGTGTCAATGTCTGAACTTGCTCCTCTTGACTCCAGGGCTGGTGCTCTATCTACTGTGCCACCTAGCCACCCCATGACTGTTTCTTATCACCTATGTGACCTTGGACATATCGCCTCAACTCTCTGGGCCTCAATTTCCCTATCTATAAAATGTGCCTAAAGCTCCTTCCAGCTGTAAATCTGTAATCCAATATCTACGACTTTGGACTCTGTCCTCAGGACCCCTCAGGAGATCTTATTGAGAGACATCTTACTTGTCTTGAATGAGATGAGAAAAACTCCCTGGCAGTTTTCCCAGCAGAGACCTTCTCCCTGCTCTGTCAATGAACATTTGCTACCACCTAGTGGCTTCTCAGGCTTCAGATGATTTAACAGGGCGTGGTCAACTCAAGGGAGCAGAGGGAGCATACACATACACATCTGTTCAGTTCAAGTCATTCAGACTACACACACTTATCAAATGCCTACTATGTGCTAGGAAGTGCTAGGGACACAAAGAAAGGCAAAAAAAAAAAAAGTCCCCCTCCAAACTTATAGTCAAATTGAGAAGCAAACAATTATATATAAATAAGAAACACACAAGATAAATTGGAGTTAAGCAACAGAGGGAGGGCACTAACATTAAGGGAGAATCAATTCAATTTGGTGCAATAAACACTTCTTAAACTTCTCCCATGAAGATCTGTCCTAGGTTCTGGGGTAAGATTTACAAAACATCCCTACTTTTAAAGGAGTTTATAGTAATGGGGGCGTGTAAGTGGCGCCATAGTGCACAGAGCACAGAACTAGGAGTCAGGAAGACTCATGTTCCTGAGTTCAAACCCAGCCTCAAGCACTGGCTGTGTGACTCTGGGCAAGTCACTTAACCTTGTTTGCCTCAGTTTCCTCCTCTGTAAAATGAGCTGGACAAGAAAATGGCAAAGTACTCCAGCGTCTTTGGCAAGAAAACCCCAAATGGGGTCACGAGGAGCTGGACAAGACTGAACAGCAGACAACAAAAAGGAAGACAAGTATAGTGCCCTCTGTGAAAAGTGAAAAATGCAAAGAAGCGATCCAGGCAAAGTTCTGTGAGGAATTTAAGGAAGGAGAGATCACTGTCAGTTGGAAGAGTCAGGGAAGGAGATGCCCCCAACTTGTGTGGGGCTTAAAGGAGGAGAGAGACTGACCATTTGGAGGGAGAGCATTTAGGAGAGAGGCTCAGTCAAAGCAAGGGCAAAGATAGGGGAGGACAAGATTGTCAGTTTAGAACCTCCAAGGTCATCCATCTTACAGATGAGGACAGTTGTGAAATTTCTTTTGAGGGGGTAGGCAGGGCAGTTGGGGTTAAGTGACTTGCCCAAGGTCACACAGCTAGTAAGTGTGTCAAGAGTCTGAGGCCAGATTTGAACTCATGTCCTCCTGACTCCAGGGCCGGTGCTCTACTCACTGTACCACCTACCTACCCCAGTTGCAAAATTTTCAGTGCTTGGAAATCCCCCACCAGACACACTACAAACCAGAGCCTGATTTGTTGTGCTGTTGATTGTCTGGACTTAAGAAGGTGATGGAGAAAATGTTAATAATGCAGGTTAAACTTAAAGCGAGTCTGTGTACCTTTTTCTTCTTCTTTAGAGAGCCAGTTGTTAAACATTTACTAGCACGCTCCTGCCTAGAAGCGGTTGAGGGACTTGTCCAAGGTCACGAAGGCAGAGCCAGGATTGTGCATCAGGTCCTCTGACTCTAGCCACCGCACCATTTTTTACTCGTGCCAGGATGCCGAGCAGATGAATACAACGGTATGGCTAAAACTGGGAAGATAACTGGAAGCCGCATCTCGGAAGGACCTCACTACCAGAATCAAGAGTGGATTATTTCTTTTCGGTAAGCAATGGGGAGCCACTGATAGCTTGGGGGAGAGAAGTGACCCGGTCATAGCAGAGCCAAGGGAGATTACTCGGTCAGTGTGAAGAATAGCTTTAGAGAGGGCAGAGTCTGGAGGTTAAAAATCAAGTTATTCTGAGTACTATAAATATTCAAATCAGCTACAAAAGAGCTATCAAGGAAGATGCTACCCACCTCCAGAGAAAGAACTGATAAATAAGAGGATATATAGTTTGGTTTTGATTTTTTTTGGAGAGGAGGCAATCGGGGTTAAGCAACTTGCCTCAAGTCACACAACTAGTAAATGTCTGAAGATGGATTTGAACTCAGGTCCTCCTGACTCCAAGGCCAAGGCTCTATCCACTGGGCCACCTAGCTTCCTCCTATAGTATGATTTTACATATGTTTATAAATCTGCATCAAGTGGTGGCCTTCTCTAGAGCAGGGCAGGGAGGGAGGGAAGGAGGGAGAAAGTTTGGAACTTAAAATTAATCTAATATGATCTAATATGGTCATCGACCTACATGATCACTGACCAATCTTGCAAACGCACAAGAAACACACAAGACCAAAAGTCATTCCCCAGTAGACAAGTGGCCAAAGGGTATGAAGCTCTCAAGAGACACTGAAGCAGGCCTCCATACCTTACAGAAAGTTATCTTCCAGACATCCTGCTGCAAAGCAATTTAAACCATGACCCCGAAGTTATTAAACTGCACAAACCTTTCGAACTAATGCTGCTACTACCAGGGTCTATACTCCAAAAAGATAAAAGAGAGAAGAAAAGGGCCCTTATGTACAAGAATATTTATAGCGACTCTTTTTGTGGTATCAAAGAATCGGAAACAAAGGGGATGCCCATCAACTAGAGAGTGGCTGAACAAGTTTTTTGTTGTCATTCGGTCATGTTCAACTCCTCATGACCCCATTTGGGATTTTCTTGGCAGAGACACTGAAGTGGTTTGCCATTTCCCTCAGCTCGTTTTCCAGATGAGGAACCGAGGCAAACAGTTAAACGACTTGCCCAGGGTCACACAGCTAGGAAGGGTCTGAGGCCGGATTTGAACTCAGGAAGAAGGGTCTTCCTGACCCCAGGCAGGGCATTCTATGCACTGCACCACCCAGCTGCTGGAACAAAGTGTGGCATTATGAACATGATGGAATACTCCTGTGCTATTAGAAATGATAAAGGGGATGGTTTTGGAAAAACCTAGGAGGACCTGTATGAATTGATGCAAAAGTCCAGGGAACAGAATGGGAAAACGATTTATACAATAACAATGATATTGAAATGACAAATGACTTTGCAAGACTTTAGAACTCTAATCATTTCAGCTGCCATGCAGGATTTCAGGGGATTCGTGATAAAACATGCTACCTTTTGACAAAGAGATTGTGGACTCTGAGTACAGACTGAGACTTTTTTATGGATATGACCAATAGGAGAAATTTTTGGATTGACCATATATTTGTAACAGGGTTTCTTTTTTTTTTTTAATCTCAGTTGGTGAAGAAAGGAGGGAGGAGGCTGGAAGTGGATTTTTACCTAACTGAAATTTAATTTAAAAATTTTAATTTTAATTTAAAAATTTAATTTGAAATTAAAATTTAAAACTAATTTTAAAATAAAATTTAAAATTTTAATCTAAAATTTAATTTAAAAAAGTTATGGTGGAACAGGAGATGTAAGGTGGGTGTACAAATAACAGTAACTCAAGATAGATTATGAAAGTACGATAAGGAGCAAAAAAAAAAAAAGTTTGCTAAGAGTTCAAAGGAGAAATAGAGGTCAGCAGCAAGACCTTGTATTCACATTATACTCACATATCTGCCCAGAAGAGGGCAATGTCCACCTCCCAGAACAGGATGGGCTATTACTAAGGGAAAACCAATTTGTATTAAGATTCTGGTCCCAATTCTACAAATGTCATATACTTTAGATCTGGAAGAGATCTTAGAGATCACTGAATCCAGCCCCTTTATTTAAACTATATAGGAATTGAGACCCAGAGAGACTAAACTGACTACCCAAGATCACACAAGTCCAGAGACTGTAAGGTATGGGGTCAGAGAGCAGGATGCCTTGGTTCTCTTCCCTCCACCTAGACCAGGAGCTCTTAATCTGGGGTCTGAACTTTATTTGTGTGTGTTTGTGTGTGTGTGTAAATGTATATATATATATATATATATATATATATATATATATATATATATAAAACATTCATTGATTATATATTAAGTATAAAATTTAATCATTTATATATTTTAATGCAATTGGCTTCCTTTGTAATCCTGTGTATTTTATTTTATGCATTTGAAACTATGATTGTGAAAAGGGGTCCAGAAGCTATACCATCCTGCCAAAGGGGAAATACCCAGACTGCAAGACGAAGTGGGATTTCTCTGGTAGGAGCGTGTGTGTGTGTGTGTGTGTGTGTGTGTGTGTGTGTGTGTGTGTGTGTGTGTGCGTGTCTAGGAGAGGAAGACCAGGAGGAAACAGAACACCAGGGATTTCTAATTTACGCTGAGCCTTCTGCTGACTGCCTCCTCTCTCACTTCATGTATCTGGTAGCTCCAGGTGTAACCCAGAGGCCTCAGCTCCATGCTGCTGCCTGCCTTGTCCTCTCGCCCCTAGGTCCCTGATGGCCCAGCCCTGGCAGCATCCCCAGCACAGCTGAGCAGCCCCAAGAACTACTGGCTGCCTACATCTCTAAGATGTCCTCAAGGGGCATCTGGGGCTCACCTTCTTTGGTTAGCTTGCCAAGACTTCTAGAGGAGGTGAAGAGAAGTTAACGGAAATACACAAGACCAAAAGTCATTCCCCAGTAGATAAGTGGCCAAAGGGTATGAAGCTCTCAAGAGGCAGTGAAGCAGGCCTCCTTACCTTACAGAAAGTTATCTTCCAGACATCCTGCTGCAAAGCAATTTGAAACCATGATCCCAAAGTTATTAAACTGCATAAACCTTTCAAACTAGTGCTGCTACTACCAGGTCTATACTCCAAAAAGATAAAAGAGAGAAGAAAAGGGCCCATATGTACAAGAATTTTATAGCAATTGATTATAGCAGTTCCTAACACAATATACATCTATCTGTTGCGTGAGGATCTTCATTCCTACCAGTTTGCACATGGGCATATGTTAGGAACATGTATCATGGGAGGGCAGGCAAAAGGAGGGCTGGAGATCTCTGTTAAAGAACCTGGTTAGGTTGGGCAATGGATGGGAAGGTGGAATAGGGAAGCAGAAAAAAAGGGATCTTGGGTGGGATAAAAGACAAGTCTTTGGGTGCAAAGGGACTGAGCACAGGAAGAAAGAGAATGGCTTAGTGGGAAGAGTCCTGTTTAGGGAATCCAGCAGCTTAGGTCGCTGGTCGCAGTTTTGACACTTCTCAGTGCCTCAGTTTCCTCACCTGTAAAATCAGTGGGTCAGACTGGATAATATCTAAGATTCATTCCAACTCTAAAATTCTCACATCCATTACCAAAGATACTTTCCCCACCTTCTCTGTGGGTAGAGGTAGAGGGAGTGTTTGGTCTCATTCTGCTTGTGTCTGGTTGCTTTTATATCATCAGGAGAGGACCGGCCCAAGTCCTTTTTCTTCTATGTTCTCCCTGTCCCTCAGCAAGATAGCAATGCTCTTGCTCTGAAAGTTCTCCAGTGAAGAGATGCTACAATTTTCCGAAGAAATGTATTTCCCTCCCCCTCTGCCCTCACATGGCACTTTGCATCCGCCCAAAGTACTTACTATATATTATTTTAGAATGTAAGTGTCTTGAGGGCAGTTACTTTTTATTTGTAACCCCAGCATTTAGCACGTTTCCTGGAAAATAGTAGAACCATAAAAAGCATGACAATCCTCGGTTGACTGTTTTACATTATGATTGTTTTTGGGCAGCTAGGTAGGGGCAGTGGATAGAATGCCAGGCCTGGAGTCAGGAAGACTCATCTTCCTGACTTCAAACATGGCCTCAGACACTTAGTAGCTGTGTAACCCGGGGTAAGTCATGTTATCTTGTTTGCCTCAGTTTCCTCATCTGTAAAATGAGCTGGAGAAGGAAATAGCAAACAACTCCAGTAGCTTTGCCAAGAAAATGGGGTCACCAAAGTGGGAAATGATTGCAGTGACTGAACAACAAATGATTATTTGTATATATATCATTTTCTCTAGCAGACTATAAGTTTCATGAGGGTATGGACCATATATTACTTATCTAAACCTTCTGTTTTCTCTCTAACCTACCCCTAAGTGCCTAACACAATGTACATCTGTCTATTGCATGAGGGTCTTCATTCCTAAAGGTTTGTGCACGGGCATATGTTAGGAACATGTATCATGGGAGGGCAGGGGCAAAGGGAGGGCTGGAGACCTCCGTTAAAGAACCTGGCTAGGTTGGGCAATGGATGGGAAGGGGGAATAGGAAAACAGAAAAAAAAAGATCTTGGGTGGGACCAAAGACAATTCTTTGGGTGCTCTGGGGTTGGCCAGCCCCTGGACTAGGGGCCTTTTCTCCTTTCTCTTCAAGGCTGCTTAAACTGTTAGAACCAGTAGTCTCCAGCAGAGGGCCTGGCCCAGCCCATCGGCCTGGGAAGGAAAAGGGGGTTGGTGGGGAGAGGTTTTCAATGCACTGAGAACTAGGAGCTGGTGCCAGATGCTCGGCTGCAGCCAGCCCAGCCGGCCGGCTGCCTCTCCTCCTCTGGGGCACAGGACCTGGGGGGCCCCCTTCTCCCCTTGCCCGAGCCAGCTCTTCTCTCGGACCTCTCACCATGCTCTGGCTGTGGCTCCTGGTCTTCTTCTTGGCTGCTGTGTCCACCGCCGGGCTCCAGGGCATCCCAGGTGTTACCCTGCACTCTAGAAGGCGCCTTACTACCATAGAAGAAGAGCGGCCACGGACCAAGAGGGGAACAGAGGATGATGAATCGAAGGGGGTACAACAGTACATGCCTGAGCAGTGGGCTGAATATCCTCGGCCCATCCATCCCGCTGGTCTACAGCCCACCAACCCCTTGGTGCCTACAAGCCCCAACCCAGACCAGGAGGGAGGTGCCCAAGGAAGCGGACAGGAGCCCTACGGCAACTTGACGGGCACCCCCGGGCAGAGGCTGCAGATTCAGAATCCCCTCTACCCGGTGACGGAGAGCTCCTACAGTGCCTATGCGGTCATGTTCTTGGCACTGGTGGTGTTTGCTGTGGGCATCGTTGGCAACCTGTCAGTCATGTGCATTGTGTGGCATAGTTACTACCTGAAGAGTGCCTGGAATTCCATCCTAGCGAGCCTCGCTCTCTGGGACTTTCTGGTCCTCTTCTTCTGTCTGCCCATTGTCATCTTCAATGAGATCACCAAGCAGAGGCTGCTGGGTGATGTCTCTTGCCGGGCTGTGCCCTTCATGGAGGTGAGATGCCCGATGCCTGTCCATGCTGCGGACCTCAGTGGGGCTGTCCCGGATAGTACTGGGCTGAGGTGGCAATCCTGTGGGTGATTTAGGAGAAGAAGAGGAAAGTGGCCGGGTAAACTGGTAGGGCCCCAAGGCAGCATGATAGTGTGGACAGAAAGCCTTGGAGACTAGGCTCAAAATGCTAGCTCTGACACATGCAAGCCATGTGTGGCCCTAGGCAAGTCATGTTCCTCATCTTTAAAGTGGAGATGATAATAATAATATTTGCACTGTTTCTCTTATAGTGTTGTTGGGAGGGAAGTGCTCTGCAAAATTTAAAGTGCTAAATCAAAACGATGTTTTTGTGATGGGTTAGAAACATTCAAGGTCTCTTGTCCTCAGATGGAGGTATATATGTAAGGAGGACATGGGTCCCATCTTCTGCTCAATGAAGCCTCTTTCCCTCTTTCCTTGGGAAATGGGATGGTGGTGGTGATGATGGTAATGGTGATAGTAGTGGTGGTGGTGGGTGGTGGTGATGGTGATGGTAGTGGTGGTGGTGGTGGTAGTAATGAGGATAATGGTGGTGGTGGTGATGGTGATGGTAGTAGTGATGATGATGGTGGTGGTGATGGTGGTGGTGGTGATGGTGGTGGTGGTGGTGGTGGTGGTGATGGTGATGGTGATGGTGATGGTAGTAGCGATGATGGTGGTGGTGGTGATGGTGATGGTAGTAGTGATGATGATGGTGGTGGTGATGGTGATGGTGGTGGTGGTGGTGGTGGTGATGGTGATGGTGGTGGTGGTGGTGGTGGTGATGGTGATGGTGATGGTGGTGGTGGTGGTGATGGTGATGGTAGTAGCGATGATGATGGTGGTGGTTGTGATGGTGATGGTGGTGGTGATGCCTCCTGATGTCCTTGGAGGGCTCTAGGAAAGGCTTGGGGTGAGATATCTGATAGAAGCAGCATTGGGGTGGCCCAGGGGCCAGCCTCAGCTTTATCCTCTTTCCTGGTGCAGACCTGAACAGTCTCTTTCCCTTCTCGATTCTTCAGTGTTAAATAGTATCACAAACGTTCTCATACATCCTCTCTCCTTTTCTGTTGTCCTAATTCAGGAACCCCCTCTGTCCCTTGTTGTCTCTCTTCCTCCTCTTCATGCCCTCAGTGATCCCATCCTCGCTGCCTCTTCTGTGCCCTCCCTCCCTCCCTGTTTTTCAAACTAGTTCCCGTTGGGGCTTCCTCAACATGGCACAAAGGAGAGCCCAATTCCAATCCAACAAGGGAAGAGCATAAGGGAATAACCAATTACATAGTGCCTACTAAGTGCCAGGCACTGTGCTAAGTGCTTTTTACAAGCAGAATCTCCTTTGATCCTTATGACAGCCTTGCGAGGTAGGTGCTATCATTATCTTTATTTTTACAGTTGAGGAAACTGAAGCAAACTTAGATGAAGTGACTTGCCCAAAGTCACATGGTTAGTAAGTGTCTGAGGCTGGATTTGAACTCTGTTCTTCCTGATTCCAGGTCCAGAGATCTATCTACTGTGATAGATAGATAGACAGATAAATAGATAGATAGGTAGATAGATAGATAGATAGATAGATAGATAGATAGATAGATAGATAGATAGATAGATAGGTAGATCTACCATTTAGACACAGCCAGTGAGCTATATCTAAACAAGCATTTAGGGATTGGACCAGATTCTAAGATTCCTTTTGAACTCTAACATTCAATGATTTTGAGTTATAACCTTCTTCTGGGAGATTTCAGATGCAGAAATGAACTTGAATCAAAACACCACCTAAAGATCCCAGTAAACATTTGTGAGACAGGGTGAGGCCAAAGTCACTCTCTAATGTTATTAATATCTAGAAATCTGACAGGTACAAACAGGCCGACATGTACACCAAGTAATTTCTTTGAACTCCAGGCAGACGCTGAGGACCCAGGGCTCTGTAGTGACTTTGGCCCTCCTGCCCAGGATTTTCCTCCATGGAGGTAATACTGAATGCCGCATGTAGGCCAGTGAATCTCAGGGCATGGGAAATAAGCTGGAAAGCTGTGGCAGGCATGTATTTGGACAGAATCAAACAATTTTCAGGCCCTCTAAACTACTGAATAGTGGGCCTGAAAGCCTTCCCTAGCCCTTTTGATTTTGATAGTTCAGCATCCTGGAGAATCGAAAACTGAAACACAGACCCAGAGGTGGGGTGATCCTTCTATTTTAGTGAAAGCCTAATTTATTTTTTAAGCTATGCCTACATTTTTTCTATTTGTTTGTTTTTCCTTATCCCTACCCTTTTTCACTGAGTCAGTTGACTGGCTGGCTGACTGGCAAACCCCAGGTCCTGGATGGGTAAAAGGCATTGGATGGGTAAAAGGCAGGCCTTTGTAGAGAGAGGCTGGAGAATGGACAAAATGACCTCTCTAGGTCTGTTTCATCTAGACAATCTTAGGATGCCACTCCCAAGACTGGAGTAGGGATAGATGAGGCAGAGTAGATTGGGGTTAATGGAAAGATGGAAAGGGTGGGTAGAATGAGAGAGAGAGAGAGAGAGAGAGAGAGAGAGAGAGAGAGAGAGAGAGAGAGAGAGAGAAAGGGAGGGAGGGAGGGAGAGAGGAAAGGAGAGAGAAAGGAGAAAGACTGGAGCTATTTTCTTGAACCCAGATGCCTGTCTGTATCTTGTTAAGCCTGTGCCCCAAATTGAGGCAGGGAGCGGGGGAAGGGGCTGGCCAGAGCTCACAAAGGATGCTCACTGACTGGGGGGTATGGTGCAGGGGCTAATAGGCTGGTGATTGTGTTTCCCTTTCTAGAGGAGCAAGGCATTTGGACTGGAGGGAGATCTGTCCACAATCCCTGAGTGTGTCCGGACATTATTCGATAGCTCTGGACAGTTATTCTCTTTCCTTTGTGCTCCAATGTGCCTTTTCTCCCCCTGCTGCTTCTGGCCTCTTCCTCTTGGCACACGGACCTGTTTTCCTGGGCACTCAATAGCGTGATGGGGACAAGAAGCAGGCTTGGTTGGGGGGGGGAGCTCTGCTTCCCCTCAGGGCCGGATCCTGACATTTTCAGGGGTGTTGGGGGAAGGAGGGGGGTATGTGTACAAGTGTTTGTCCATCCGCAGACCATGTTGTTCCCATTGGCAACCAGAGCCCTGAAGACAGACTGCTCTGTCCTCACGTTGGGGGGGAGGGCAGGGCACAACAGCACAATGATGGACACTTATTGGGTGCCTACTGTGTGCAGAGCTCTGTGCCAGCTACTTCAGGAGATACAGAATTTTAATAAGATACCGTAGCGTCTTCAACCCGCACGATCACAGAACTAGAGCTGGGAGGGGCCTCAGAGGCCATTCTAGCCCAACGGCCTCATTTTGCAGATGAGGAAACAGCCCCACTGAGGGTAAGTGACCCGCTCAAGCTCATAGAAGTGGTAAGTATTGGGGTAGCTTTGGAACCCAGGTCCTCTGACTTCAGAGACAGTGTCTTTTCCACTGTACCATGTACATACAGTCTGTGCAGAATCACAGAATTCCAGAGTTGAAGAATAGTTTCTCTGTCCGTTTATTTGAATACATCCAATTTCTTTATAATAATGACATTATAGAGTGACTTTGGCTATACCCCGTCTCCTGAAAGTTCTCCCAACTGGGTTTTTTGTGCTGAGTTCGCTGAGTACAGCCTATGCACCAAAAAAGAAAAAAATTCCCTCTATAATACCCCTGCCAAGTGGTCATCATCTAGCCTTTGCTTGGCGAGCTCACCACCTCTCGAGGCAGCCATTTTGGCTAGTTTTTCCTTATTATTAACCCTCTGTATACCTCTTTGCTATGACCACTCACTGCTTCTGTTTGACCATAATGTTGTAATAAAGACTATTCCACGACAAGGACACTAGAATCATCATCATCATCGATACAAAAATGTTATGTCATGGGGTGAAGGTAAAGGTCATTATTGTGCTGGGTTGTTAGGGAAGGGGAGAAGGAGGAAGGAAGGATGAAGAAGCATACACTGGGTGCATTTCTTGATTCTTTATATCCTTTCCCCAGAGGACAAGCCAAGAATTTCCTCTCCTAGGCCTAGTTGCATCTACCTCTGGTCTTGGCCAAGACAATGTCTTACTCCCTGCTCTCCTGCTATCTCTATGTCTGGTTCTAATTCTGCTCTTTCCCTACATCTACCTTCAGGTATCTTCCCTGGGAGTCACAACCTTCAGCCTCTGTGCCTTGGGCATCGACCGCTTTCACGCAGCCACCAGTCCCCTGCCCAAGGCCCGGCTCATCGAGCAGTGCCAGTCAATTGTGGCCAAGCTGGCGGTCATCTGGGTGGGTTCCATGACACTGGCCGTGCCCGAGGTCCTGCTGTGGCAGCTGGCACAGGAGCCTTCACTCACAGCAGGCACCATGGTAGACTCATGCATCATGAAACCCTCGCCTGGCCTGCCTGAGTCCCTCTACTCCCTGGTGATGACATACCAGAATGCCCGCATGTGGTGGTATTTTGGCTGTTACTTCTGCCTGCCCATCCTCTTCACTGTCACCTGCCAGTTGGTGACCAGGCGTATCCGGAGCACCCCAGGGAAAAAGCCAGAGTGCCGGGCGAGCAAACACGGACAGTGTGAGAAGCAGCTGAACAGCACCGTGGTGGGCCTGACTGTGGTGTACGGCCTTTGCACCCTGCCAGAAAACGTTTGCAACATCGTGGTAGCTTATCTCTCCACGGAGTTGTCCCGGCAAACCCTGGATCTCCTCAGCCTCATCAACCAGTTCTCCATCTTCTTCAAAGGCTCAGTCACCCCAGTTCTTCTCTTGTGTCTCTGTAAGCCCTTAGGCCAAGCCTTCCTGGATTGCTGCTGTTGTTGCTGTGACGAGTGTGGGGCAGATGAAGCCGCCTCTGCTGACGGCTCGGACAGCAAGCTCAAGACAGAGATGTCCTCCTCCATCTATTTCCACAAGCCCAGGGAGTCACCCCCTCTCCTGGCACTGGGCACTCCGTGCTGAGTCCTGGCTGGAGTTGGGGGGTAGTGGGAGGTGGGACACTCCAGACCAGGGGTGCATTCAGATTTTTCTTCCCATCTTGCCATCTAAAGATGGACTTCATCCTATAGAGGTTTGGGGATGTCAAAGACCCCTTCCCCAACAGTGGCCCTCCTGGCCAGTCCCTTTCCCCATCCCATCCCCAATGCTGCCCCATGGTGGAGAAGAGCACTCGGCTTTGCAGTTTTGGTTGGTGGGTAGACCTGCCCCCATTCCTTTAGTACCACTCAGCCTCCTAGCCAGAAGCCGAAGTCTCGCCTGCAGACCCCATCCCAATTCTGCATCCCAGCTTTCCCCAGGCCTGCCTTCAGGATCCTTCTCTGTCCCCCTGCTTTTAGCCCTACTTTCTCTCTCTACCAAAACACATACATTCACATACTCTGTGTCCCCCACATTCAGAAGAATGGTGGCTCCAACTTGGCAGGGGCTGGGTGATCCCAGCCATTCTGAGCACCACCCTGCCTGGCCCAGAGATGTCTAAGCTCTGGATGTCCCCTCCCAGGTGACTCTTCCTCTTTCTTCCTTCTTGTCTCTTCTCTTCCTGGGGTGGCCCTGGGCACAATTTGTTCCCAGTCCCCCTGCCAAATTCTGACCTGTAGAAGAACCTAAGAAATCAATAAATTAGCTAGAACTACCCCCTGCCCCTGGCTGTGATTTCCCTATCTCCATGTTCTTGTAGTGACCAACTTTTCTTGCTCAGTCTCCCTCACCCTGGGCTAGATGGGGTCCTATGTGTTCAACTCAAACACCTCTGGTGCTTGCCATTCTGGACACCACTGACTTCAAGGCGGTGTTATTGCTTTCTTTATGGAAAGAGACAAAGGCCTAGGGGCTTTATTCCTATCTTTGGCCTGGAGAGCAGAGGTGCTAACAGGCTCCAAATCGTCTCTTACCAAGCCCTTACCCCAGGCTCCCCTCCTCACATCCCGTTATGAAGCAATCCAGCTTTCTCCAAGCCCTGGGACTTCCTGACCCCGGCCTCTGTCTTGACCTCTCTGGCTCCCTGAGCTACTTTTTGGGGGGTTTTCAGAATGGGATGTTAGCCCAGAGAGAGCTTAGAGGACCATCCTTTCTTCCCCTACCTTGCAGCCAGTCTGGCCTCTGATGAGGATGAGACCCCTAGTTAGGCCTGCAGCCTCAGTCCTACATCTCAACTGCCCATGCCAATCCCATTTGTGGGAACCTTCTCAGAGTGGTGCAGTTGAAAGGGCATGGGTTCAAATCTTGTCTCTGTCACTTACTACTTGTGTGACCTTAGGCAAATCACTTCCCTTTTTCTGGGTTTCAGTCTCTCCACATGTGAAATGAGGGGTCCTTGAGATCCTTTCCAGGTCTGGGTGTCTGATCCTAGGGACCCTCTCCTCTGCTTTCACCCTCAAGTTGGGCCCTCCATCAAATCCACCCTCAGCCTTGGTTCATTTCCCAGAAGAAAGGGGCAGGGGAGGAATGGAAATGGCCCATTTCCTGAGGCCTGAGACTGACCAACCTTTGTCAGAACCACCCCTACTCCCCTGACCAGCCTCCCAGCTTTCTGAACCCCTTCTCTGAAGCTCACAGCCCATTCTCTAGACATGTCATAAAGGAATACTCTAGGGGTTGCACCCAAGTTGGGAGGTCAGGATAGAGGGTCTTTGGTCAACCTTGGCTCTCTAGTCTCCCCTTCCCCTTAGATCCCATGCCCAGGCCTCTCCCACCCCCACTACTCCTAGGAATCTTAGCCGCCTTGTTTTCTTTCCCTGGCATCCACCCCCGGGACCGGGTGACGCCGCCAAGAGGAGGCAGTTGCTAGGTGACAGCCCTGCCATGTGCCTGCCCTTTGTGCTGCAGAATGACACCCACCACTTTCTTGCAGACCTGTTGCCACGGTGACTGAAGGCCCCAGCTTTGTTTGGAGAAACTTAAGATGGGATGGGGGGTGGTAGCAGGAGGTGGTCTGGCTGGTGGGGAGGACTGGTCAGAGCAGAGATTCCTTCCTGAAGCTATGGGAGATGTCTCCCTCCTTAGCCTCCCCAGAGGCTTCTCCCCATCCTTTCTCAGATCTCACCAGGGGACTGACCTCATCTGTTAAAAGGAGGTGGCTTAGTTGAGGAAGCAAGAGGGAAACTGAAATGAAATGAGGAGACAGAATGCTCAGGGAAGGCCAGGAGGAGCAGCGCCCTTCTGTCTGAACAACCCTTTGGATGCCCCTCCTCGCTGGCCAGCTCAGAGCAGAAGGGGGCGAGGGGTGCTGCCTCCTCTGCCCCCCAGCTCTGCCTACGTGAACAGCTTGCAGGATTAGCCAGCCAGAGGCTTGGGAAAGGAGCTGCTGTCCTTCTTGGCCCAGACCAGCTGGGCAAACAATGTGTAGCTTGTTGCTTTGGGATCCGGTTCGCTGCGAGGTCCAGGGTTTGGTGGTGGTGGCGGGGAGAGGAGGAGGGGTAGGTCCCAGCAGTTCTAAGAAGTGGGGGGAGTGGGGAGTGGAAGGGGACACGAGGTAGGGACACTTGGGAACACGGTTGGAAGAACAGGGGCAGACAAGGTCCTGCCCTCCCAGCCTGTTACGTACAGTGGGTTTGAGTGGCTGCGTCCCTGCTGCTCATGCCAGGCAGAGTGGTGGGAGAAGGCTCCAGGATGGACTCAGCTCGCCCACCCCTCTCCTTGCTCTGAGGCTGCTTTGGAGGCTTCAGCTGCACCAGGGTTTTCCCCATCCTGTCCAAGGGCTTGACATAATTCTGAAGGCCCACAGGCATATTTGCATGCTATTTGCATACACAGCTGTATACACTGCCTGGTCTGTTCTCAGACAATTTTCTAGTTAACACTAAATTGGTTGGGGCTCCCTGTTCCTTATTCTTTATTTTTCTCTACATTCTTAGTTATTTACTATCAGTTTGACTTTGACAAGTCATTGGAACTTTCTGGACCCATTTGTTTGTTTGTAAGATAAGGATGCTGTACTGGCTGACATCCAAGGTCTCTTACAGCTCTAAGGCTTGTGTTGGGTAGGGGGATCAGACTGTTGCAGGTACTTGGGATGCCAGGTATGTGTGTGGGTGGGTGCAGGAGAGAGGGTAACCTAGAAGCTGATACATTTAGATCAGATAGAAAACATGCATTTATTAAACATCTAATACTTGCCAGGCACTGTGATAAGGACTTTAACATAGACTTCATTCGATCCCCCACAACTACCCTGGGACTTAGAGGCTATCATTATCTTCATTTTACAGTTGAAGAAACTGAGGCAGAGGTTAAGTGATTTGTCCAGGGTCACACAGCTGGTGTGTGAGGCTGAACTGAAATTCAAGTTCTTTCTGATTCAGATCTAACATTCTACCCACTGCACCATTAGCTGCCTCTTAAATTTTCCTTCCTTCTCAGGCAGGTGTGGTTGGAATGGGACTTGGAAAGAGTGGTATTCTACCCGCCTCCCAAAGAAAAGTGGGTTTTTGCAAACTCCCCATCCCCCACTATTTTTCTAAGGTGCACAGGGAAAAGGAAGGTCATGGGAGCTAAGTAGGTAAAAATAGGTCAACATGGCCTCATTTTTATAAATAACCTCAGAAGAAAGGGTGAGCATGGAAGAGGGAGTGTGTTTGTGTGTGTGTAAATTGGCCAACCCTTGTCTGGAAAGGCTGACTAGGCATAATGCCGGGCCTGGAGAAGAGCAAGAGACACGGAGGCTATGGGGAACCCTGAGAGACAACTCTGTGGTCTTGTGGCGGCGCAGTTTATAATTTCGAGTCAGTCATCCTAAGGCAGCCCAAGAGCTCCAGGGGCTAAGAACCCCAACAGAGAGAGTCTGCTTCTGATAGTCTCCTGGCTGCAGGGAGGTGGGGTTTGGCTCCAGCCTGGAAAACAGGGAGACAGGTAAGCATTGCTCCGAGTAAGATGAGGACATGGACCATGAGCTGCTCTTTACAAAACACCCCTATCTTCTGGGCAGCAGGATCTGTAGAACTAAGCCAGAAAACACTGATGGGAAAGGGTGAAAAGGTTCTCCCTTTCAGAAGCATGACCTGGTGGGTCATCAATCAAGATCCAGCAGGGGTCTTCGAGATCATCTGGTCCAAGCTGCCCATTTTCCAGATGGCAAGACCGAGCCTCAGAGAGGGGGAAGTGAGGCTGCCCAGGTAGTGTGTGACAAGAGCTGGCCTTTGAGCCGAGATCCTTGTTCTGAAAACACTGCTCTTTCCACTGCTTTGCCAGCAGGGGACTCCCAGGTGCTCCCAAGTACTGAGAGAACTTGAGGGGGGTGAGGGCTATGGTGCTTGGGTCTAGGCATGTCTCCCTGTGCTCTAAATGACCCATATGTCCAAGGGTCTGCCTCACTATACATCATGACTAGGAAAAAAAATAACTGGCAGCAAAACGCCCCCAACACAAAATTGTTAATTTATTCTCATTATTAGGAGGCCAAAAAAAAATTGTACAGTTACAAGAGTCATTTTCCAACAGAAGGAATCCAATGTGAGCCAGAAAGTCTTGTAAAAAAAGGGGAGATAAATGCCACTTTACAATTCATTAAATAAAAACAAAACCAACCCCAAAGAACCAAAATCCCCCATGCTGAGCTCTCTCCTTGTGCAAGTCTGCAAAGTAAGACCAGAAAGGGAGGTGGGCGAGAGCTGGGGAGGCCCAGGCAGGAGTTGGGGTGGGGGGGAGAGGGGCTGGCCAAGCTGCCCTTTTTGGGGGGTAAAGAGCCTGGGGCAGGCAAAAGAGGGGCCGGGGGAGGAAGCCTGAAAGACAATGCTGGCATTCTCGTCCCTGATGCCGGATGGATGGTCTTTGGCAGCTGGCTTGTGCCTGTTAGCCCCTCCCCACCTGGAGGGAAGGGGTTGGGGGATCCCACAAGGTTGGGAGCAGAGGGGCACAGGATGGCCACCAGTGCCAGGGCCAGGGTCCAGCCCCAGGACATCAGCCTCTTCCCTGTTTTCCAAGCCTTATGCTCCCCCTCCCCTAAAGCTTTTCTTCCTCCCTAAAGATTTTTGCCCTCTCCTAACCCCCTGCTGGCCCTGGCATCATCATATGGTTGATTTTAGTCATTGCTTAAATTAAAAAATTAAAATATATATACATATATATACTGTACACACAGGACAGTAACTGAACAGTGTTGGGAAGGGCAGAGTGGGGTTGGAGAGGGGGTGCAAGGTCAAGGAGAGGGATGTGGGGATTAGGGGGAAGGAAACAAAGGGCAGAGAGGGGGAGAAGTTAGCGGGTCCAGGTGGGACCAGTATTCTTTACAATAAAAACAGGAGTTCAGACCTCAGCAGAACAGTACTCTGGGTCCCTGGAGAGAGTCCCCCCCCCCACTGCACACACTGAGGAGGGGGCAGGAGGAAGGGGGACGGGAGGGGCCGGCAGGGAACACGGCTTAAGTTTGGACGATGGCGGTCCCTGGTCCGGGGGGAAGGGATGGACCGCTGTCTCAGCTTCTCCGTGACTTTGAATGTTGGATAAGCCACTGTAGGGTGATGTCTGTGGGAGCAACAAGGTTCATCAGGTGAGAGACTATCACTGAGGGGGACTCTGGAGGGGAAGATCAGGGATAACTTGGAGGGACGCCTAGAACCGAGGGGCCAGGCATTGAATGGCTACTCATGCAGGGAGCATAGCTCATGCTAAAGGACAGATGCTTTCACCCTCTGACCTCCTAGTGACTAAAAGCAGCTACAGGGGTCACAGTAGGACGTGAAAGTCTGGGAGGGAGGATGAAAAATCTGAGGCGCTCAATGTTGGGGCTGCAGCTGGGCAGGCTAGTGCGTGCCAGGCCTATAATGTCAAGCTCCTGAAACATTGGTTTCCTTTTCTATTTGGCTCCGAGGAATGTGTCATCCCAGCACCTTCCTGGACTCCCCGTCCCTTGCTACCCCCAGCCCCAAACCTACACACCGATGTTATCTTTTTCTTTGCAGGAGATAGAATAGCAGCAGATCTCTCGGTCCTGGATTGCAGACAAATTCCTAGGGGTGGGAAATAACAGGTTTTTCTCAGACTTGGGGGGGGGGGTCCGCCCAGGCTGGCCAGAAACTAGAAGGGGAGGGGGTGTGGAACAGGGACTCTGGGCATTGGCAAGGCCTTCAGAAAAGCAGCATTGGGCGCCACACTGTGGCTGATCAGGGAATAGGCCTCTACTCCTCAGGGCCCTGGAGCAGAGGCTGATGCCCTGGGGGCTGATTTCCAGAAAAAATACAGGAGGCCCTTTTTGGATGGGGAGCTAGGAAGAGCTAGAAGGAGGAGATTGATTGGTGGGGAGTGCCAGGAAAAGTATAGGCCTGGGGAGCAGCAGACGGGTTCTAGACCTTGCTCTCTCTCTGGCCATCAGTGTGATCTCAGGCCATTCATCTGACCTTCCTGGGTCTCAATTTCTTCATCTACAAACTGGTAAACCATCCCCAAAAGCTCTTCCAATGTGCCACTTAAAAATTAATTTCAGAAATTAAGTGATGGGGTTTTTCCAGGATAAATACTTTTGGATTTTAAGGGAGAAAGTTTTTACATTTGAAAATAGGGAAGTCCCAAAATATTGTGGACTTTAATCTAGAAATTCTCTTCCATCAATATGAAGCCGTGCAGTGCTTAAGAATATTTGAGGGGGAAAAAAAGAATATTGGAGGAAAGAAAACAGAAGAGCTGGGGGTGGGGGAAGGGGACAGCTTCCAGCTGAGCACCAGGATCAGCCTCATGCTTCCTGGCCTCTCTAGGTTGGGTTCCTCATGTGTAGAATGAGCAGGGTTGGTCTGGCTGGCCTTTACTGCCCCTCCCTGCTCTAACAAGAGACCCTGTGCTAAAAAAGAGATCAATCCGCACTCACATTTTTTCAATCAGCTCCTTCTCATCCAGAGCGCCAGGAAGGTCTCGCTTGTTTCCCAGGACGAGGACCTATTGGGCAGAGAAGGTGGAGAAGGGGTCGAGGTTCTTGATCACTCTCTACCAAGGTGATGGGACCCAGCAGACCACATAGTGAGGACTCTTCTACAGAAAGAGCCTTCGCCTCGCCCTTCCCACAATATCCAGACTCAAGCCTTTTCCTCTAATTCCAGCTCCCCCTTCCTGGCCCAGCCTCTCTTCCCATCCCCACCACCAATCCTGGTGTCACCCATATCCTTCATCCTCAGGGCCATTCTCTTCCTCTTCAGCCTTGGCTCACTGACCGGGATTCCCTGCAGCTGGGGCTTGTCCAGTAGATTGTGTAGCTCATTTTTGGAGGCCTCAATCTTCTCCTGGTCAGCGGCATCCACCATGTACCTGTGCATATGGGAGGGAAATGGTAATTTAATACTACATATAGGCTGAAACATGGAGAGGCTGAAGATTAAAAAAGACAGGACTCTAAGTCAAGGGAGTCCAAAAGCCACGAGGACCCAAATCCCTATGATGAAGAAGGAACTCTGGTCAGGGCACTGTACACTCAGGCCAATGAAGGGCAGAGCAGAGGTCCCTGGGGCTTAGACATGTTCTACCCACAGCCTAGACACTCTGCATTTGACTAGGTCTCACCTAAAGCGCCAATCGATTTACCCTAGTCTGGTCCTTGTGTGAAGGATGCCACAAGGCCCTCATGAGGGGACAGGCTGGAGGAGGTGGGGGGTTTGAAGACAGGATGCAGTGGGGAGCCAGGGAGGGCCTTGGGCCCCTACACTTACACAATGGCACTCACTCCACGGCAGTATCGCTCCCACATGCTACGGAAACGGGGCTGGCCTCCGATGTCCCAGAGCTGGGGATCAGGGAGAAGAGACAGGGCCTCAGGGCCAGGAAGCATGCACCCCAATGCCTCCAGACCCACTGGAGCCACTTCTCTCTCCACCCTACAAACACTCTCAAGGTCTCTTCCCACTCGCCCACCTACCTTTCTGATGTATTTCTCGTGTAGTAGTTATTTTTAGTACCATAAATGAATCCAAGAGCATTTATTAAGCACTTATGATAGGTAAACACTGGGGACACCAAGAGAAAAATGGACAGTCCCCATTTTCAAGGAGCTCACCTTCCACTGGAAGACAGCACACAATGGATGTGAATCTAAGCAGATGTGCTAGTCTAACATCTCCTCACTAGCCTACATGTTCCATCAGGTCAGGGGCCAGATTTTAACTCAACTCTAACTTCTCAGTGCCAGTACAGAATGGTCACTTCTCCCGCTTCCTCTTCTGCCCTCTGCCTGCAGGCTCCAGGTCTCCCTATGAGACCAGGAGGGAACGGAGGAGGCGTCTCCTTCCACTGTCCCTCTGCTACTCTCACCTCCCGATGCCCTCCCCTTCAGACCCTGCGTTCAGGCTCTGGCTTCCCACCCTCTCACCTTGATAGTCACGTTCCCTTTGGTGATTTTGCGCATGTTGAAGCCTACGGTTGGGATCATGTCTTCATTGAACTGTCCTGACTGGAAGAAGAGTCAGAATTAGAGCTGTTCCCCATTGACATAGTACAAAGAAACCAGGACCCCTCCAGGACTGACAAAGTCAGGATGATGGATTCTAGGCTTCTTGTGCTTGAAAGTAAGCCCACTGGCCATCCTGTTTGTCCTCTGAAATGGGCAGTGCCTAAACCAACCCAGGTGCTTGGCCCATATTTAAACCTCTACAAGGAAAGAAAACACAATTTCCCAGGCAAAACCTTGAAGTTTCTCACACTGGACTGTCAGGAAGTATTTCCTGAGTTCTAATAACTGCCATTTGTTGGGAGTGTTTTAAGGTTTATTTCTGTAGTTAATTATGCCAATTGCTTTTCTAATGTCCCCCCACCCCCTATCCCCAATATCTTTGTCACGGCAAATTTTTTTTTTTTGGATATTGCTACAGTTTTTTTGCTAAGATTTTATTTTAAATCTCTGTGTCCGTATTCATTAGTAAAATCCGTCTACAATTTTCTTTCCCTGCTTTATCCTTCCTTAATTGCACTTTTTGGTAAAGCACTTTCCTCACAGTAACCATTTGTACAGAGTTATTATTCCCACTTTCCAAATAAGGAAACAGACTCAAAAGTTAGGGTTTAGTGTCTGAATCAGTACTAACTTTCTGAATCTACTGACTCAAGTCTGTCTATGTACTATGATATACTATCTCTGACTGTAATTCATAAAATGCAGGAGAAACCCTTTCTTACTTTAGTTCTCAGTGGGGCTGGAGGAGAGCCTTAGAAAAACCATTCAAGTTATACCTCAGCCTATTTCTTTCCAGGGATTACCCACAGATGGTGTAGAACGTCCATGATGAAGGCTGAGTTCCAGGGTGGCTCTTCCTGTTCCCCTAGAATATGTCTAGATTGCACTGCTCCCAAATCAAGGAACACGTGACCAATTTTCACATTAGCCTGAACCAAACGAACACTGGGAAAGTATTTGTGCTCCCCTCAGATCACAGCATGTTCCAAATCAAGCCAATTTTTTCCCCTTTACAGAGAGCTTTTGTTTTTATATCGCCTCGATTTCCAAATCTCTTTCTGACTTCTGACATCTAACATTTTGGTTTACCCATGTTACGATGGATACCTGGTCCACTCCTGACACCTATTTGTAAACTGCTTCATCATTTCTGTTTTCCCTCTCTAGATATCTCCAAGATCTCCACATTGCTTTTGTTGCAGTTCAGTTGTTTTCAGTTGTGTCTGACTCTCTGTGACTCCAATTGAGATTTTCTTGGCAGAGATACTACAGTGCTTTGCCATTTCCTTCTCCAGTTCATTTTACAGATGAGGAAACTTAGGCCAACTGGGTCAAGTGACTAGCACAGGGTCACACAGCTAGCAAACACCTGAAGTCACATTTGAACTCAGGTCTTCCTGTCTCCAGGCCCGGCACTCTATCCACTGAGCCACCTAGCTGCCCTAGGCTGCTGTCAACCCCTAAAGATGCAGGGACTGATGAGGCAGTCTCCTGTGGTAGAAAACGTCCTGGGTTTGGAGACTGTAGCTGGGTTCGAATCTTAATTCTGCTTATTATCTATATGACCCAGTCACTGCCCTGCTTTGGGCCTGCTTCATCTATAAAATGAGGGCATCAGACTGGAAGTCCTCTAAGGTCTGTTCCACCCCTAAATTTGGATGACCTTGGAAAAATGAGTCTGCTTTTCTGAGCCTTAGTTTCTCCTTATGCCAAATGAAGGGATTGGTCTAAACGGCCTCTAATGCTCCTTCAGCCTCTACACCTGCCATCCTCTGATTCCAAGCTGGCTATTTGTCTCAACAAAGGCAGGACCAAGTGAAGTGGATGGGATAAGTCTATTTATCTTTCGGGCACTGCAGCCTCTGGAGGCTGGGCTCAACGCAACTCAAAAGGGGACCACGCCACCCATCACTTGGGTACCATTAATTGGTGCTGAGGCCTTTAAGCAGAGGATGGATGACCACTTGGTGGGCATTTCTCGTCAGCATGGATTGGACCAGATGGCCTTGCAGGCCCAAGGCCTGGGATTCTGACCTCCAGGTCACCTAAAATCGAGAGTCGAACAGGGAACTGAACCCAAGGGTTCGGCCTCCCTCATTGCAACATCCTCTCCTGGATTTTTTTTGGGCCCCACGGCACAGGAGACGGCTATGCCTCACTCCAGGCACAGAAGTCGAACTGGAATTGGCCATCAGCAGAGAACCGTCTCCATCTTCAAGTGTCTGTGCACATTCAAAGAGTCATAGATGAGAGCTGGAAGGGACCTGAGAGATCATCCAGGCCAGCCTCTGAGAGGTACCCAATTATCTAATGTCACACAGAAATAGCAACTGACAGAGCAGGACTCGAACCTGGGTCTTTGACTTCAGATTCAGGGCACTTTCCACTATGCCACACTGTCTTTAAAGTGATCTGCCCTCTTCTATCCCCTTTCCACCTGCATGTGGCACCTACAACGCACACTTAAGTGTGAAGAAATGCCTCTTCATTGACTCCTGGTGGAAACTGGACGCAGCTATGGCTACCTGTCCCTATGCTTCTGTGTACAGAATACTGCAGCCCATAGTGGGGCTGGGATGCTTGGCCAGATAGAACACGATGGTGGCACAAACTTAACAATGTGGGCTTGCTCCACAGGAAAGACGGCAGCTTTCTGTGGGTGCAGGCCAAGATACGGGCTAGACTCACCTAGGCACATTAAATTATCTCTTCCTCCTTCCTGCAAAGTGAGTCTGGTAAGGCCTATCATCACACCGATATGATGATCCCAGATTTAGAGCTGGACAGGACCCCTGAGAGCTAGTCCAATCCCTCCAATAAGAAAGTGAGAAAACTGCTAAAAGCTTTACAAATAGTATCTCATCTGATCTTAATGACAACTCTCTGAGGTAGACACCATCATATTTCCTACTTTACAGGGGAGGAAACTGAGGCAGAAAGCAATTTGCCCCAGGGGCACACAGCTAGGAAGGTCTGAGGCTACATTTGAACTCAGGATGTCCTAACTCTAGACCCATGCTCTATGTGCTGCCCAACTAAGACTCAGAAATGTTAAGTGACCTCCCAAGGTCACACGTAACGTGGTGCATCAGGGATTCAAACCCAGGGACTCCACAACTAGGGACTTCCAAACCAGCTTTCCCCCCACACCCACCATGTTCCACCCTGTAACTAGTGTTACCCTCGAATCCTCAATTGGGGGGGTCTTCTAGGATCACCATAACAACTCACTTTCAGGTTTATGAAGCCCTCTGCTCACAACAATTCTGTGAGGTGGGTGACAGCAGTTATCTGTTTGTTGTTGAGTCGCTACAGTGGTACCTGGTTTGTTGTGATCCCATCTGGGGTTTTCTTGGCACAGACACTGGAATTGTTTGCCATTTCTTTCTCCAGTTCATTTTACAGATGAGGAAACCAAGGCAAACAACGTTCAGTGACTTCTACAGGGTCACAGAGCTAGTAAAGTGTCTGGGGCCGGATTCGAACTTAGGAAGATGAGTCTTCCTGACTTTAGGCCTGGCACTCTGTGCACTATGGCGCCACCTAGCTGCCTTCACTACAGTTGTTACTGTACCCATTTTATAGATCCTGTGGCTGAGCACAATGAAATGACTCTGGTGAAGTTACAAAGTATCAGGCCTGGAATTCAGCCCTCGAGCTTCCCACTACCCTCTATTATTACATGGCCTCTCAAGACTAGAGGCCTGTGAGCTATAAGCATGTTTATTTTACCTTCTTTTTTACAAAGCTATATACAAAGCTCTTTATAAAATCTAGCCTGGCCCCTGGTAAGCCAAAGGACGGGGGCAGCCAAGCAGGACAACACAAGGAGCCGTCAATGGCAAAGGAAATAAAAAGGCAGCTCCCTCAGTGGCTGGAGGGCTGGGGCGGGTGGGGGGGGAGGGGGCACTTCTAAGGAGAGGCTGAGAACTAAAGCCCAGGAAGGAGAACTCCCAGTGGGTTTGAATATGGCCATTTTCCTTTCCTGACAGGGGTCTGGCTCCACCCCCAACTCTTCCCAAGTCCCTTGGGTCAGGCTAAGGCAGGAGCTCTTCTTCTCTATAAAAGGCCTCTGTCCCTCTGAGACTGATGGCCAAGGTAGCTGGCGAGCACTGGATGGAGCCTCGGAGGTCACTGAGTCCAACCTAGTGCTTTGCCCACGGTCGGTCACTCAGAGCCAGGATGAAAACTCAAGTCCTGAAGTCAAGTTTGGCTCTGAAGGCTCCTTTACTCCGAAGATCCAGGCCCGGTAAGGTCATCCAGGGCAGAAAGCTTCCCAGATGGGGCCAGGAAGGAGATCCTAGGCCCGCAAACTTGGAGTTGGGCCATCAGAGGTCCCCTGGCATAACTCCCTTATTTTACAGATACAGAACCTGAAAACCAGAAAAGGGGAAGTGACTGGCCTGAGGTCACACAGTATGTAAAAAGAACTGTGGCACCAAAGGCTAATCTAGGGGCAGTTACACTGGACCACAAGTTGAGAAGACCAGAGTTCAAATCCTACTTCAGACAGGCTAGATTACTTGCAAGTCGCTTAACCTCTCCTGGCCTCAGTTTCCTTGTTCTGGCACCTTCCTCAAAGGGTGGCTAAGACTGCATGAGATGGAGTATGTGAAGGCTTTGCAAATGTTAAAATGCTATGTAAATACGGATGAATTGGTGAGTACTGGCTAAAGGAACACGAGTAACAGCAGCTGACCCTTAGGTTTTACAATGGGCTTTCCTACAAACCAGGAGAAAGCCCCAACTGTGACGACAGGGACATAGGGATGTGGGTCAAGGTGCTTCCCTCTCTGGGTTTCGATTTCTCATCTCTAACATTAGGGTCTGGGCTATGTGATCAATCAGGAACCTCCTACTTCTAACATTTTGGGAGTCTGAATTTTAGTTCCTTCTCCGTGGTAACAGGAGGAGTTCTTGTCTCCTACAAACTGAGGAGGTGAACCCTGAAAGGAAAAGCAAACATTTTGTAGCTCACTCCCAGCTTCCAGATCAAGTGAACAAGAATCAAGCAGAATACGCCTATTGGGAAAAGTGGGAATTCTGGGAGAATCAGCAGAAAAAAGCACCCCCACTTTCATCCCCTCTTGTTCAGTTAATACGGATGGGAACTAAGCCGTAAGGCAGCTAGGTGGTACAGTGGACAGAGCACGGGGCCTGACATTGGTGAGAGCTGAGCTCAAATTTAATGTCAGATACTTCTAAGCTATGTGACCCCAGGCAAGTCACTTAAACCTCTGCTTGCCTCAGTTTCCCTTACTGTAAACCTGTCAGGATCACCTACCTCTCAGGACTGTTGTGAGGATCAGATGAAATAATATTTGTAAAAGCACTTGACACAGTGCCTGGCACATAGTAGGTACTTAATAAATGCTTACTGCCATCCCCTAAGCCCCTGACTCAGTTCTTGTTTCATCAACTCCTCATTTTGGACCATGAATGGGGGTGGGGGCAAAAAACTTCAGAGTCTCATCAGCTGTACAAAGGCTCCTCGGTTTTTGTTAGCCTTACTCTGAATACCACCCACTACCTGGTGGGTGCTCAGGTCATTCCTAATTCAAGTTCTTCTCCAACCCCTCTAGAGCTCACACAGTAGAGAGAAGTGACTCAGAAAGAAACGGAGAAAGTTATAAGTTCATGAAGCAACGGCAGGGTTTGGGTGGCCGGGGTTACAAGTTTGTTGGCGCTTTTTAGGGCTTCCCTTCAAAGATGGTCAAGTTAATCTGCCATTTCCTCCCGGGGTCTGCACTTTTGAACTGAATCAAAGACAGCAGAGCGGCCCAGCAGATAAAATACCTAGTGGGTCTCCCAGAAGCATCTCTGATATGGGGGCTAGGCTGGGATTCTGGATTCCTGGGTTCTCCCATCACTGGGCATGGTACCAGCCCAGGGCAAAGGAGGACCTTCTAACAGATGCTTTTCCAGGGTTACAGCAACAGCCATCATAGTAGATAAGTATGTTGTCAGCTGTTATGATTATCGTTACAGGGATTGTTGCTTAGCGGGTGGGGTGGGCATGGTAATGTCCACTAGGAAACAGCTGGGCAATGGATGGATTTCTATAACCACTGATTCCTTTCCAGGAACATGGCCTCATTAATACTCCATCAGGAGCCTTGCGCAAGGGATTGTGGGCAATGCCAAGGCTGTCTGTCCCCCCTGCCCCATGCTGTTCCCTAGGCCAAGAGCAGAACAGCATCAACTTCTCTCAGCCCTCAGGGCCTAAAAGCAAACAGTCTACCCGTCCTGTTAACCCAGCCAAACCTAGAGAATTCAGGTGATAGACTATCAGAAATGGAAAGGACCTTGGAGATCATTTTGTCCAAGCTCCTTGTTTTTTCTCTCAAGTCCTTCATTTCAAAGATAAGGAACCGAGGCCCAGAGACTTGCCCAAGGTCACTCAGTAACCAGTACACAGAAAGCAGGATCTATTTTTCTGGCTCTTAAAGCAATTCTCTCTCCACTATACCATGTTTTCATATAGCTTTCATTTTGTTGTAAATGCAAACAATTTATTGCTAAAAATCTTGAATGTCGAGGATTGCAAGCAAAAACAAACGCTAGTCCAAATTCAGCAGCAATCACAAACCATTTGGGCCATTCGTGGTAGAAATGGGCCTCTCCAGTTCCCACCCTTTGTGTCCCCATGAAAACAGTTACTAACTCCCTCTCTGAATGACTCCCCCAAAGTCAAGGGGGAAAAGGAAAAGAGAGAACTAGGGTTCCTGTGTCCCCTGCCCTGGTAGCCAAAGGTCCCTCAATGACCCCAGACTCTAACCTTGAGGTCCCTGACTATAGATCTGGGGGGGGGGGGAAGTGGGTGGCTGGATCCCTGAAGGCAGGGACCCGGGTGGGCAGTCGGGTCTACAGATCACCACGCCAAAGGGAACAGTACGGACCAGAAAGACAAGGAATGCTGTGGCCCAAGGGCAGGCAGAACTGGGTGGGGAAGGGGCCTGAGGTTCTGTCTAGAGAATCTGGGAACAGAAGGGTAAACTCATGTGACTTTCTGGAGGCCTGCCTGCTCTTCTCCCCATTCCCCGCCCACCCCAGGCCTGATGTGATGACATCTGTCTCAGAGGATCCAGGATCACAGACCCTGAAATGCTGACACTTCCTATAAGCCCAGCCATTTGCCAGATTGGGGAACTTGACTGGCAGGTCAGGGGGAAGTCACCTAGGACCCTCAGGTCTTCAGGGGGGTCTTCTGACACCCCCCCCTCCCCCATCGAATCAGCACTCCCAGCCAACCCCCGGCACTCCAGATCCCGGGCAGCCACGGCCTTGGGAGCGGGACCGAGTCCCTAGGGTAGGAGGATGCCCGCAGAGGGCCCCCATCTCGACTCCCCGCCTCCCCCCCCCAGATCTGCTGAGCTCGGGGCGCAACTTCTTCCGAGGGATGCTGGCCATGGCAGGCCGCAGCCATTACTGCAGCCTCAGCTCACACCCATCGAGATCATCCTCCCTTTGGGAAGAGGTTTAACCCTTTCCACGCCCGTCTCCTGGCCTCGGGCCCAGCTAGGATGCAGCCGCCGCTGCTGCGGGGTCCTTTTTGGGAGGGCATCTCGTCCTGGGGCCCCTGTCTCCGTCGTGCCCCACCCGCATCGCTCCGGGGCACCCCTCCCGCAATAGTCACGCGGGTCGGAGGCTGGGGCCCGAGGAAGTGGCTTCTCGGTTCCCCCTCCCCGAGGGGCCCCAAAAGGATGACATCTCCCCCTCCCCCACTCCGGGCTGTCCTTCCTCTTCCGGCTGGGAGGGGTTGCCCCCCCGTGCGGCTCACTAAACAGCCCCCCCCCCGGCCTCCCGGGGAGAGGACCCGGGCGGCTTTCGCCGCGTCATGCCCCTCCCCGACAGCGCCCCCCGAGCGGGGAGGGGCCCCCGGGCGCGTACCGCGATCACGTTGACGAAGGTGGTCTTGCCCGAGTACTGCAGCCCCACAAGCGTGAGCTCCATCTCCTCCTTCCAGAACAGGGCCTTGAACCAGTCCAGCAGCTTGTTGAACAAAGCGATCATGGTGGCAGCTCCGGCCGCGGGCCCCGCCCGCACGCCCGCCCCTGCGCCGCGCTCCGCTCCGGGCCCGAGCCGGGCCGCCCGCCGGCCTGCCCGCCCGCCCGGCCCGCCACGGGGACCCGGCGGCTCGGCTGCAGCCGCTGCCGCTCCGGCCCGCCCGGCGACGCCCGCCCGCCGGCTCCCCGTCCGGCAGTCCGGCAGTCCGGCCGCTGTCCGTGCGTCTGTCTGGGCAGCGGGCGCCCGCCGAGCAGCCCCGCCCGCCCGCGCCTCCGTCCGTCTGTCGGTGTGTCTGCCTGCCGGCGCGGCCCGGGACCTGCCGCCGTCTGCACACTCGCCTGTCCGCCCGCCCCCCCGGCCCTCGGAGCAGCCCCGGCAGCAGCAGGAGCAGCAGCAGCACCAGCTCCCTCCCTGCTCCCCGCTCCCAGCTCCCCGCCCGTCGATGGGTGTGGCCTCAGAGCCCTCCCCCTTCCGCGCCGCGGCTGCTCTCCTTTCCTGCTCTCCTCCTGTCCCTCCTCCCCTTCCTCAATCCTCCTGCTGCTGGTGCTGCCGCCCTCCTCCCCCTCCCTCCTTCCCTTCCCCTCCTTCTCCTGCTGCTCTCCTTTCCTCCGCTCCTCCTCCCGTTCCTCCTCCTGCTGCTGCCACTCTCCTCTCCTCCCCTCCTTCCTGCCTTTCCTTTCCTCCGCCTGCTGCTGCTCTCCTTTCCTCCTCCCTCTCCTCCCCTCCCTCCTGCTTCTGCTGCTCTCCTTTCCTCTCTTCCCTCTTCCCCTTCCGCTCCTCCTGCTGCTCTCCTTCTCTCCTATCTTTCCTCCCATCCCTCCTCCTCCTTTCCTGTCCTTCCCCTTCCTGCTGTTCTTCTCTCCTTGCATCTCTCCTTCCCTTCCAAATCCCCTTCCCCTCCTCTTCCTGCTGCCACTCTCCTTTCCTCCTATTCATCCTCCCATACGTCCTCGACTTCCCACCCTGGCAGCTCTTGTTTTTTCCTCTGCTCCTCCTCCTGCCATCCTTCTCCCCCTCCTCCTGCAGTTACTGCTACTCTCCTCCTTTCATTCCTTCCCCCCTCCTCCTGCTCTCCCTTCCACCTTTCCCTCCATCTCTTCCTCTTCCTCCTCCTCCTGCTCTCCTTTCCTCCTCTCCCTCTTCCTTTTCTTCTTTCTCCTGCTCTCCTTTCCTCCTCTCCTTCCACCTCTTCTTCCTCCTCCTACTCTCCTTTCCTCCTATCCCTCCACCTCTTCCTCTTCCTCCTGCTCTCCTTTCCTCCTCTCCTTCCACTTCTTCCTCCTCCTACTCTCCTTTCCTCCTATCCCTCCACCTCTTCCTCTTCCTCCTGCTCTCCTTTCCTCCTCTCCTTCCACCTCTTCCTCCTCCTCCTGCTCTCCTTTCCTCCTATCCCTCTACCTCTTCCTCCTCCTGCCCTCCTTTTTCCTTCCCTCCCTGCACAGGCCCTGCACCCCACTTCATCCCACCCACAGCCTTGGGTCTGAGCCCCAGGTAAAGGGGGAGGGGGAAAGAGAACTGGGGAAAAGGAGAAAACCAGAATATGTGAAGTGGGGGTGAGGGTGAGCAACTTGGGGGAAGCATTTCAGGGAAATGGGCCCAATTAGCCCTGCCTTCCTCCCATCACTGTGTGCACCGTCTTCATCTGATACTTAACTCCTTCATCCTAGTTTTCAGTCCCTGGAAATAGTCATTGCTGACATTTTGTGCCACTTTTTTTTTTGTTTTGTTTTGGCAGGGCAGTTGGGGTTAAGTGACTTGCCCAAGGTCACACAGCTATTAAATGTGTCAAGTGTCTGAGGTCCGATTTGAATTCAGGTCCTCCTGACTCCGGGGCCGGCGCTCTACTCACTGCACCACCTAGCTGCCCCTTATGCTACATTTTTATTGGCACAGTAGGCACCTTGAAGGCTCATTGTGACACTTTTTGTCTCACACAGTAGGTGCCTTAAAGGCTAGTGAGACATCTGTCTCACATTGTATTGACACACAATAGGAGCTTTAATAAAGGCTCGTTATGATTAATAGATAGGACTTCCAATTTTGTGAGGCCAAAGGGGATCGATAACAGCACCCTCCTCCCAGGATTGTTGTGAGGATATAATGAGATAATTCATAAACCTCTTTGCAAACCCTAAAAGCACTATATAAGTGCTAGCAGTCACTCTTACTATGATTATTAGTTGATTCTCCCCATAGTACTGTGAGGTAATCAATCAACATCTGTTAAGAGCCTACTATGTGCCAGTCACTGTGCAAAGCATTAAGGCAGAGACTTTAATTACAGTATTGCTCATATTTTACAGATGAGGAAACTGAGGGTCACAGAGCTTACATGTTTAGCTCTAGCATTTAGCAGCACCTGGAACATAGGTGCTTAATAAATAAATGCTTATTGATTTAATGACTTATCCCTGGTTACATGGATAGCGAGTGTCAGAAGCTGGATTTGAATTCAGGTCTTTCCGACATTGAGACCTGTACTCTTTGCATTATGCCACGTTGGGTTTTTTTGTGCAGAGAAAAGGTCGAGGTCAAAAGGAGTGAGGGGAGGAGGGCAAGAAGGAGCTTCTAGTCCTCTTAATCAACACATAGGCCACTTGTTCTGTTGTCCCTCACCCTACCCCAAGGAATGGTAGCTGAGGTTCTTCTTGCCATCTTGATGGCTTCACTGAGTCACATCTGAGAATGTTTACAAAATTAGCTCACTTGATCCGATGATGGCTGAGGTCAGCCTTTCAGTGAAGCCTTGGAATGTGTATTAATGTGTGTGAGGAACTGGTGGTGGGGAGGTAGGTAGGAGGAACAGTGGGGGGAAAAGCAGCAGTGGCATAATGTACTGGAAAGAGATTTGAATTTGGAGTCACTGAGCCTGGGTTTGATCTTGGACTCATCTTACTCCCTGTATGGCCTTATACAACATGCTTTCTCTCGCTAGGTCTCATTATCCCCATCTGTCAAAGGAGAGGGTGGATTAGATTTGCAAGGTCCCTTCCAGCTCTAAATCCTTCAATCCTAGACATATAAGGAAATCAGGTTTGGGAAAGGAAGAGAGGAAAGTCAGCACTCTTGGTAGTTGGAAGTAGTGATGGGAATGGGACAGTCTGAGAAGAGAACCAGAGGATAACAGTTGCCACCAGTTGAAAATAAATTATTGAGTGCCCACAGGGGATACAGGCACCAGATGCTGAGCCCCAGCTGTACAAAGTGCACTTAGAGGCAACAAATAGCCTCATTTTGGTCTTTTATTTCCTCACCCCTCCTTCCTGTGTCCTACAGAGGCAACCTACTTCTGTAAGAAAGACTCTAGCCCGGATAGAGTTGTTATGCTTAATATGATTCTTGCTAGTGTCCGTGTGGTTTAAAAAAAAAGAAAGAAAAAAAGGAGGGGGGAGGTCTGGCTGATGAAAATTTGTAACAGGGGATTTCCAGGGAAGACGGTTTGTATGAGGGGAAGGAAAAGGTTTGTCTGTTTGGTTAAGAAATAAACAGTTTCCATCATGAGGTGCCCAGGCTGTAGATAGGCCTGTCTTACCAACCGTTACAGCCCCCAAAATAGTCCTGTGGAAGGGCACCCCTCCTCCAGCTTGGTTAGACACTTGCCGGGCCAGCCTGCATTTGCCTGGGCTGTTTGTACCACTCTAGCCCCATGCTTTAATTGCTTTTCTAGGCCTTGTGTTTCAAGGCAGTGCCCAGGCAGTGTTTCCTTCTTCCAGGGCCAAGGTAGGAAGTCTTGCTTTTAAGCCACACTCTGTCTGCTGACCCAAAATCTTAGGGGCACATTCTAAAAAGATCTTCTTTTTAACCATCATTGTGCCTGGAACCTAAATCAGACTCCTCTCAAAATCTTTCTTTTTGGCTAACATGAAGCAAAATGACAGAGCCTCGGTAGAATCTTCCTGGAACCCTTAGCTGGCCTCCTGGTCTCTCCCTCCTCTTCGGAAGCCACCTCAGCCAGGGAAGAATGAGACCCACCTTCCTGAGTGAGCCAGCTGGATTTCTGGAACTAGAATGACCTTGGAGATAGTGTAGGGCAATTCTCTCATTTTACATGAGGAAACAGAGGCCAGAGTGGTGGTTACTTGTCCAAGGTCATAGACTGTAAGGACCAAATCAAAGCCTTAAGCCCATATCCCCTAACTCCCCATTCAGATGTCCCTGGAAACTTGAAGTGCCTACTTTGAAGAAGCCAGTCATGTTTGTGGCCGGAATGATCCTATCTGTCCCCACGACCCCTCTCTACTTCTTTATTAGCCAGCTCCTTCTGGCTTGTCCTGAAGCATCTAAGTGAAATTCAATTTTAGGAGATTTCTGGAAATTAAGGGTGGTGGTGGTTATACCTCCTCTCTGCTTTGAGGGGTGAGGAGTCTTTCCTTCCTAAAAGGAGGTGAGGAAGGGCAGCACCCACTTGCCCTTCCAGAGATAGGAGCAAACAGTGATAGGGAATGGAAGAGGGGGCAAAGGCTGGAGAGACCAGACATGGAGCATCAGATGCTTCCTTTCCCGCTACAACTTGTTCATTGTGGAAGAAAAATACCTCGGCTGGGAGTTAGTAGCCTCATGATTGACTAAGAGACTACCAGTGAATTCAATTAGACAAGAGTGGCCAAGCCAGGGAGCTAGTCATCCTCTGGGTCTCTCTTCCCCTTCCCTATTGCTCAGATCCACTCCACCTCATGACTGCCTTCTGCCCCTAATTGGAGGGTGGGACCATGAATTCCAAACCTCCATTTAAGGGGAGAGCTCTGGTCCAATTTCTCTTCCTTTCTCACCTGGGACTTTTCTGATTTCTACACCGTCCCCCCAGGTCGGGTTATTGGTCTTCTTTCATTCTGAGGAGGACCAGTGATATCACAGGGTGATGTCTTGAGTTGTCCCTGAATTGGACTTCAGTGAGGCAGAGTTGTGCAAAGAGTCAGCCTCACTCTCTCCACCAGAGTCACAGAAGTCCAATGGCAAGGCAAAAGTCGGGATGACTGGTGATGGCCTGGGATGCAGTGGATGACCCCCTCAGTATCTTCAATTTCTGATCAAGCTCTAAGCGCTCCACAGTGCCTGCTTCAGCCACTCTCATGGCCCTTGGAACAAATTGCTCTCATCTGGAGACATCCCCCTGACTCACCGGCAGGGCTGATGCCTATTGGTTACCCTCAACCTCCTTTAGCCCACTGCCTAGACAGTTTACTGGAGTGTGGCTGATAACCACACTGTCGCTTCTTGGAGCCCGCCACGAGTGAGAGCCAACTGATTCAGTGAGACACCGAAGGTGGATGAGCCGCCCTGAAAAGAGCTCAGCAAGCCCTCACACCAGAGGCGTGAGGTGTTAGTCCTCCTGGAACACCTCAATACATCCAATATACCTTCTTCCATTTCACCCCTTTCCACATCCATTTTTCAGCTTTTTGTGTTCTATCTTTTCCCATTAGATTGTAAACTCCCTGAGGTCAGGGACTGTCTTCTTTTTCTGTATTTTTATTCCCAGCATTTGGCTCAATACCTGGCACATAGCAGACACCTGCTAAATGTTTACTGACTGTTTACATAGCCCTTTAATGTTCACAAAATACTTTCCTCTCACAACCTTATGAGAAGGAAGTGGTACAAATATATTTAATTCTCATTTCACAGATGAAGAAATGAATGCTCGGAGTAACTTGCCTATGATCCCATTGGTACTAAGTGATTGCGAGATTTGAAATGAGGCAAATCCATTCCTCTTCTCTCCGCCACAGTGACCTCCCAGAAAGGTGTCTACACCCAGAAAGAATTATCTCCTTGCTTTGGGGGGAAGGTGGGGAGGGGGAGGCTGAGCAAATCCTCAATCACCAGAATTCTACTCCTTCCCTACAGATAAACCCTTCAGAGTTCCAACTTGTTTCCCGGAGAACGATGAGCTCTAAGAGAGTAGATTTGAGAGGAAGGGTGGGAAGGATCTGTGCTAAATATACTGAGGGCTTTTTCTGCCATAATCTAAGAAACTCGGGTGACCAGGGCAGAATTTTACTAACAGGGCCAGGGATTGCCTACAGGTGGCACTCTTAGGCGTGGATACCTCTATCCCACAAATGCATGCTCTTGGCAACACAGATCCAGCCCAGCCTAACTCCGTCCCCGTGAGAAGTAAACCTTGACAGCAAATTTTGTACTTGTGCACAAAAGTATTTTTTCGTGTAGTAAGGAAAAAACCCTGTATTTCAAGAACCTTTTATTTTTCCACTTGATCACCCTCTCAGAGCTTTCTTGTCTTGAGTCCTCAAAAGGGATAGAAGGCTAAAAAGCAGATAGGGACATTGATTGAGAGGTGGGGTGGGAACAAGAGAAAACACCCTGGAAATCCCCATAGCTTTTCTCATTTAGATTGTTTGACTGACTTCTGAGGCCTCAGAGTCATTAGCTTCTGCTTGCTCAATTCTAATTTTTAATGAATTGATGTCTTTGTTTTGCTTCTGGGCCTCCTTTTCCATTTGGTTGATTTTACTTTTCAGGGCATCATTTTATCTAACTAGATTCTGAATCTCCTTAGCCATTTAGCCAATTTTGCTCTTTAAGGTTTTGTTTTTATCCATGAATTTTTTCCATTTTTTTCTTTTACCTCTCTGATTTGATTATTAAAATCCTCCTTGAGCTCTTCCAGGAGTGCTTTTTGTGCTTGAGACCAGTTCACGTTCCCTTTTGAGGTTTCAGATGTGGGTATAGTATCCAGGCTGTCCTCTTTTGAATTAGTATTTTGATTTTCCTTGTTTCCATAAAAAGAATCAATAGTCCTCGGTTTTCTAGAGTTCTTCATGTTGGTTAAGTTTTTCCTGGCTTTAAAGTGGATTTTTGCTCCTGGGGTTCAGGGGGCTCTGTCCCAGGCTTCTTGTTCTGGGAATTGTGGGCATAGTTACTGGCTTTGTGGTTTCGTGAGGTGTGGGGGAGGGGTGGTTTGGCTGCTGGAAGTCTCCTTTTCCCTTAGTGCTGTGGTACAGCCTTTTTCTACACTGATGTCTGATGTCCGCCACTTCCCCTGGCTGTTCGAAAAGGCATGTCTGGGGTCTTGGTGTTGAAGATTGTTGGCTCTGCCCTCCTGAGGCTTGGGAACTCCCATCGTTCTGCTGAGGTGGCCCCTGCTGGGACACCTCCCTTCCTTCACTAGTCTCCTTCCACCACCACCATAAGGGCCCTCTCCCCAACCTCTCAAGCTAAAAGGCCTTACTTCTGGCTCTTCTATTTCAAAGTTTCTCCTGAAGGAGTATGTATTATCTGGGTTAGGGAAGGAGGGAGGGATGAGAGCCATTTTAGCTTGCCATTATGGCTCCCGGAAGTTCAAGAGGGTGCATTTCAAATCTTTAGACTACTGGTTGCAAGCCTCTGGAGTAGTTGTTCTCACGGCCTCAGGTGCTGCGCTGCTTCTTCCTGTAACTCTGACAGACTCCTGTCCTGGGCTGGGAGGCCTGGGGATCACCACCAGTTTCACGCCCAGCCTTCTCCCAGCCTGGTTTCCACAGCTGCTTCAGCTTTGGTGTGGTCTGGCGCATCTCTGCGCCGGCACACTCCCAAGCCTACAGATACGTCTTGTCGACCTGCGAACTCTCCTGGCTTGGAAATTTGCCACGCTCAGTCTAATTGTGGCTTCTAACTCTATCACATCTGCTCCAATCCACTGTTTTAGAGGTATCTGACAGAATTTGTGCGAGAGCTCTTGTAAGAGCTGTTTTCACCTGCCATCTTGGCTCTGCCCCTTTCATAGCTTTTCTCCTTGCTGGGTCTGAGCTCAGGATAGGATGAGGCACTTGAGAGACCTGCCCCCAGCTTCCTGTATCTACAAGGATGCACCTAGCTCGCAGGGGTCAGAAAAGAGGAGCATTTCAGAAATCATACTCTCTTTTAACACAATTCTTTGAGGAATAAGGGGACCCTCCTTGAGAATCAGCGCCCTGGGCACCCGGGGATGGTACAACCACGTCCACGTTGATTGATGGGAGATGTCATGGAACAAAAGTCAGACCTTCTTCCATGCCTCTACTCTGATCCTCTCTCTTCAGGAATGTGGCGCTGAGTTAGTCCTGGAGACACCGGGGAAATTGGATTGGTTTGAGAATTGAGACCTCAGAGGAAGCTAGGTCTGATGCCAGGTCCGCTAGAGTAGCAGCAAGTCCTAGATTGTATCTGGAACCAAACTGGCCCTCCAGGGCTTTGGTTAGAAGAAAGGGACCTAAAGCCAAGCTAAGCCACCTATTTCCTTCTCCCATCTTCATAGTAGCTAATAATAATGGCTAACATTTATATAGTGCTTCCTATGTGCCAGGCACTGTGCTAAGCACTTTACAATTATTTCATCGTATCTTTTTTATTTTGTAGGGGAGAAGGCAGGGCATTTGGGGTTAAATGACTTGCCCAAGGTCACACAGCTAGTAAGTGTGTCAAGCATCTGAGGCCGGATCTGAACTCGGGGCCACCTGCTCTAGGGCCGCTGCTCTACTCGCTGCCCACCTAGCTGCCCCATTTCATCATATCTTTACAACAATCCTGGGAGGTAGGTGCTATTATTATCCCCATTTTACACATGAAGAAACAGACAAAGAAAGGTTAAGTGATTTGCCCCAGGTTAAACAGCTGGTGTCTGAGGCAGGATTCAAACTCAGGTCTTTCTGACTCCAAGTCCCATGCTCTACCCACTCTACTAGCTAGCTGCATCAAAGCTTTTTTCCATCTCTGGGTTTGGACTGACTATCTTCTGCATTAAGCCTTAATGATTTTCCCAATTTTTATTTAAGTAATTTGCATATGTCTATGTTTATTCACTTTTATATTTATGCTGTATATATTTATATATGTGCTTGTCTGCTTTATTAAAATTAAGCTCCAGGGAGTTGGCATCATTTCATTCTTCATACTGGTATCCTCAGTGCTTGGCACATAGGAGGCACTTAATAAATGCTTTATTGCTTTATTGGAATGGATCTTTGGGGGCTTACAGTTTGTTGGTGGGATTGCCCTAGAGAAATTTACCTGGTGAATGGAAGCTATGAGTGGTGTCAGAGAGGGAGAGGATACTTCTCCAGACATTTCAAGAGGAACTTATCTTCACTTTCCTCTTTCTCTTCTCCTCCCCACCTCCCCTTCCCTCCTAAGATGGTTTCAGGCTGGATGCCACATGGCCTGGGCCATCTATTTATTGTGGTTCCAAGACCCAAGATGGGGTTGCAGGGAGAGAACTGGCCTCTTTTGCCTTCACAAGGAATCTCTAGTGCACACAGATTGGTTGATGGAGAGAAGAAGGAAGCATCTCTAGGACTTTAGAAGGCTTTATCAGGGTCTGGCCTAAAGAGCTTAACATCACTAGCATCTCAGGGCTGATTGGCATTCTATGTGCTGAGGGCTGCATGGGTGATTTTGTATAGTACTCCTTTGTGCTACAAAGCTTCCCACAAGGAGTGGGTGGAGGGATGGTTATGGCTGAGGATTATTTTCCATTGCCCAGGAAGGGAGATGAGGCAGAAATAGTTGCCAGGAATTTCCCCATCCTCCTTTTGTCCTTAGGATGTTCAAACGCAAGGTCTATGATCAGCGGTCCCTAGAAGCATTGCCTTCATAGAAGAGGAAGCTTGGGCACATAAGTAGCACTCTAGAGGAGGTGGGACCACCTAGGGTTTTTCCTTCAGGCTTGCTGCAGTTGACAGCTCAAATCATTGAGCTTGAAGCAGGCTATGGGCTTGAGAAATAGGCACACAAATATAGGTATAATGTCCTTGCTGTCCATTTCAGGAAACTGAGGACAAGAGAAGAAAGTAAGATAAAATCCCTGGTATCTCTGGTCTTATCCTTTCATCTCAGCTTTCTCTGGCCACAGGAGGAGGATCAACTCTCCACTCTGGTCCAAGGTTTGGGCTTCTAGGTCACAAAAGGCCTCCTGACACCCACAACTCCTCTGCTCCTCCATATGCCAGTCAATGAGTTAGTGATCTGGGATACCAGGTCTTTCCCAGGGACACAAAAGGAGAATGAAAACTTGTGGCATCAGAGGATCAATGCCACTTCTAGGATCAGAGACCCTGAGGACCAGGGTGTGATGGAGGTAGGGACAAAGTTCTAGGCCTCCTCTCTGGATGGGTTCAGTCTAGATGCTATATGACCTATGTCACCTCTTCAGCCAGGTCCCAGAAGGTCATGGATTTGCTTCCTCAGGCAGCTGGGCAGCATACAAGGCCAGGGTGTGGTGCAGGAACTGGTACTGCTCACTGGTTTGGATCATGCCCCCCCTGGAATAAGAAACAACAAAGCTGATGCTGAGAGCAGAGTCCACAAGATCAGGAGGCTTCCAAAGTGCTCCATCTTCTCCAAGTGCTGGGCACCTGTTCTGTCCCATATGGGGTTCTGGTCTAAGACTCAAAGCCGGTATCCTGGGTTTACAAGTCATAGATTTCCTGAATGAAAGTTTTTTTAAACCAATTTTTCACTTGTGTCCACTCTCTGTCCCTCAGAACCACCCCTTCCAGGGAGAAGTTCCATCTTACTTTACCCAGAGCTGTGTCTACAGCTCTCGGATCCATCTTTCACAGAGCCATCAAAGTGATTTTCCTAACTAAATGCAGATCTCACTATATCACTCCCTTACTCAACAAACTCCAATAGCTCCCCATTAGCTCTAGGATCAAAGCTTTTCTGTTTGGCATTTAAAGTCTTTCACAGTCTGAATACAACCTACTTTTCCAGTCTGATACCCTCCACATACATGTAAAGAAGGCTCAGCCAATCTGGTCCTCTTTATGTGACTCATCTTTATCACTCCATCTATAATATCAGTGCCTTTGCCCCCATTGGTCTCCATACCAAAAATACACCCACTCCTTATCTGTTTCTTAGAATCCCTAGTGTCTTTTAAGGCTCTCAGCTTATCTTCTATATTATGCCCTTCTCGATTTCCTACCTACAAGTCCCTCACCTTTGTGATATAATATAATATAACATAATATAATGTAATATAGTATAATATAATATAATATAATATAATATAATATAATATAATATAATATAATATAATATAATATAATATAATATAATATAATATAATATGATATATGACATCTAGCCAGGAGAACGGTATATGTGTGTGCATGTGTATCTACACACGTGCATATATGCACACATATGCAATACATGTACATATGTACACATGCACACATACATACACGTGCTCGTGCACATATGTATACATACATATATGTATATGATTTCAGCAGCTATATAGGAGATGGATTCTAGAAGGAAAGAGACTAGAAGCAGAGAGGCTGTTGGAAAAGTCTAGTTAATAACAGAGTAGAGAGAAGGGCACGGATGGGAGCAATATCTAGAAGTGGGCTTGATGAGACAAGGCAACTGATTGCATGTGGGAATAAGGAAGAAAGAAGGGTCAAGGATGACTCCAGGGTCTTGAACCTGGGTGGTAGGAAGGATGGGGGTGCCCTTGACAGAAATAGCTCCTGGAGAGGAGGCAGGGAGAGGATGGGGAGAGGATGATGAGTACTGTTTTGGACATGTTGAGTTTGAGACGCCTATAGGAAATCTAGGTGGTGATGTCCAACAAATGCTTGGTGATGCAGATCTAGGGTTTGGGAGAGAAACCAAGGCTGGATGTATTGATGGGGGAGTCATTTGCATAGAAATAATTAATGAGAGGGACTAAGTCATCTTGACTATTATAAATATACAAATTAAAAATAAAGGACATATGAAGAAAGATGCTATCTGCATCCAGAGAAAGAACTGAGAAATAGAAGTACATATAGAATAATTTTACACACACACACATGTATATATAGATACACACATACTGTATGTATGTGGATATATACACGTATGTATATACATATATATATAGTATATATGTATGTGTGTGTATATACACACACACACACACATACGCACACCTATTTGTGTCTAGTGGTAAGTCATCTGGCAGAGTAAGAAGAAAAAGAAATTTACATGATAATTTTGTTGTATATTTGGAGGGAATAGCAAGTTGTACATGGTAGATTTGCAGTTTCATGTACATTCATCTTTTTTATTGTACTTTGTTATGGAAATACTTGTTTTGTTCTGTGAATTGAAAATAAAATTTTAAAAAATGATCATTGAACTCATAGGAGCTAACAAAGATCATGGGAAAATAAGAGTGTAGACAGAAGAGGGCCCAAGAGAGAACTCTGGTGGGGGGGCGGAATGCCCATGTTTAAGGGCAAAAGGTGGGTGATGATCAGCAAAGTATACTTAGAATGGATTGATGGGTGGGAGGAAAAGCAATCTGGGGAGTTAGCTAGAGAGTCAGTTGGCAGCTAATTGAATTACTCTGCCCTATCTTGACCTTTGCACATCTGATCTCCTATGCTCTGCATCAGTTAAAGTTCTATCTTCAAGGCCCATGCAGCCTCCTCTGACATCCCCCCTCCTTCCTTCCTGCAGAGTAAAGTGATCTCTCCCTCCTCAGATTTCTCATAGCGCTGTGCTTGGCCCTTCTCTTGCCTTGTCTTTAAGCATTACTCGTGTTCGTGTTGTTCCCCCATTTTAGATAGGAAGCTAATTGAGGGCAGGAAGTTTCTGAGACAGGCATCTTGGTATCCTGGGTACTCACCACCGAGTCTTGCACAACACTTAATAAATGTCTGGTGAATCACATTGATTCCATCAGCTCTTGAGACCTAGCTATTTGTGCATTTTGGACACAAACGTATTTTCATGATATATTTTCTGCAGGTATCCGACTACAATTTAGTCTCCATATCTTCAATTTTTAGCTCTCTCTCATTATTAGGCATTACACTCTTCTCCGACCCCCAAACTCTCCAAGGTTAAGGGCATTATGAAATGATTTTATATAAACCCCAAATCCTTCTAAATGACCAATGGAAGCTCAGAATAAATCCATATATGTGTGATCCAAATTGAAATTCTGACACCCCAATCCACAAATAAAAATGTATACTCTGCTAGTTGTAAAATAGGTTTTTTTTTCAGTAGCAGGGGTTCTTTCTTTCAAAGCACTGATGCTTGAGTGATATTTACAGGAATGGGGACCTAAGGAAAAGCCTTCAACCTTGGGGCAGTCACTAGGGGTGGTTGTCAGGGTGGCTCTGCTCACCCTCTTAGCTTGAGCCTGAACCCACCTGTCCAGCCGAAGCTGGCATACGATGCCCAGGATGTCTACTTCCCCTCGAGCCTTGAGCTGTTGGCAGCCAATCCGTGTGGCAATGAAGCAGCCAGTTCGGCCAATCCCAGCACTGGAGATAAAGCAAAAGGGGCAAAGTGGGGTATGTCACAAGGAGATCAGCGTATGTAGAAATCAGTTGGCTCCAGAAATCTGCTTCTAGGCTAGCAGAGCTGGAAACCAGTGCTACTCTCTTGAGAATTTCTTGGGAAAGAAATCAATGCTGCTCAGACCACCTTGGGGCTCTGGTGAGGGCATAACAACTGTATGGGCCAAAGAAAATCTCATATAGGAGGAAGACAGATGAGTGGTTATAGCAGGAGTCAAGAACTGGGGGGCAGTTATTAGCACGCTGGCTATCCAAACCAATCTAAGGCCACAAAACACACACTTTTCCTGCTTTTTTTTTTTATTAAATTTCATCTGCTCGTAAATCTCCTGTGGTCCCCGTGATGCCTCTTCTACTACTTAGCCCTTCTTATGCAACCATCCTCCTCTCTGGTAAGCCCAGGCTTGGCCCCAACTGAGCAAAATTTCTCATGCTTTTCTGATAGGCCATTTCTCCATTTATCTGTTTTTCCTTTATAGAAAAAGTCAGGGGTCAAAGCCTGCCTGTAATAGTGTAACCATGGGCAAGCCATTTTAGCCTTAAAGTGCTATCTAAATAAATGTCAGCTAGTCATATAATTTGCTCTGCACCTCTATCCCAGATATATTTCCAACCCTGCCCCCCCAACCCTCTCTCCCTACTATACCTCCTCCATCTTCTCCTCCTTCATCCTCCCTTTTTCTCCCACCTCCACTGAGTGAGTACCCAATTTTCTTCTCCACTTTGTTCATAACTCATCTCCTTTAGGAAGCCTTCATGTGCCATCTGTCTGGGAGCTCGAGACCACAGGCTATGCCAGCTCCCCCTTTCCCAGAGTTTCTTCCCTCAGAATAAGAGCTCACTCAGAATAGAGACTGCTTCTCCATGTCCACTCTTCCCCATCTCTCTCTTCAGTATCTAGGCTAGCATTCTGTATTCAGTGTCAAGATGGGCCATTGATAATAATAATAGATAGCATTTAGTTAATGTTCAAGTTTTTCAAAGCATTTCATGTATATTATCTCATTAACAACTCTGAGGCTGTTATTATCCCTATTTTTCAGATGAGGGAACTGAGGCTGCGCCCATGATCATATAGATTGTAAGGTGGATTTGAACTCAAGTCTTCCTGATTCAAAGTACAGTACAGTGGTACTCTATCCACTTTGCCATCTGACTATATAAATGACCTAGAGTTTACCAAATCAAGGCAACACTTGGCTTCATTTTGCACAGGTTTGAGCAATAAGGCCCAATAATGCAGCATATGTGTGCATATGTATGTGTGTGTGTTGGCTTGTGTATTTAACTCCCGGGGTTGGGGTAGACCTATGTGGGTTTTGGGAAGAGGAGGTGGGATACAAACCTGCAATGGACCACAATTGGCCCAGAGTTGGCTGCTGCGTCTGGGCTCTCCTCTATCTCATCCACCAGGTGTAAGAGGGGCCCAGCTGACTCTGGGGTCTGGTGATCAGGCCAGGCAGAGAAGAGGATGTGCTTTACTGGACGACACTCTTCCTGGTACTGAGAGATGAGGTAAAGAGGTGAGGTGAGGTAGGAGTGCAGGTACATGGACTATGAAGTTCAAATAGACAATTCAATTCAACAAATGTGCGTTAAGTAAGCATATGGAAATAAAAACAAAGGTGGAACCAGTGCCATTGCTCAAGGAGCTTACATTGTACTGGGAATTAACACCAGATAAGTCTGCTTAGGTTAAATTCATTAGGGAGAGAGCCCGAGATCATTAGGGAGATCAGGAAAGGCTCACCTTAGGAGCTCGAACCTAAAAGGAAGAACCAAAGGTCCTAAGAGGTAGAGAGGAGGAGGGAACCTTGTATAATGAGTCAAACCTTATTATTATTCTGGAGAATTTAGGAGGCAGGTTGCTGATACCAGCTTTTCTCCTGCCTTCAATGTCCTGTTCTTTCCCTCCTTAAAATTGCTGGAAGTGGAGCAGAGCCAAGATGGCAGAGAAAAGGCAGGGACTTGCCTGAGCTCTCCCAAATTCCTTTTAGAACTTTAAATAACACCTCAAAACAAATTCTGGAGCAGCAGAACCCACAAAAGTACAGGGTGAAACAAATTTCCAGCCCAAGACAATTTAGGAGATTGGCAGGAAAGGTCTATCACACTGGGGTGAGACTGGAGCACACTCCAGGATAGGCTACACCAGCACAGGCTTCACCCTAATAAACCAGCAGCAAGCCTTGAGGATGATTGAATCAGTGGTGGCAATAGCTACTTCTGGAGCTCTCAACCTACAGATGGTAAGATGGTCAGAGGAAATTACAGGGGTCCCTTTGCTGGCACTGGGTCCAGGACTCTGTTGCATTACCCATACTAGGATCTGGGTTGCAGTCCAGGGTGAGGAGGAACACTAGCATACCAGAGCTTATGGCAGCAGGAAAACAGGGACCCTGGTTATAGTACCAGGGTGGAAAAGTGCTTGTGGTCACTCACAGACCAGAGCATAAGCCAGGAGAGTAGTAAACACACCTCTCCTTAGATCGTACCCTTGGAGGAACCAAAAACTTACACCTAACTAACTCTGAAAATAGCTGCATGAAAAACCTGAAGCTTGGGACAGTGTCCTCTCCACCCAAGAAGCCAAGCCCAACTTTAATATAAAGCTAAAAGTCAAGAAATAGGCTGGAAAAAAAATAGCAAACAACAACAACAAGAGATCCTGACCACTGAAAGTTCCTATAGTGACACAGAAGGTCAAAACATAAACTTGGAAGACAATAAAATAAAAACTGCTACATCCAAAGCCACAAAGAAAATGTGAATTGGTCTCATGCCCTGAAAGAGCTCAAAAAGGATTTAAAAATCAAATAAGAGAGTGTAGAGGGCCAGCTCTGAGAAAGTCCCCAACAGGACAAGTCCAGGCCAGATTTTAACTGAAGCCTGCTCTTGTCCTCGGGCTGATAATACTCAGGAGGTGAGCTCTCCAACCCCCTTACATGTAAGTGTACTTATAGAATATTTTGTTCCCAGATAGGATACAGACACAGTGCTGATGAGGCTCAAGGAAACAAAGTACGCAATGTGGTTAATAATTGCCAAATGTTTTCATGAGAAAGGTGTTATGTTTACTAGCTTGGAGAGTATATCTACCCTTTCTTTCTGGTCAATAAACAGAGCTGTTCTTTACTGTTCCCCCGGCACATATTTTTCTTTCACCCTCTCTGATATTCGGCCTTCTCCAGTCATTCCATGCCACAGCCGCTGGCAGCAAGAGAGGTAGAAGAAAAATTGGGAAAAGAAATGACAGTGATGCAAGAAAATTATGAAAAAAGAGTCAATAGTTTGGTGAAGGAGGCACAAAGAAATACTGAAGAAAATAGCACCTTAAAAAACAGAATAGGCCAAATGGTAAAAGAGGCATAAAAATACAATGAAGAGAAGAATGCCTTAAAAAGCAGAACTGGCCAAATGGAAAAGGAGATACAAAAATTCAATGAAGAAAATACTTTAAAAGTTAGAATTGGGCAAGCTGGAACTAATGATTCCATGAAACATCAAGAAGTAATAAAACAAAGTCAAAAGAATGAAAAAAATATAAGAAAATGTGAAATATCTCTTTGAAAAAACAACTGACCTGGAAAATAGATCAAGGAAAGATAATTTTAGAATTATTGGACTACCTGAAAACCATGATTTTAAAAAAAAAGAGCCTAGACATCGTCTTTCAAGAAATTATCAAGGGAAAATGCCCTGATATTCTAGAACCAGAGGGTAAAATGGAAATTGAAAAAAATCCACAAATCATCCCCTTAAAGAGATCTTAAAATGATAACTCCCAGGAACACTATAGCAAAACTCCAGAGCTCTCAGGTCAAGAAGAAAATATTGCAAGCAGCAAGAAAAAAATTTAAATATTGTGTAGCCACAATCAGGCTAACACAAGATTTAGTAGCTTCTACATGAAAAGATTGGAGGGCTTGGAATATGATATCCCAGAGGGCAAAGGAGTTAAGATTACAACCAAGAATGACATACCCAGCAAAACTTAGTATAATCCTTCAGGGGAAAAAGTGGATATTCAATGAAACAGAGGATTTTCAAACATTCCTGATAAGATCAGAGCTGAATAGAAAATTTGACTTTCAAATACAAGACTGAAGAGAAGCATAAAAAGGCAAAGAGAAATCATAAGGAATTCAATAAGGTTAAACTGTTTACATTTCTACATGAGAAGATGGTACTTATAACTCTTAGGAGCTTTCTCATTATTTGGACAGTTAGAAAGAGTATATATAGACAGAAGTCAGGGGTGTGAATCAAATGTGATGGGATGATATCTAAAAAAGTAAAATTAAGGGGTGAGAAAGAGGAAAGCACTGGAAGAAAGGGGAAGAGAGAGATAGAATGGGGTAATCATCTTACATAAAAGAGGTGTGAAAGAGCTTTTACAGTGGAGGAGAAGATGGAGCAGGTAGACAGGAGCGCTTGAACCTTAGTCTCATTGGAATTGCTCAAAAAGGAAATGACATACACACTCAGTTGGGTATAGAAATCTATTTTACACTGCAGTAAAGTAGGAGTAAAAGGGGATAAGAGAAGGGGGTGATAGAAGGGAAGGCAGATTGGGAGAAAGGTACTCAGAAGCAAAACACTTTTGAGGGGACAGGGTGAAAGGAGAGAAAGGTAGGATAAATAGGGGGAAATAGGATAGAAGGAAATACACGAAAAATCATAACTGTGAAAAAAATTTTATAGCAAGTGTCTCTGATAAAATCTTCATTTCTCAAATAGAGAATTGAGTCAAATTTACAAAAAATAAGAGCCAGTCCCCAACTGATAAATGATCAAAGGATATGGACAGGCAGTTTTCAAATGAAGAAATCAAAGCTATCTATAGTCATATGAAAAAATGCTGTAATTCACTATTAATTAGAAAAATGCATATTAAAACTAAGCTATCACCCTATACCTATCAGATGAGCTGACAGAAAAGAAAAATAACAAATGTTGGAGGGGATATGGGGAAATTGAGATACTAATACACTGTTGGTGGAGTTGTGAGCCCTTTCAACCATTTCATAGAACAATTTGGAACCATGCCCAAAGGGTAATAAAACCATGCATACCCTTTGACCAAGCAATACAACTACTAGGTCTGTATGCCAAACAGATTTTTTAGAAAAGGAAATGTACAAAAAAGGAAATGTACAAAAATATTTATAGCAGCTCTTTTAATGGTGGCAAAGAATTTGAAATTGAGGGGATGTCCATTTATTGGGGAATGGCTGAACAGGTTATGGCGTATGATTGTGATGGAATACTATTGTGCTATAAGAAATGATGAGCAGGATGCTCTCAGAAAAAAACCTGGGCAGATTTTACATGAACTGATACAAAATGAAGTGAGCAGAACCAGGAGAACAGTGTACACAGTAACAGCAATATTGTACGATGATCAGCCACAAATATCTTAGCTATTCTCACCAATACAATGGTCTAAGACAATTCTTTTTTTTTCTAGTTCCGTCCTCTCGTTTTATTTTATTTTTAATTTTTTTAAATTTAATTTATTTAATATATTTAGTTTTCAGCATTGATTTTCACAAGAGTTTGAATTACGAATTTTCTCTCTGTTTCTACCCTCCTGCCCACTCCAAGATGGCATATATTCTGGTTGCTCCGTTCCCCTGTCAGCCCTCTCTTCTGTCACCCCACTTCCCCTCCCATCCCCCTTTCCCTTCTTCTCTTGTAGGGCAAGATAAATTTCTATGCCCCATTACCTGTGTATCTTATTTCCTAGTTGCATGCAAAAACTTTTTTTTTTGTTTTTGAATGTCTGTTTTTAAAACTTTGAGTTCCAAATTCTCTCCCCTCTTCCCTCCCCACCCACCCTCCCTAAGAAGGTAAGCAATTCA
>CM053626.1:257089725-257113822 GCA_028646595.1 Phalanger gymnotis | reverse complement strand
TTTTTTATCTTCTTCCTCCTTCTTTCCTGTGGGGTAAGATAGCCAATTGAGTGTGTATGGTATTCCCTCCTCAGGTCAAATCCGATAAGAGCAAGATTTACTCATTCCTCCTCACCTGCCCCCTCGGGAAGGGCAATATGATCTTTAAATTATCTCCCAGCTCTAAATCTTATGAATAGGGAGACCCTGTTTCCCTTCTAAATTGTCCTGGCTTATCAATGATGGATTTCTATTTCCCATCTGTAAAAGGATGCCCTTGCTCTTGCAAACCACCAGAGGGCAGCAGGTTTCACATCCACTATAGGGATGGGTGGTATAGTGGCATACCTTGAGGCACTAGGGGTTATCAAGAAGGAAACTTCTGGCATGATGCCTTGACTACAGGCCATGCTTAGGTAAGGCATTCCCGGAGGCTGAAATTTAAGCCTTTTCTCTTAGTTTCCTTAGCTGCCAGCTGCCCAATTTTCGGAGGATTTTCAGCCTTTAGAATCCTTTCCTGATCAAATGGCACCCAGGCTTTGAGCCCTTGTGTTGGATGGGATATAGAGGTCAGGGGAAACTGAAACTCTAGAATTGGAAGAGGTGAGAGGTATGGGAAAAAAGCGACCCTGAAAGGGCTGAATTGCCAAAGCAATGTTTTCTTCAATACCCCCTATGATGTAGTGGCTGTTATCAAGTGAGATAAAATTCATAGAGCACTTGGCACAGTGCCTGGCACAGAGTGGGTGTTTAATAATTGCTTGTTCCTGTCCCTCTCTTTCCCCATGACCACAGGGAGAGAAGGAGGATATAGGTGGCAACTCAAACACAAGCTGCCATTTCAGTCAAACCAAGGCTTGTTCTCCAACGCCTTTGGTATTTTCCCGGTGCAGACTCCCAGCATCATTAACTCTCATCAAGCTGAGTGGCAGATTTTCAGCAGGCGGGGGCCCCTGACACATTTAGGGGGATTAGCTACTATGGGTGCTGTACATAAATGCAGTATTTTAGAGTTTTAAAGACTAGGTGACCTTTCGGGGATCATAAAATCAACCACAGCAATGGAGCTGGATACACGGAGGATTGTACTTTGGGTACTGACCAGAATAAACTGGTTACTAGGTGGAACAGTGGATAGAGTCCTGACCCTGGAGCCAGCAAGACCTGAGTTCAAATCCAGTCTCAGACACTAACAAATTCTATGACCATAAGCAAATCATTTAACCTCCTTTTGCCTCATTTTTCTCACCTAAAAAACGTCGACAATAAATAATAGCACCTACCTCTCAGGGTGGTCGTAAGGATAAAATGAGATAATTTTTATAAAGTACTTTGCAAAGCTTAAAGTGCTATATAAATGCTTCTATTATTACATATTGGCAACTAAGTGCCGCAATGGATAGAGCATTGGTCCTGGAGTCAGGATGACTCCTCTTTCTGAGTTCAAATCTAGCCTCAGACACTTATTAGCCATGTGACCCTGGGCAAATCACTTCACCTTGTTTGCCTCAGTTTCTTCAACTACAAAATGAGCCGGAGAAGGAAATGGCAAAACACTCTGGTATCTTCGCCAAGTAAATTCCAAATGGGGTCACAAAGAGTCAGACGCAACTGAACAACAGCAAAAAACAAAAAAAAGGACACCAGGAAGAGGTAGGAGTTGTAAAGAGGCAAAAACTAAATTTGAGGTCAGGAAAAAAAAGCTTCCTAACAATGAGGAATTATACATCGTTGGAATGAGATGCCCATCCTTAGGTAGAAGTGAGTTTCCTTCCATTGTGTGTGTGTGTGTGGTATTTATGGCAGTTAAGTGGCTCAGGGGATAGAGCGCTAGGTCTGGAGTCAGGAAGATCTGAATTAAAATCCAGCTTCAAACACTTAGTAGAGGTGTGACCTTGGGCCAATCACTTAACCTGTTTGCTCGAATCTTCTGGAGAAGGAAATAGCAAACCACGAAATCCCATGGACAGTATGGTAGGTAACAAAGAGACCTGACTGAACAACGACAACACCGTCCCATTGTGGATATACTGTGTATATTCTGCATATGAGATATGTTTGTATACACACATATATAGTCCAGGCTAGCTGATACTTGTGGCTTTATTATAGGGTATTGTTTTTTGGCTGTGGGTTGGGCTAGATGGTTTCTGAATTTTCTTTCGTTCTTGAAATAAAATTATTCTGTGAATATCACCAGGATAAAAAGAGGAAATTAGGGCTATTTTCAGACAAAAAAAAATCACATGCAGTAAGTATTTACATATGTGTTCATACTTAGTGTTTCAGAATAGAAGCCATCACTGAGAACAATGTTTTTTGCCAAAGTTGCCACGCATGTGACGCTAGGGTTCCATAGGACACAGTTTGGGGAACATTGGTCCAATCTGACCTCATCACTTTATGGAGGAAGTCAGCTTATATCTTTGTTTCATTTGTTGTAAAACAGAGTAGCTGGATTAGACCCATTAATCAACAAAGAAACATTCATTAAATACCTACTATGTGCTAGGCACTATGCTAGGCTTTGAAGATCGAGATTAGGAAATAAAAATAGCCCTTACCTTCACATTCTTTTAGATCAGGGGTCCTTAAGCTGGGGTCCATGAATCCCCAAGTCTTGGTCTATGAACTCGGATGGGAAAAATAAACGTCTCTATTTTCACTAACCTCTAACTGAAATTGAGCACGTCCTTCAATTATTTAAGAATATGATTCTGAGATGGAATCCCGAGTCTTTGCCAGATTGTCAAAGGAGTCCAGCACACCAAAAGATTAAGAATCTCCATATTATTCAACAATGTCTAATATTGTGAAATGGATGAATGTTTACAAAAATATAAATTGCCCAGATCAACAGAAGAGGAAGTAAAATACTAAAACAATGTCTAATACCGCTTCCATCTCTAGCATTCTGTGCCTTCTCTGTAATTCGCCCAAAGGTCATCAACTCTGTGAGGAGCTCTTGAACCCCAAGGTCCAGAGAATTAACACAGCGGGCAGAGAGGAGCACAGACGTCAGAGCAGAGAAGTCTGGGTGAGAATTCCAACTCTTCCACTTTCTCTGTGTTGTTTTGTTGTTCAGTTGTTTCAGTTGTGAATGACTCTTTGTGACCCCATTTGGGGTTTTCTTGGCAGAGATACTGGAGTGGTTTGCCATTTCCTTCTCCAGCTTATTTGACAGATAAGGAAACTGAGGCAAACAGGGTAAAGCGAATTGCCAAGGGTCACACAACCAGTAAGGGTCTGTGGCCAGATTTGAACCCAGAAGGATAAATCTTCCTGATGCCAGACCTGGCGTTTTAACTACTGGATTATCTAGCTGCTCCTGCTCACTTAGCCAAACTGAACTTCAGCTTCCTCATCTGTAAAATGGTGGTAATATTATCTGTACCACCTCTGTACCAAGGTGTTTGAGAAATGAACTTTCTGCTACAGCTCATGAACTATAAAATGTTATAGAAATGCAAATTGCTGTTATTTCTTTTTAGAGTTTAGCACAATGCCTGGCACATAGAAGTAGGCGCTTAATAAATGTCTATTGAGTTGAATTACAATAAGGCAAGTTACCCAAGAAACCCCTTGCCTGGCAATGGTGCTGCAAGAGATACTTACTCGGATGTAGTTGGCATTAATGTAATCTCCATCCTCTTGGCTCTGTGCCCGCCCAAGACAGACACGGCTTTGGGGATCTAAGAGAAAAAAAATTGATGGAGGTCAGGAGTTGTATGGAATAATGGTCATTGTCAACATCATTAGTGAATGCTTGCTGAATGAGGAAAGACTTCATTCAGTAGATAATAGGGAGCCACTGAAACTCTTTGAGCAGGGAAGTGTTACACGAGTTGGGGATTAGGACAATAACATTGGCAATAGTGGGAAAGATGGATTGGAGAAGTAAGACTGAAGGTTGGGACCCCAGTTAGGAGATTGTTAGAATAGTTTAAGTGTGAAGCAACATGGAGATAGACTGCACTGGGAATGGAAAGGTAGTAATGGATGACAGAGATTGTAAAGCAAGAATGTCTTTCTGATGGAAGAGCTGAGATTGAGAGAGAAATAACTAGCCCAAGGTTATACAGCAAACCAGGAGAGGAATCAGGACAAGACTTTAGGCCTCCTGACTCATATGTAAGTCCCTCCATGGAGGGTCTTATAATCATATATTTTTTAAAACAAACACAAGTAGGATTGTCAAGACAGCAATCAAGGCAGTGCTAGATTAGAAGTCAGAGAATGTGGGTTTGAGTTCTGGCTTTGGCATGAATTACCTGTTAGTCCTTGGGGAAAATAATTTTATCTCTCTGAGCCTTGTTTTGCTCATCTGATGACCTCATCATTAGTAGCTGAGTTCCCTGAGGTCCCTTCCAGCTCAAAGTCAGGAAACTATGACCAATAAGCATCACAGGCAAGGTGGCTTTCATCAGCAAGAGGACCAGAGACGAAGTCTCCTATTTCTCAGACTATCCTTATCAGAGGGCTCTGAAGGGTGGAACTCAGGAAGAGCAGCCATCGTGTTATCCTGGTCCTTCTGCCTACCCTGGCACCTCTGTGGTTGGCTTGAGTTAGGCTTAGTGTTACTTTCTTTCTAGTTAAATGAGCCCCTATCTGCTTTTTTGCTAGCCAAGTCCCACCCCCAACCCCCACCCCCAGGCTATGGACACTCCAAGGGTAGCAGCCAGATACTTAGAATAGAAAATTCTCCTCTAGATATTGGTATGGTGGTGAATTTAGGCTGTTGAAATCACCAGGTTGGGACTCTGTAGGTGGTTAAGGCCACACAGAGGAGAGAGGGAGGGCTTTGTGCAGTAAAGGCTTTGACTGGAGAAAAGGTTGATGCTTACCCATTTCTTGGAAACAGATTTTCACATCCAGCTGAGACAAAAGATTCAAGCTTCTTGGAGCCTAGTGTCACCCTAATTCCCTAATCTCTTTGAAAATTTGCTGGGCTACTTTGATTTTCCTCAACTCCCTCACTTCCCAGTTGTCCATTTTCCATATCTGGAGGTTACGTCTCCTCCAGCCCAGCTGTGTCTCCTTCCTTGCGGCTGGGCCTCCTCCATCCCACATAGGATTCCTCCAGCCCAATTGAGCTTTACCCATCCTCCCAGTCACTCAGGCCCACAAACTTGCCGTCATCCTTGATCTTCCACTCTCGCTCACGTCACATATCTCATTTGTCATCAGATTTCATTTTTTCTATCTTTGCCAACACGTGTTGTAGGTGTCCCTTGTCACCATTCATGCAGCCATTGACCTAACCCATGCTCTCACCACCTCTTGCTTTGGCCTATTGCAATAGCTTCATCATTGGTCTCCAGTCCATCCTCCACTCAGGCACCAAAGGTCATGTCTGACAATGTCCCATTTCCCTACAATAAGCTCCATTGGTTTCCCATCACTTCCAGTTTCAGAGTACTCTATGTAGCATTTAAAGCCCTTTGCAGCCTGGACCCTGCCTACCTCTCCAGTCTTCTTCATAGACTTCATTTTCTTCCTCACATTCTACAATCTGGTTTCCCTGCCCTACTTTGCACATAAACTCCTGCTTCTAGGCATTTTCCCTGGCCCCCCGCCCCCCCATACCTAGAATGCTCCCCCTCTTCCCCTCTATCTCCAGGCTTTCAGCAAAACTCAGCTCAAATCCCACCAGCCTTCTTTGTATCCCCAGTGCTCATCCAGGCACCTAAGTGTCTAATAAATGCTTATGGATTGATTCTGTATCCCAGGAGTGCTTCCTCCTTTCCACCTAGGCCTCTTCTAGCCTTCTATCTCCTTCATTCCAGCTGGATCTTTTCTATTCTACAAAGTATCTTCTGTCCCAGCTGTGCCTTCTCCCTTCCAGCCCCTTCCTCCTCCACCCCAGCTGCCACTTTTTTTTTCCCCAGATGTGCCTCCTCCATTCCATCATTCTCTTGTGGAGGGAGGGAGGAATGTGGCACCGACCCCTCCTCCAGCTTGTCCCTGGGTTTCACAGCTAGGACAAGATTGAACCCCAGTGTCATAATCAACCCTAAATTCCACTCCAGGCCTGCCTTTTCTAGCCCACGGAGAGAGTCCCCACCCACCTCCCCTGCTCCCTGGCATGGCTCTTACTTGGCAAGATGGTCTTGTATCGATCCTTAGAGGCATGGCCAGGAATGTCCAGTTCTTCAGGATTGACAAAGTTTGGGGGAATCTTCTGGCAAGTATGAGGAGGAAGGATGTGAGCAGCTGAAACTCCTGCCCTGGACTCCCTGCCGAATCCTCCTCTCTGTGGCTCACTTTTCCCATAGGATCATATATCATAGATTTAAAACTAGAAAGGACCATGGAGTCCAATCCCCCGTTTTACAGAGGAGGAAGCTGAGCCTCTGAGATCAAGTGACTTGCCCAAGGTCACACAAACTAGTCAATATCTGAGGTAGGAATTGAACGTAGGTCTTCCCAGTTGCAAGCCCAGGACTCCTCACTGCTTCTGCCTTGCTGCCTAGCTGATTAATTAGTTGATTAAATTTCCTATATTTTTATATTAGCATCTAAGGTTAGATGTGGTTACAGTCAGAAGAGTAGGCACCAGAGAATCCCCAAGTTTTCTATGACCTTTTACTGTCACGTCTACCTTGACTCCAGAGCGCTTTCTGTTACCTCTGATGCCTCTGCTGACCTCTCCTGGCCACAGAAAGACACGCATTTGTCTTCAATTTTTCCTAACGTTATAAACAACTCTAACGTTGCCAAATAGTTCCCCCAACCTCTGGCATCCCCCAATTGTGGTATGATTCAGGGGGGTGATTCGGAGGTAAATGGGGTGAAGTGCGAACCCCACAGTCCTTACCGAGAACTCTTCCTCCAGTTGCTTGGGGCTGGGTGGCTGGCGCTGCAGGGCCCAGCGTGTGAGGGGGTGCCTAGCTGTCCTTAAGAAGTGAAGAGTGAGCTCTCGGGGTGTAGATACTGAGCAGATGGGCTCCACTGCCCCCAGAGAGCTGACATCCAAGATCAGAGCCACGTTGGAGCCTCTCCTGTGAACAAAGCCAGAGGTCGCAGCTGGCAAGGCCATGCTCTGCATTTCCCAATTCCAGGGTCATAGTTCCAGTATCTTAGCCTTGGAAGAGGGATCCAGCCCACCCTGTACCTGAGCAAGGGGCCTTTCTACAACATCCCTGACGATGGGATGACATGAGTCCAGTTTCCACTTAAAGACTTCCAGTGATGGGGAACTCCTTCCCAAGGCAACCTAATCTACCTTTGAGCAACCCTAAACATCAGGAAGCTTTATCCTTAGAGGAGGCCTAAGTCTCCCTTTCTGCAACTTCCGTGTATTGCTCCCATCTGGGACCAAGTAGAATAAAGCTAATTTTTCCACATGGCAGGTCTTCACATCTAAGGATCATTATCCTGTCCCCTCCCCCCACCCCAGTCTTTCCTTCTCCAAGCTAATCATCCCTAATTCCTTTAATGGCTCTTGAATTGGCATGTTCTCCAGTGCCCTCATGGCCTGGGCACTCCCCCAAGAGGCCAGTCCGTGGCTCGGAGTGTTTGGGGCTAAAGCTCTTGCTTCTTCCTCTTCCATGGAAGATGCTCTTTCAGGCCATGCCTTCTGAGGGAGTCTAGCCTTGCTTCTCTTTCTCCATGTCTGCTATTCCCCTCCCCCTATCTATACCCAACACCAGGGAGGCCAAAGACAGTCCTTTCAGGGTCTGTGGCTGTTAAGGATATCCTGAGAAATGCTCCTATCAAAGCCTAGCCACCTTTTCTTTCAGGCTAGGCCAACCAAACTTGAGCGTATAGAAGTATGAAGAGTCTGGGGGACCACGGATACGGAGTAACCTGAAACCCCTTGTTCCCAGACATGCAAATGCATACAAATGAAAACATCTGGGTTTCCCTATTGATTCAGGTCAATGGTCTGCTCTGTACTAAGGTGTCTGATCTGGAAGCATGAGGGGTGTTTTTAATGATTCAGGGGAGATGGGCACAGTTGGGGAGATCAGGGCTGAGGGGAATTGTGGTTCTGGGGTAAGGGACAGGGTAGGGATAACTACCTTTCTCACAAAATCATTCTTCCCCACACCCCCACCAGGCCTCACCTCTCCTGCAGTCTGATGTGTTTCTTGGCTGTAGAGGTGGGAGCAGGGGGCTGGGCCATGCTTGCCCCCTGTGGTAGACTTGTCTGCTGAGTTTGGGAGCACTCCCCACAGGCCTGGACCATGCTGGGCTGGGGCCCAGGGGGCCAAGGCAAGGGCTCAGAGCAGGCTCACTCAGCCATGGTGACCACCTGAAAGACACAGGCACCCCACAGCTGACAGTCACTAGGGCTATGGGTAGGAGGCCTTCACGGCTGCCGGACCAGAACGAGGAATCTGAGCAGGGGAGGAAGGAGAGCAGGCACCGACAGGCCAGGGGTTGGGACTTGTGGTTTTGCCCTAGTCCGATGTCCGTTTTCTCATGGTGGTGTTATCACTCCCCCCCAGAGTCGGTTGCATTTCCGGGGTGGGAGCAGCGGTTATCTAGAGGGCAGGAAGGGCAGCCTTTTAGGGCCCAGGATGAGCTAAGGGGAAGGGGAGAGGGACTTTGGTGAGGGGCAGGAAGAGATCTATAGAGGAGAGAGCTGGGTGTGTGTGTGTGTGTGTGTATAATATGCATATTATATATACATATACATATATAATATGTATGTGTCTGTGTATGTATGTGTATAATATGCATATTATATATACACATACATATATGTAATATGTATATGTATGTGTATGTATACATGTGTCTATGCTCATCAAGAACTCCTAACAGGGAGACAAGAGAAGTGGGAATAGAGCAGGTTGCAATAGGGAGGAGAGGAAGGGAGAAGATTGGAGTCGCTTTTTCTTTGGGCGTATTGTTGGCCCCCATGATCCCAGACAGGCATATGACAGTGTTGGGATGAGATGGGGACCCAGATGTATCTATCTTTCAATGTGGTCCAAGGGGTGGTGGAGTGGAAGACCCAACATGCCTACCCAGGTCCCTTCTAACCGTGGGCAGTGCCCCCTCCCAGCTTCATCTGTGGCTTCTGGGGTCTCTGTCCAGGGAGGAAGAGCGAGGGGGTGTTTCCTTCCTCTTCCTCTCCTTCCCCAACTCTTGCCTCCGTAACTGTCAGAAAAAGGCTTCACTGAGCCTTTAATCTATCGTAGCATGTGGCAGAACACAGATGGGAACACGTGGGGGGTGGGGATGGGGACGCACCTTGACCTTTTCCTCTTTAGGGGGCAATCCCCTCTCAGCCATAGCTGGTCAGGCTCAGGGGCTAAAGAGAGCAGCTGGAGAACTGAACCTCTTGGGTCAGATAGAAGGGAAAAAAAGAAGGCAAGTGGAGGTGGGATCAATAGGAACACACACATCTGGGGTTTGGGAAGGAGGAACACTTCGCCTATCCTTTTCTGGGGGACCCCTCAGCCTTTTGTGCCCTCATGGCCTCTGGGCATTATTGGAAATTTGTGTCCACTGTCCAGTCCAGCCCTAGGGTGACGTAACTCTTCCCTCTTCCACCTTCTCCAGCAATGCCCTCCTCCCACACATTGCTGCCATTGTGCAGAGCTGAGGGGCTCCCACTGCCAACCTCCCCACATTCCCCTTCTAGGTACTTACTGGAGTGGCTGTGTCCCCCCAGGCTGCCTCCTGCCAGCTGTCTGTCTGTTTGAGGGCTGAGAAGGCTTCAGGAAGCCAGCTTCCTCCCTCAGCCCCTCCTTGCCTACCACCCACGCACACCCCAACCACATGCTGCCCTCCATGCGCCCACTGTCACTGCCACCAGGGGGAGGGTGCCCGTTTGCCTGGGCCACTTGGCAAGCCTGACATCAGGTGTTCCTCTCTCCACTTTTCCAGAAATTCAATTCAAAGCAATGGGTTTAAATCCAATGCTATATATCTTAAGCAAGACACTTCTCCCATTAGTTTCCTCTTTGGTTAAATAATGGGGTTGGGTGAGATATTCTCTGAGGTCCCTTCCACCTCTAAATTCTATGAGATTAATTAAATTCAATATTTTTTTTCATTTCTCCAACAAATATTTATTAAGTATCTTTTCTGGGCAGATCATCTTGTTAAGTTTTTGGTAAGCAGAGTTGTTGTTTTAAAGATTGAGTCTCTGTCCTCAAAGTGCTGCCTCTGACCACTGGGGTAGGATGCTGGGGTCAGAGATTTAGAACTGGGAGAGCCTTCAGAGTCTATCTAATCTAGATGCTGTCACTCTGTGACCCATTTTCTGGGAAAGGGAAGCACTGGCCCTCACAGGCTTCCCCAGTTTCATAGGCTTTAGAGATCTCAGAGATAAGTTAGTCCAACTCTCTTGTTTAAAAAATGGGGAAATTGAGGGTCACAGTGGTGAAGTGACTTTCCCAGGGTCATACGGGGAGTAGTAGCTGTGTTAGAATTCGATACCAGGTCTAATTACAAATCCTGGCTATTTCCGCTGTACTTCAGTATATTTTATCCAGCTCCTGAAGCATCTTTCCTCCCTGAAAGGCACTAATAACTTCCATTTACATGTGCTTAATAGTTTATAAAGATCTTCCCCTCTTCCTCCTTCCTGATCAATTTCATTTCTGGGCAGTATGGACTGCCCTGAACAGTCATATGACACATTTTAACTGGACACTGCCACTCATGACCCCTCACCTTTATCTTGCTTCCCCAACTACCCTGATGTCTAGATCTCCCTCTGCTCACCTAGCACCCCTTGCGGTGAGCCTTTTCCCATGCATCTCTCACCCTTTCTGGCTTCCAGAATTCACAGACAAGCAAAGGCCTTGTGAACTTCAGAGAGGATATGGGTTACGATCTAAGAGTGGAACTATCTGGTCCCCTTCCTCTGCAATTTCAAGGAGAAGAACCCAGAGTCTGGAGCAGCAAAACCTAACACAGCTTCACCAGGGCCTGAGCCTACCACAAAACTCTCCATGCCTCTCTCTCTCTCTAACCTGGAGACAGGCAATTTAGCTGATTAGCTGGAAAAGGAGAATGATCACAGGAGTGTCTTTCCCAGCCTTGCTTATGTTTCTCCCCGACAACCCCTTCCCACCCCCACATACCATCTCAGAAGATTTATGGATCAAGAAAAACCTCTGGCCTGAGGGAAGGAGGTCAGCTAGCTCTCCAGTCTCCTGTCTACCCAGATGTCCAAATGGCTCCCTGAGAGTCAGACCCAGCTGTTGGTCTTCTTCCCTCCCCCCACCACAGCCCTGCCCCCACACACCTGGAGGTCTCTGCCACCTTCCTGGTTCTTTTGTCGGTCAGCAATGTAAACCTGTTCATGTTCGCTGTAGGTCTTTTTTACCTTATGCTGTCCCAGGCATCCTCCCTTCCTTCCCCAACCCTTCCTCCCGGTACCCCCACCCTCTCTTTCTTCCTCCCACTTCTCTGATTCAGCCATCAAACTGTGACAGCATCAAAGAACTGACTTACAATAGGTGCTGGAAGGGGGTGGGGGGACAACCGTGCTGGGGGTACTGCTTGGGGTTGGGAGCGATCTTAAGCTTTTGGAGATAATCGTTCAGCTCCCTCATTTTACAGGAGAGGAAACTGAGTCTGAAAGAGGGGCTGCCACCAGATAAAGATCTAGAGAACAGAAACAGCCTTCAGAGCCAAGTGCTTTGCTTGCATATCTAATGCTCTGTTCACAGGGACATTTAATTGTCCTTCTTTGGGACTTCCCTTTTGGAAGGACAATGTTTTCTTTACTATCTTTGTGACCTTGGGCAAGTCACTTCCCATTTAGAGATCTTCATTTCCTCATGTATAAAATGAAGGGGCTGAAAGAGGTTATCTCTGAGGTCACTCTAGCTCTAACTGCTATGATCCCACATCTGGAGCATGGAGAAGGGCTCACCCTGGCCCTGGATTAGGTGGGAAAGGAGAGCCTCCTATACCTGGAGGGCTGGATCTTAGGAGCCTCCCCTCCTCAAGTCTAGCGTCCTACTAGTCTGCTCTAGTCAGGCTTTTCAGAGTTGGGGAGGGGAAGGGGGAGTGGAGAAGGGGCCACCTCCTCAGGGTGCTGATTGTAATCAGGAACAGGAAACTAGGATGCCACGTGGGGGGGGGCGGGGAGGAGGAAGCAGCCAGTTCCCCCCATCCTCACCCCAAGGTCCCCCCTCCCCCCATGTTTCCATGGTGCTGAACCCCCAGCTTGGTCCTCACTGGCTCAGCTGGTCGGTGGTTTGTGCGTGGGCGGGCAGCTTCAGGTCCTGGGGCCTCCTGGGGAGATGGGGGTGGGATAGGTGGGAGGGAGGGAGCTGCTTAGGCAGAAAGAGAAGATCAACTCCATGCACCTGGTGTATCCTAGCTCCTCCTCCCCCACCCCGGGATTCTCAGTTTGTCCCTCCTGTTCCCACCCCTCAGCCTTCTTCATCCCTCCTGGGACCCTTAGACACCTGGGCATGATAAATCCGTGCCTCTGTCTCTGTTGGGCTCGCCTTCCTAGGGTGGGACTTGAGTTCCAGTAGTCCTCAACTTAGAACAGTGGAGGTGGGAGCAGAGAACACTGAGCCTGGAATACTGAATGGAGTGAGTTTCAACCCCAGCACCACAACTTACTACTACTAGCAGCCTGACAGTCATGAAGTCACTTCATTTCTCGTGTCAGTTTGTTCATTGATAAAATGAAGCAAGGGTTGGATTAGATCAGGGGTCAGCAAGCTATGGCCCCTGGGCCAGATCTAGCCCACTTCTCTTTTGCTGTACAAAAACAGGCTGGATTTGGCCTAAGGGCCATAGTTTGCCTACCTTAACTTCAGGGAGTGAGTTGCCCATGGCATATTAATAAACCAGTGTTCATTAAGCACCTACTATGTGCCCAGGCATTGTGCTAGGCACTGGGGATACAAATGCTAAGAATGAAACAGCCCTTCCAAAGTTATCTGGGAATATTTCAGAGAGAAGAGAGTTAGAATTCTCAGTCCTCCTTGGTTCCATCTGGAGAATGGGTTTTTTTAGCTCAGAGGAGATGCTCCTGGATTTGCCCAGACTCTGCTTCAGAGGAGGAGAGTACAGTTAGCACACAAATACCCACAAAACTCTTAGCCCTGTTGGGCCCTCAGGGGTGTGTGTCCAGAGGAGGGGATAGGCAAGGACACAGTTTCAAATCCTTGCCTGGTCTGGAGCTTGGAGGGCCTATGTCCTTTCACTCTGGCCTAGGTGAAGTTGACTCCTCCCCACCTTATCATCCGCCTTCCCCTTCCAAGGCCCCCTGGGGCTAAGACTATCCAATTCCCTTCCTGGGGGATTGGAGATGGGGGGCAGGAGGATGAGAGCTTCTGCAGAGTTCCCATCATGCAAACCCCTGCTAGGATTCTGGGGCTGGGCAAGCACAGGGAGCTCTCTTTGCAGGCTGGCACCAGCCACTCCATAGGATTGGAGGTGAGGTTAAGAAGGACAGCTCAAGGGCTGGCTCAGCTGTTGGGGCCCAGGACTGCTGGGTCCTGTATTTTTCCTCTCCCTTTCCCTTTCTGATCCACCCCAGCCTCAATTTCTCCAATGTCCAGCTCCAGATGCCAAGAGTCCAGGCTTATTGCATCTGAACTGCACATCTACTCCCTGCTCCCTTCCCCTCCCACCAGGTCCCAGGGATGGAGAGGTTGGGCTAGCCTGGACACAGCTGTTCCCACCCCCCTGTGCCTGCCCAGGCTTGTCTTGCTGGTATAATGGTTGGGGAGGACCCAACCAAGAAGACGAAGGGAGAGGACCCTCGGACAGGGACTGTGCATGTGACTGGGCACTGGCCCATGGGGAGTTTGCTGTTCCCCAGGCCAGCTGGGAACCTCTCTGGGGCCACACGAGGGGTAGGGTAACATGGGCCCCCAGAGGTGGGAGCTTAGGACCCCTTGGCTTGTGCTCCATACCTTCCTACGGCAGGGTGGGGGGAGTGTCAGCTTCTCTCCTCCAAACCCCACCTCCCCTCATGGATTTGGTATTCTCTTCCCCCTCTTAGTGTCTGACCCTCCCCTGAACAGAGAGGGATCCTGCAAAACCCAGGGTCACCTGGGAGTTGGGCTTAGACTAGCAGGGGCTGTGGGCAGTCTGTAGTTCTTTCCCCCACTACTGGGCTGAGGCAGTGCCCAAGCTCTTTGGTACCCTCTGCTGGCCTTGTGTGACTCAGCTGGAGGGCTGAGGCAGGAGCAGCAGCAGCAGCACCCTCAGCATCCCCTCTTTTTTCCCCCTAAGGCTGAGACCCCTGACCCAGACAACACCATCATTCGGGCAAGCCTGTCATCTCCAGAATTTGGCACTTCATTATCCATGGCCTCAACACTTAGAAATACACATATACACACCTTGGAATAAGTCAATTGGCAGCTGCTATTGGCCAGGCACTGGCCTATATGCTGGGGATCAAAGACAAAAAATGAAATACTCCCAAGAAATTCCCATTCTAATAGGGAAGACAATATGTGCACGTTCTAATAAGAACACGAAGAACACATACGAAGTAGTTTGGGAGGGAGGGCCACTAACTGTTTTGGGGGTGGGTCAGGAAAGACTTCGGGTAGAAGGTAGTGCTGGAATTGAGTCCCGAAGGAATGAGGAGAGTCTGTGAAACAAGGCTGAGAAGGCAGGTTTTCCAGGATCAGAGATTGGCCAGGGCAAAGGGAGATGGAGGGAGGAATGTTGAAAAGGCCACTTGGGTTGGATTGTAGCGAGTGGGAAGATGGGGGATGTGAAGCAAGGCTGGAAAGATCAGTTGGGACCATCTTGTGAAATGGAAGCATTTATATTTGATAAATATAAGGCAGTTATATAAATATAAGGAAGTGCTGGAGTTTATGAGGGAGGACAGTGGTAGAGAAAAGGTTGGGATGGGGAGAGACTAGAGAGATGGGGGAACACTGAAGGAGGAAGCCATCGGAAGGGTTCAAATGGGGAGGAATGGGGTCTTGGACTAAGATGAGGACAGTGGGGAGATGGATAATGCTGATATTCTGAGTGTAGAAGGCAGGAAGATGGGCCCTGCCTTCCACAGAAACAGAGAAGTTTGGTAGAGGAGTGGGTTCTGGGGGGAAAGATTATGAGTTCTGTTTCAGACATGGTGAATTTGAGATAACTTTGGGACAGAAATGTCTGACACATGTATACAGTAACCTCACCTACACCATAAAACATACATTCACACTTATATGAGCACATACTCATATTAGACCAACAAGCATTTATCAAGCACTTACTGTGTGCCAGGCACTGTACTAGGTGCTACAGCTATAAGTATATGCAAAGAGCACACATGGATATACTATGTACACATAAAATGCAGAAAATCACAATCCTCAGTATATCCGTGCTTATAGACATGTACATTCTGTGTTGTCACATGTACACATTATCAGACATATGCACTGCACACTTATAGCATGTACATTCAGTGCTCTCCTCACACATATAATACACACATATATAAATATGTATGCAAGCATAGCACAGGGATACACACAAATCTCAGGTCCCTTTTTTTCTCTAGCCGCAGGTCAAAATGGCAGCTTGAACCTTCCCTTCTCTCCTTTGCTAGAGGAAGAAGGCCCAGAGAGTGTGGGACTTTGCTACTGCAAGCCCCTCTAGCTTTCTCATTCACTATTCTCACCCTCCTCCTGTATGTGGGACGGGGGTGCCCCCATTCAAAGATGTGAGGAAGGACCCCTGGACAGACCTTCAAGAACCAAGGCTGGACAGCTGGCAGGGAGCAGTAAGGTCAGACTTGTGTTTGGGAGCCAGGACCCCTGGCTACTTAAGGAGTTTATGGGGTAGACCCTATCCCTTACATGCTGGCTGTTTTTCCATTGAAAGGTAGCTGGCAAAGTGCTTTGAGATCCTAGAAAGACTCATGGGAAAGATTCAAAGTTGATGGGGGATAGCTTCTGGTCCCTTAAGGACCTTGTTTGCTGAATGAGTGGGAGGGGGTCTGTTTTCTGTCTCTTGTCACCTTCTTTTTTGCTCTCTGTTGGGGTCTGGTCTCCTGAGGCTCACAGGCTGGCGTTGGGTCCAGGCTCTGGCACCATTTCCCCCGCCACCTCCCCCCACCATCAGGGCAGTGCTAGAGATATCAAGAGGGCAGCAGGAACAGCACAATAAGCCAGGTGCCTATGTCAGGCAAGGAGAGAGAGATGAGGTGGGGGGGGAACAGAGAGACAGAGACAGAGAGAGCTCTGTGTCACAAGATTTGGGCTTGGCATTTATTTATGCTGCGCCTCCTCAGCCTCCTCTTTCTTTGCTCAGATGAGGGGCCTTTTCCAATGTGGCCTGGAGACCCCGGCCTGGGGTCCCATTCAAGCTTGCTCTTTTGTCCAAATACAGTTGCTGTCAAACTCTTTCCCCATTACTTTCCTTCTCTTTTTAAACTCCTGTTTAAAAAAAAAGGGTGAGAGAACTGAGGCCTGGCTGGGTATGGGGGCCCCAAGCACGGGATGAGGTTAGCAGGCTTCCTCTTTGGCCATGCAGCGGCCTCCCTGCCTGTCTCCCCCTTCACCAGCCCCATTCCCCTGAGCCCGGAGCCTGGAAAATCTGATGAGTCTGCAACTCCTAAGTTTCCAGGCCCTTATCCAGGGGCCTGGCGGCAGCGGCTCTGAGGTTTGGGGCCAGACTGGGGGGGAGGGAGCATCCCCCCAGCTTAGTTGGTAGTGGGAGGGGGAGCCCGAAGGCCAAGCAAAACCACTGTGGAGCTATCTCTAGTCTTCCTTTAGGATGCCCTGGTTCTTGCAGAATGTCCATGTCCCAGGGGATAGGAGTCTTGTTCCCTACCCCTTTCCTTTTCCTGTCCTCCCCATCCCCTCTTTCCCCATCTCCAAGTCAATATATCCATCCCCTGGCACCCATTCCCACTTTGGCTGTAGGAGAGCTAACCCCACTTCTCCATGACCCCATCCTTCCCATACACTGACATGCTTCTGGTTCCAGGGTGGGGTCGGGGCCCCCCTGGTTGTGTGTCACCCTGGTCTGGCCTCTGCTGGGGCCAGCCAGATGGGGGCTCTGTGTTGCAGGAGGAACCAGTTTGGGCAGCAGTGATGAGGGGAGGGGAATGTGTGAGAGGGTGCTGGGCCCCTTGCAGGTCGAATGCATTCCCTTTCTTGTGTAGCCTGTTCCCAAGCTGAAGGACTCCTCAGATCTGGAAAGGTGGAGAGCAAAGTGTACTGACTCCCAGGCTTCTTCTCAGTTCCCCCCACTAGGGAACATGCTGCTTCTCTTGATTTCCACACCAAAGCACCTTCATTTTGTAACTAGTCTTAATTTCCTCAACACAGGAGTATACAGTGGAAACAGCACTGGCTTTGGAACCAGAGATCTGTGTTCGAATATTGCCTTTGTATCCCTATCACCTTGGGTCAGTCATTTAACTTCCATGGGCTTTGATTTCTTTTTCTGTAAAATGAAGAGGTGGACCAGATGGCCTTGAAGCTCTCTTTCACCTCTAGGTTTATAATTCTATGATTCTATGATCATAACCACAGCTATGTAGCCTAGTGCATAGAGCTATAAATCTGAAGTCAGGAAGACCTGAGTTCAAATCTAGCCTCAGATACTACCCCAGGCAAATAACTTAACCTCTGTCTGCCTCAATTTCCATATCTGTAAAATGGGGATAATAATAGCACTTGTCTCCCCCAGGGTTGTTGTTCAGGTTAAATGAGATAATTTTTGTAAAGCACTTAGCACAGGGGCTGGTATATAGTAGGTGCTTAATAAATGCTTGTTTCTTTCCCTGCCACACCTTGACCTAGATTCCAATCCCAGCCCTGCCACTTAACCTCGGTAAAATGAAGGAGTAAATTAGATGGCTTCTAAAAGAGTTAATTCTGTGACCCAACATTACACCTGCCCACGGAAGTGTGTATGCACATGCGTACATGCAGGCTGAAGCCTGTGTACATTCTGGACAACAAAGAGGAAAATGACTCGCTCGCCCTCGTGGGCCACTCCCACTGTGCTCACGCATCCACATCCCCGTTGTTTCCACGATACACTGAGGTCAAAAGAGGGCTTTCCCCCTAACAACTCTGTGAAAAAGCCATGAGTTATCAGCCTGCTTTTAGCAATGACAAAATGGAGGGTCATGGAGCCTGGCCTGCCCACAATCATCCCGCCAGTCACTTGTGGAGCAAGGACTTGAACCTAGGTTGTTTGACTCAGCGGATGCTAGATTTAGAATTGGAAAAGGCCTCAGAGGTCATAGAACCCATTTCACAGATGAGAAAACTGAGGCCTCCAAAGGCTAAGTGACTGGCCTAGGGTAGAGTAAGATTTCAGCCCAGGTCTTCCTAAGTCTCTGTTATGTAGGCATCTCTTCTCCGGCTCTCCTCCACAGGGATGGAAAATTGTAAGCCTTTCCCGCAAGCTTACCCTACCCCACCGAGGGAAAGAGAGATAGGGAAAGGAAGGAGGAAGGAATTGGGGAAAGGGATGGGGTTGGCATCAGGGATGGACTTGGGGTTCAGGATGGAAATGAGGCTAGACATGGGGGAGCTCAGCCCTGCCTGCCCCCATTGGGTCCCGCACCCTCTCCACCGTCCTGGCCTCAGGCCGGCAGCCCTGCTGCCCTCCTCTCAAAGCCAGGCCTTAGGTAGGCAAAGCTCCTCTGTTCCTGGCTCCTGCAGCCTCCTGATCTCTGCCAACAGGCTGGGCGGGGAGGCGGGTGGGTGGGTGGATGGGAGGGGCGGGCTCCACCCCCACTGCCTCCTAACTATCCCTTTCAGGCTCGGTTATGAGGCCCCTGCTCTTCTTCACTGTCCTCCTCTGGCTCAGAGGAACCTTAGAAGAGGTAAGGTGGGCATGGCTGGGGTGGCAGGAGTAGCTTGGACCATCGGGGCAATTCTGGGCTTGCCTCCTTCCCTGTGGCCCCACAGCTGGTCTGCATTAGTTTAGCCCGGTCGCTGTTCTGTGTTGGCTGCTGCCAGACCAGACCAGCCTTCCACTGCTTTTTTGCTGCCACCTTAGAATCCCTGGATGCCCCTTTGGGAGATGGAGTGATTGTGCTCAGGGGCATCAGAGACAACTGAGAGCTTCTTCCTTGCCTCTGGAGTTTCTCTTCTGCCCTTGAGGAGTCTGGGCGCTGGGCCCAGTGACTTGTCCCTATGATTCTCCTTCCTACAGGACGATGATGGATGCAACCAGGTAGAGGTGCCCACAGAAAGTGAGGTCGGAGGTAGGTGCTCAGATGAGCCCCTGGAAAGAGCTGTGGGACAGTTTCCCACATCGACTGCTATTCTCCACATATTCAGGGTCCTCTGCTCCACCTACCCTGTCCCACGGTTGTATTTTCTCCCTCTTGGTTTCTTTCCTGCATGGGCATTAGCCTCCCCTAGGCAGTGGGAGAAATGAGACTGGAGGGGCACACCCCCGGTGCTATGCAAAAGGCAGGAAATCTGGGTTCCTCTGCCAGCAGCAGTGTGATCCCAGGCAAATCAGTTTTCTCCTCTGGGCCAGAATTTTCTCTTGTGTAAAATGCGGGAGCTGGATGAGTTGACTTCTAAGGTTTCTTCTACCTCTGAATTCTATGCTGCCATGATCCTTCCTGCTCTAACATTCTGTGATCCCATGGACCTGTTCTCCTCTCCTAGAACAGCCCCTGCAGGTGAACGTCAGTAATAAAGGTCAGCCTGCCAGCTTGGTCCTGAATTGGGGGGCACCAACCCCTGTTAGGCTGGGCTATGTTCTCCATCTTACCCGGCTGGGCCTCTCCGCCCCCCTTGAAAGACTGCGGCTCCAGGCTGGCCCCAATGCCAGTAGCTTCCAGTTCCAGGACCTGGTCCCTGGGAGCCACTACCAGCTTGAGGTGACAGTGCTGCTGCCCTGCTCCCAGAATTCCACTGTCGCCCTCACAGTTCAGACAAGTGAGTAGCATCAGGTAAAAGGGTACCTTCATATAAATTGGCAGAGGGTAGGAACTGGGCACAGGTGGGCAGTTTTTCAGGGATCAGATTTAGTAGGATGATCTAATCTAGGGTCTGGACAGAATTTTGGAAATTGAGGGGAGATGGTCACTGGACATCTCCTTTTCTATCCCTGGAACAGCCCCTTCACCTGTCCTCAACCTGAGACTTGACAACCCTGGGAGTCCATCCAGGCTAAAGGCCAATTGGGAGTCTGCTCCTGGAGAACAAGATGGCTACCAGCTTCTCCTTTACCACTTGGAGTCCCAGACATTGGCATGGAACATTTCAGTGGCTCCAGGAATTCTCTCTTATCATTTTGACAGTCTCCTGCCAGGCAGTGAATATGCCTTATGGATCACTACCTGGGCTGGTGCCCTCCATGCCAAGACCAGCATTCGCCAGTGGACAGGTAAACAGAGTATCCTGAGTTACCTTTATTGGAGTAATGTTCTCAGGGACCTGGCACCCTGGAGGTTGGGGTGGGGAGAGGGCAGGTAGGGCACAACCTCATAGACAGGGTATTCAAGAGAGAGGCTAGTTTCTTGGTTCTCCCATGTTTAGCTACCCATCATGCCTAGTTCAGTGCCCCTTCCCTCACTTTCTAACCCTTAAGGCATCTAGGTGGCATAGTGGATAGAATCCTGAATTTGAAATCACAAAGAACGAAGTTTGAATCCCACTTCAGATGTTCGGTGCGTGATCCTGGGCCAGTCATTTAAAATCTCAGGACCTTATGAGGGAATTGGACTTGCTAGCTATGTTGATATGGGATCCTCTAATCTTTCTTGAGATTAACCATTTTTCTCTCTGCCCCTCAGCTCCAATACCCCCAGAACATTTAGTATTGTTTGCCATGGGTACCAATGCCCTTCAAGCCTCTTGGAACAGGGCTGAGGGGGCAGCTTGGTTCCACCTGACCCTTTTGGACCTCTTGGATGGTACTATACTCACAGCCCTGTCCAAGCGGGGAAACACCAACCACACCTTCTACCACCTCTCCCCGGGCACTCCCTACCAGCTGTCACTCAATGCTACTGCCGGCCTCTTGCAGATTGGAGGACCCAACGCCACTGCACAGACTTGTGAGTGCTGTTGGGGGAGCAGGGCAAGAAAGGAAAATTGGCCAATCTTCTCTGGGGAAGCAGCTCTGGGGCAAGTTGCCAGGCTGTCCCTGGAAGTGGGCACCTAGGTACCCCACAATGAAAGGGCCTAGAGTTGTATGGCCTCCCTTTCCATGTAACCAGGTGTCCTTCACTTGCAGTAGCAGTAAGAACTCACTTCTTCTCTAACATATGCCGTGTGGTAGCTGCCAACATCTGAAGGGGTCACTGGACATAGAAAGAATAGGGCACTCATGTGGGAGGTTAGCCAGAACCCCACCTAAAAGATAGTACCTGCCTTCTAACCCTCTACCTCTCTTCCATCTCTTTCTCTTCCTCCATGCTTTTCCTTCTCCCCCTGTGATTTCTCCCAACAGATCCCTCTGTCCCTTTTGACTTGATGCTGACTCCTTGGCCCCCCGGGCTCTTGGCAAGCTGGCGGGCAGGGCCAGGGCACCGGGATGGTTACCTGTTGCGGCTGACTGGGCAGGCTGAGAGGAATAGTACCTTGGGACCCGAGGATCTCAACACCACCTTCCCAGGCCCTCTTCCTGCTGGCCACTACACTTTGGAACTCACAGCCCTAGCTGGACCCCATGGTGCCTCAGCTCAGGCTCATACCTGGCTGGAGTGTAAGTTTATGCGTTTGGGCACAGGGTACAGGGTAGAGGTTGAGGCATGATTTCTTTTCAGGCACTGTTCGTGGGCATTAGCATTACTGTCTGGGGTTATCCGAGGCCTCTTGGGTCCCCAGTCCCTGGGATCCTCTTGGCAAGGGGTGGGGAACCTGCAGCCTCGAGGCCACATGTGGCCTTCTAGGTCCTTGGGTGTAGTCTTTTGACTGATTCCAAGTTTTACAGAACAAATCCTTTTATTAAGGGGATTTGTTCTGTGAGGTTTAGATTCAGTCCAAGGACTGCACTTGAGGACCTAGAAGGCCACTTCTGTCCTTGAGGCCACAGGTTTTCCACCACCCTCGCTCTTGGTCTATGCCTGTGGGTCATATATAGACAAGAAGGCTATAACCTGCCAGGTTCCTCCAGGAAGGAAAGGGTAACAGTTGAACCCTGGATCATCTTCCCTGAGCTTTTCACCTTTCTGATAGAACCAGCACCTCAGACTGGACTGAACAATACTTGTCTCTTGTTAGATATGAAAATATGACAGTTCAAATCTTTGTATATTAAATACCTAGAGGGGAGGGGTGGAGAGAGGGAAGGGAATTTACTAAACCATTGCTATGTGCCAGGCACAGTGCTAAACACTTTATAAGTATTATCTCATTTGATCCTCGCAACAACCCTGGGAGGTAGGTGCTATTATGATCTCCATTTTACAGATGAGGAAACTGAGGCAGACAGGAAGTGTTTGAAGCTGGATTTGAACTCGGGTCTTCCCGACTCCAGGCCAAGTGCTCCATCCACTGTGCCCCTTCTCCCCATCCCCAGCTATCTAGAAGGAACCTGGCATAAAGCAAAGAGCTCATGTACTTGGAGCCAGAAGAGCTGAGTTCGAATTCTGTCAGTGTCACTAGCTAATCTCAGTTTCATTATCAGTACAAAAAAGATATCTTTGTCAATGTGGGGAACTGCAGGTGCAGAAATTCCCTTCACTAATTCAGAACTAGCCAGACTATGACTTAGTAGATAAGTCCTAGGGAGTTGCTTGAGGCTCAGAGAGCTCAGTGACTTGCCAATTGGTGATTATGTGGAATGGGATTTTAACTCTGGTCTTCATGACTCCAAGCCCAGTATCCTTTCTATCCTAGAATGCTGCCTCTCCTTAATAAGAATTATTGATACCTCTTTTTTTACATCTCCTTCATTTCCAAATATATTCTTCCCCCTCTTCCTAAAGGACCTTCCCCTTTAATAATTTTTTTTAAAAGGAGGGAAACAAATAGTTCTCCAAAATTAACCAACACATCAGTCTAATCTGAAAGCATATCCACTGTTCCATACCCATAGTCCCCCACCTCTGTGAAGAACAGGAGAAGAAACATGTTTTCATCTCTTCTTTGGGGCCAGACTTAGGCATTATGTTTATGCAACATTGTTTCTTCTTCTTCTTCTATTTGTGCCATTTATAGACATTGTAGATTGATTTCCTGGTTCTGCTTGCCATCACTCTTCATCAGTTCATATAAGTCTTCCCATGCCAATCTGAATTCTTCATATTCATTTCTTACCAGACACTACTCTCCATTACATTCATATAGCACAATTTGTTTAACCATTCCCCAGCTGATCAGCATTCCTTTTGTTTCTAGTTCTTTACAAAGCCTAAAAGTACTGGCTCTACTTTTTCATCTGTGAAATAAGGAGATTACTTACCTCACTAGACAGTTTCGGTTTCCTCTTCTGTAAAATGGAGATTGTAATATTTGTGCTGCTTATCTCATAGGCTTGTAAGGAAAGCCTTTTGGACTATGAAACCCTGTGTGTGTATATCCATATAATTTTTATTATTATTGCTGTTGGTCCCTCAGTCTTTGATTTGTCAAATAACTTTCAGAAAGAATCGATTGGGAAAAATTAGCCTATAATTTCCCCCTTAGACTCACAGGAGCAGACAACTTACTCCAAACTGTTACTTCTCTTTGGGCAGGGAAGACATTGGGGAGTAAGGGTCAGAAAGGGAGGGGCTTTGTCCCGAGGGTAGACAGTCAGACCAGAGTTAACTAATGAACAATTCTACCACCTGTACTTAATTCTCTAGGGTTATATATTAATTTCCTTGCTCTTTATTAGTACGCTAATTCAATTAAACACGTTTATTTAATATTTCCTATGTCCAGGACCCTCCTCTAGGCACTGGGGAGGCAAAGATTGGGGGAAAAAGTCCCTATCTTCAGGGAACTTACTTTCTATTGTTTGGGATGAGGGGAGGGATGGAAATGAAAGGTTCACAGATAAGGAAAATCAAGTTGCTTTAAGGCTGGAGAGAGCACTAAGAACTGAGAGGATTAGACAAGTTTTTCATTTGGTAAAGTTTTGTTGTTGTTGTTGTTTTTTTATTTATTTTTGACATGTTTGGTTTTCAGCATTGATTTTCACAGGCGTTTGAATTACAAATTTTCTCCCCATTTCCTGCCCCCCCCACTCCAAGATGGCGTACATTCTGGTTGCCCTGTTCCCCAGTCTGCCCTCCCTT
>CM053626.1:257064440-257089225 GCA_028646595.1 Phalanger gymnotis | reverse complement strand
GGGCTGGGGCCCTGCTTCCCTCTGCCACTTCGTGGGTTCTGCAGCTCTAGAATTGGTTCAGAGCCATTGTTTTATAGGTTTTTGGAGGGACTTGGTGGAGAGCTCACGCCAGTCACTGCTTCCCAGCCGCCATCTTGGCTCCACCCCCTGTTGTTGTTTTTAAACCCAACTTCGTGTTGGATTGGAGCGCGGGGGTTTTGGTTGGTCACTTAGGTAAGTCGTATTGGTGATATCCAGTACCCCAAGAGAGCCAGGGAGGGACAGGAAGACCCAACCCGAACAGTCTGGGATTCAGTGCCAGTAGATTTTAAAGTAACCACACGCTCTGCTTTTCTTCTGGACATTTCTTTGTATTTCCTGTGTGATGCTCTCAAGCAGCGTGGCATGGTATACAGAGCATTTGTTTTGGGGATGAGCAAACTTGGGTTCTATTTATGCCTCTTAGTCACACTTAGCTGTGTGACTTTGAGCAGAGCACTTCTTCTAAAACTCAAATTCATTGTCTGAAATAGGGATAAAACAGCTCACAGGGTCAGGTGGTTATAACCATGAAATTGCTATGCAAGCATGAGCTGTTGTTTGCTGTTCTGGCCAAGGTATAGACAAGCCCTCTTTTTCCCTTAGTTCAGCAGAGACAAAGATGTTTTTCCCCCAGAAAGGGCTTTAGTAAGTAGCTAAGGGAAAAGTGAAATGAAGCCAAATACCAAAGCATAGGAACTCTACAGAGGGAAGAGATCTTATCCTGAATTTCATAGCTAGCCACAGCTTGGCTTGGCTGGCACTGTATCCAGCCCACTCCTTTTCTCCATCTTAATTCTGCCTGGGGGTGTTTCCTTAATGCAGCCTTTCCAGATTCCAAGACCAGGCCCCAGCCTGGGGTTCTCCAGCTAGCGGGGCTGCATGCATCGAGGGAGCCAGGCCGCAGGGTACTGCTCTACCCCGAGGGCTCCCCAGACATCATCGCCAATGTTTCTGTGCTACCCAATGCCACCCATGTCACTTTCCGAGGGCTGGTGCCAGGTGCCCAATACCGAGTCGATATTATCTTACCCTCAGGGGCCACCACTCAGAGTCTGGTAGGGCATACCTGTGAGTATCAGGGTAAGGTGGGATCAGAGGGAAGGGTGGCATAATGTGGTGGATTATGGTGACATCTGGGGACAAGGAAGGGTGGCTGCTCAGTTATCTATGTTGTGGTAGAATAGGGATCGGGAGCTCAGGGTTCAGGAATTTAGATTTAGTCCTTTTTCCTCGGAGGTCACCACTCAGCCTGGTGGGGCATGCCTGTGAATATCAGGATATGGTGGGATCAGAGGGAAGGGTGGCACAATGTGATGGATTATGGTGACATCTGCTCAGTTTTGCTGCATTGTGGTAGGGCAGAGATCAGGAACCCAAGTTCCTGAGACGTGCAAGGTGAGATCTCAGTGGTTATGTGGCTGGGGGATGTGTCTCTAGTCTTCATCATTAGGTCTTCCATCTTTTCAGGGCCCCGGGCTCCACAGTCACTGGAAGTCACAAGCAGGGGCAGCTCCTCCAACCTGGATATCCGATGGGTATCTCCAGAAGGAAGGCGAGATGGGTACAGGGTTTCCTGGCAGGAAGAAGGGACCCAGAAGACCCTAGGTTTCCTCAGTGTGGGCAGCAAGCAAACTAATCTGACTCTTGAGGGCCTCACCCCTGGTTCCTGCTTCATTGTGTCAGCTTGGGCCTGGGCTGGGCAGCTTAATTCTACCATCCAGAAGGCACAGACTTGCACGTGTGAGTTTCTAGCTCTTCATTGTCCTGGTATCTACTGGAGGATTCCTAGTGTATTCTCTTTGTTGCCTGGTTTTCTGTCTGCTCTATAATAGTGGCCATGGCAAGGAGACATTCTGAATCTGTTTCTTCTCTGTGTTGGTAGTTCCTGCTGCCCCTGCCAACCTGAGCCTGGGAAGTGAAGGCAAACCTTCTACCCTGACTGCGCACTGGAGCCCACCTCCTGGGGCCTTGGATGGTTACCGGTTATGGCTGTTCCACCAAGCACCCCTGAAACTGAAGGAAGAAGCAGTGCTCTCCTCTGATATTCAGAGCTTCTCCTGGACCCAGCTACCCCCAGGCATGGAGTTCATGGTACAGCTGGTGGCCCTGCGAGGTGTAGATGAGAGTGACATTATAAATGCCACAGCCTGGACGTGTGAGTGAGCTTGGGTACCCCAGCTTCCCACCCCCGCTCCAGTATTCTTTCTGGGTACCACATCCCCATCCTAACTACTCTTGATGTGCCTTCCTATACCTTCTTTGCCATCTGCAAGAGTCCCTGTGGGGCTTCCTGGGCATGTCGCATCATTCCTATTACAGGGTATTGTCCATGGACGCTCACTACACTGGTTATTTCCTAGATCCTGAGGCACCAGCAAACCTGACTCTCTTCAATGTGGGTAGTCCTGAGGCCTCAGCCCTGCTGGCATCCTGGAAACCAAGTGGAGCACAGAGCTTTGAGCTTACTTTGTACCAGCTGCCAATGGGCAACGCCATTCACCATGTTATCCTCATGGGCAATGTCACCAGCTATGCCTTCTGGGAGTTGGAGCCAGGGACAGCTTACAGTTTAAGGGCTGGTGGCATCGGGGGACCTTACCAGGCCTGGGCCCCCAACCTCACTTCATGGACTCGTGAGTAGCTGTATTTCTAGACCACTCATTCTGGGGTATATTGGGAAGTGGAGAGTGATGCTTATTGTGATGGCAGAGAGGCACTGAGGAGATGGAGAGAGTATCGTAGAATTTTAGAGTTGGTGGGGGATTTCAGAGGTCATCCGGGCCATTCCCTGGGTTCTAAGTCCCTAACCTGACTTAGACTGCTATGGCAAGACTTTGGGTATAATACATACACACACACACATACATATGCACACACACACATACACACGATGTACACATGCACACATGATACAGACATACGTATAATGCACATATACATACACACATGCATGCAACAACACATACACAATACACACACATATATACACATACACATATATACATGCACACACCATGCAATACACATATACATACACATGCACATGCACACACATACACATACACATACATACACACATACATATACACATACACACATGCACATACATATACAATGCGTACACACACATGCACATATCATACATATACATATAGACATGCACCTGCACATATACACACATACACATGCACATACACATGCACACACATACACACATACACATACAATACAATATACACGTATACATGCACATATACACGCACACACAATGCACATATACACACATACACATACACGTGTACATGCACATACACACACATACGCATGCACTTATACATACATATGCACAGACACATATACACAATGCAATACACATGCGCGCACATGCACATACACATACACACATGCAACACACACAATGCAACATAAATACACATGCTCATACTCATACACATGCACACACATGCAATCCACATCCACGCACCTACACATACACACACTCACATACACACATACACATGCACATATACAATACACACATATATACATGCACACATATCCATGCAATACACATATACATACACATGCACACACACATACACACATATGCATACACATACACACACATACCCACATTCACATATACATATACACAGACACATATACATACACACATGCACATACATATACACATATACATGCATACACATACACATGCACACACACATACAATGCACATACAATACAATATACATGCACACACAATGCACACATACGCGATACACATGCACATACATATACACACATACATACACATGTATATGCACATACATACACATACACACAATATACATACATATACACAGACACACATATGCACAATGCAATATACACAATGCATGTGCACACACACGCAACACACACAATGCAACATAAATACACATGCACATCCACATACATGCACATACAAACACACGCACATATATACATGCACATACACATACACATACATGCACACATACACATACACATTCCCATGGCCTACTGAGGAAGAGGAGAACAAAGACAGTTCATCAGTCCCACTGGGACTCTTGTCCCTTTCTAGACCAAATCTGAATCTTCCCTTGCCTGTGGGAGACTTTGACGACGGGAACAAAGATCTCTCTGCCTAATCTACTTCTAGCCATGATGGGGAAAGAAGAATAACAGACCTGATGATCACTCTCTTTGCTTGAGTTTCTTCTGACCTTAAACTGATTTTTTTTTTGAGGAGTGGGGAGAGGGGATAGGCTTTTGTGAGGGGATCTAAGATCATTGCTTACAGCTTTAGTCTCCTTCCCTGCTCTCTGTGGCCTCTGACCCTGTTCCGCTTTCTTCACAGTTCCCTTGACTCCAGCCATGGTAAATGTGACCAGTAGGGACCCAACCAGACTATGTGTATCCTGGGACCGTGCATCTGGGAGCCAGGATGGGTACCGAGTCACCCTTCACCAGGAAGGCTCTACAATGAGCACCACTGCTGTTGGACCTGAGGTGAACAATATAAGTTTTTCCAATCTGACTCCAGGCACCAAGTACTGGGTGGAGATCGTCTCTTTAGCTGGGCCCCACCATTCTGCGGCAGCCAACGTCACCAGCTGGACCCGTGAGTGGAGGAAATCAGAGATTATGAAGGGGAGGAGGGGACCCAAGTTAAGTCCAATCAACAAGCATTTATTAAGCACTTACTGTATGCCAGGCAGTGTGCTGAGTATCCTAAGAAAAGAAACCAAAAAGACAGTCCCTACCCTCAAGAACCTTAATGGCGGAGACAACATGTAAGCAATTAGGTAAACAAGATATAAGCAAAGTGGATGGAAGATACTCTGAGAGAAGGCAATAGCATCTCGGCCTTGCTGTGCCCAAAGGGCCCCCAAGATCGTTCCTTCTTTGCATAAATATTTGTCCATATCTTTGGTCCAGTGTGGGAAGTGATTACAAGTGATTCCAGTCTGGGTCAGAAAGGGAGGGTGGCTGAGGCAGAGACAGGATGCCTTTGTCTCATCTCAAAATTAGTTGTGGCTTTGTTTCTCTTTCTTGCTTGGCCTCCCAAGATTCCCCGGGGCTGGAGTGAGCTAGAGGCTGCAGTGGACGTTGGAGCTCTCAGGGTAGCCTGGTCCCAGGCTATGTTTGGATGACCTCTTCTTTCTCTCTGTCTCTCTCTCCCTGTCCCCATCCCTGTCTCTGTCCCTCTCCCTGTCCCTTTCCCTCTCTCTCTCTCCCCACAGGCCCACTGGTGCCCAAGGAGCTGTCAGTGACCATGCAAGGGGACAATGCCATGGTGGCTTTGACTTGGGCTGCTGCCCCAAAGGGGCAGGGAAAATGCCAGGCCCAGCTCTTAGAGTCTGGGCAGTTACTCCGCAGGCAACCTGTGTCCTTGGGCCAAAGCCGCCTCATCCTAAGGGGCCTGATTCCTGGGCATACCTTCTTCTTCTCTGTGCTGTGTCAAGCTGGACCTCTCCAAGCTTCTACCAGTCCAATAGCGCTGCTCGTCGGTAGGTTGTATTTCTTGGAGGCTGGGCAGGGGCAGCTGAGTATTAGTTCAAGTTAACACTGATGCCCACTCTGGGTCCTATGCAGGTTCATGCTAATGCCTCTCAGACTGGCATTGTCCTCTGTGCTCTCCAAGGTAGGCAGTGATGCCCAATTTAGAATTTTTTTTCTGTTTGTGGGATGTACCTATTGATGTGGTAACAGGTATTTAATCTCTCTATTCCTTTTGATGGAAAGATCTATCACTCCCCTGCACATGGACATCCAGTTCTTTGGGGGATGCCACTTAGGCATCAGTGGCCACAAGATGATGAGCATCTGGTCCCTACAGAGCCCAGGCCAGTGGAAGATGTGCAGTGCCAACCTGAGGTCACCCATCTGGCACTGAACTGGACAGTTCCTGTAGGAGAAGTGGGCACCTGTCTGGTAGTGGCAGAGCAGCTGGAGACCGGAGGGAAAGCGCAACCCATCTTCAGTGCCAACACCTCCAGGAATTCCCTCTGGCTCCCTGGTTTGACACCTGCCACTTCTTACCGCCTTAGCCTCACCTTGCTGGGGAGAAATGGGCTGTGGAGTCAGACGGTTACTCTGCTGTGTACCACCTCTCCAGAAGGTAAGTGTACGTTACCTGCACTACCCAGACTCCTCCTTGCCTCCCACTCCCAGTGCCAGGCCATTGGATATCATCATAGAAATCAATGTGTGTATATATATATATATATATGTATATATATATATCTCGATTATCAGCTATTTTACAATAGCCTCCCTAGGCCTCAGGGAGGCCTTCCTCATCTGTAAAATTAGGAGCATGGGCAAAATTTTTTTCCTTTTAATATATTTTTATTTATTTCATTAAATATTTCCCAACACATAAAAATTTCCCATACACATAAAAAATTTGAACATTCATTTTTTAAAATTTTGAGTTCTAGTTCTCTCCCTCCCTCCATCCCTTCCACTCTTCCTTTCTCCTTGAGAAGGCAAGCAATTTGATATTGATTATACATGTGAAGTCATGCAAAACATATTTCCATATTAGCGTGGTCTAGCTTTTTTTTTAATTAAATTAATTTTATTTCCAAATGAAGATCCACTTCTTCTGCTTACTTCCTCCCTTCCCTTCCCCTCCCTCCCCTTATCCCCATTGAGAAAACAAGAAAAACAAAAGACCTATTACAAATATATATAGTCAAACAAAAAAATTTCTGGTCTAGATTTTGAAGATCCCTTATATCCATAGGGCCCATGAACTCAAATTCTTTCCACTGGCTGTCTACCTTTTGTCTTATGATCCAGCTTTTAAGACTCTTGCCAACGGTTTCCAAGTTAGGCACTCTCTTAGTGTTAGTATTCTGCCCCTTCCCCCCCCCACCCCCCCTTGCCACTGTGGTTGAGTTTTGACCCTTTTCCACTTTTGCCCTTAGCCTGGCATCCCCCAGAGATGGCGGCTGCCCCTCACTTGGAGTCTGAGGCAGGCGCTGGGGTGGTAATTACGAAGGACATGTTTGGGGAGGATAATGGACAGATCCAATGGTATGGTGTTATTGCCACCACCAATGCTTCATGTGAGTGCCTGGGTAGGAGGTGGAGCCCTGGAAACACTTGTCTAAATTTGGGGGTGGGGTAGGGTCGGTGGGACTGTGATCCAAGGGCTAGGACATGCAGGATGGAAGGAAAGGACTATACAAGACCAGGGAACTCCATCTTTGGAATTAGCATTCAATGGTGGGTACTAGCAGGCTTGTACTGGGCTGAAGGACCTCAAAACCTCTTGAGGACAGGAAGAAGGGCAGACACCAAAGAAATGTGGACATAGCTATGGGAAAGAATATGAGATATGGGTTGAAGGAGAGGGTCTAAAACTCGTAGAGTTGGTCAGTCTAGCTACATGCTTGTCTCGTATGCTTCTGGACACAGCATGGGGAATTTCCTTTGGGTGGGGTGGGGGGTAATAGGTTGAAAAAGGAATGGAGGAGAGGGTCTAGGGAGAGGAAAACAACCCCTTTGTGGAAAGTAGTCTGTGTTCCTATGCATTGATCACTAGACTCCCTCTCTCTTCCTGCTTTTCCATTTCCCAGTGGTACAGCCATCCCGGGAAGCCATTTCCCACACTTGGTATGACCATTACTACAGAGGACTTGACTCTTATTTGGCTGTCTTGCTGCCCTCCCCCTTCCGCCCAGGCCCATGGGCAATGCCCCGCTCTTGGACAGTGCCTGTGGGCACTGAGGATTGTGGCCAGACCCAGCAGACCTGTAATGGGAAGCTCAAGCCAGATGCCCAGTATAGGTGAGGACCGATGCTGAACGGGGCTGGGTGGTCATGGAGAGTGCCTGGTTCGGCCCATCAGGTTGGGCTGGTTCACAGACACCACAGGTCTGCCTTTTTCTTTGGGCTCTGGGAGTTTGCTAGCTGCTCCTGCCCTCTTGGGAAGAAATGATGGAAACAAAGTTAGGGGGGAACCTGAGCCAGGAAAGCAGAGGACAGGTAGCATCCCATGGCTCTGGGAAATCCTGAGTTCTCAGTATCTTCTAGTTCGAGTCTCCTGGTTGGGTAATTTCAACTCTCCCCTTGAACCTTGAATGATTCTCCAGGTTCAGTGTTGCAGCCTTTACCAGCTCCGACCCAGTCAATCCTACTGTCTCCTTTACAGCCTTCTCAGGTAAGCAGCAAGTGAGAACATCTCATATGTTACAGCTGGATTTGGGAACTAGGAAAGGGAAGGAGGGTATTTGTAGATTCTCCTTACGTAGCTCATTTCTATCATGAGGGAATAAGATTAAGATTAGAGGCTATGATGAGCATTTCCCACATATGATTATTACCAATATATATTATTACATAGATGAAGGGATAAAAAGGAAGGGAGGAAGAGAGACAGAGAGATAAGAGAATGAATGGAGGGAGAAAGAAAAAGAGGGAAAGATGAGGAAGGAGAAAGCAAAATGGAGAGAGTGAAAGAGAGAGACAGAGACACAGACAAGAGAGTGAATGGAAGGAGGGAAAATGGAGGGAGAGAGAATGAATGGAGGGAGAGAGAGGGAAAGAGGAGAAAGTGAAAAAAGGAGGGAGAGAGAAAGGGAGACAGACAAGAGAGTAAATGGAAGGAGAGAAAAAAATAGAAGGAGAAAGAATAAATGGAGGAGAAAGGGAGAGGAATAAGGGAAGAAAGGAGGGAGGAGAAGAGAGACTAGTATTATATATATTTATATATATATATGTCTATATTATACACAAAAAGTCTTATTACAGTTTTACACTCTAATAGCTTAAGGGGAGGGAGAGATCAGGAAGGCCTAGTTTCAAATCCTGTAAGTCTTTTTATAACTTTTCTGTGACTTAGTTTCCTCATCTGCAAAATGGCAAAATGGTGATGGTGGTGGGGGCTTGGACTTGATGGCCCTGAAGATCTATTCCAGCTCAAAATCTATGATCCAATGATCCCACTATTATAGTTACTCTCTCCACTATGATCCAGTGATCCCATGACTATGGTTGCTCTCTCCCTTATGATCCAATGATCCCATGACTGTGGTCACTCTTTCCACTATGAACCAATTGGCTATGGTCACTCTCCCCTCTATGATCCAATGATCCCATGGTTATGGTTGCTCTTCCCCCCATGATCCAATGATCCCATGACTGTGGTCACTCTTTCCACTATGAGCCAATGATCCCATGGTTATGGTCATTCTCCCCTCTATGATCCAATGATCGCATGACTATGGTTGCTCTCCCTGCAACGATCCAATGATCCCATGATTATGGTCACTCCCCCCCCACCATTCCTCCAAGTCTGAGTATTTCATGGTCTCTGAGTGTTCTAGAATCCCTGGCTCAGATGGGACTGTTTACCCTGTTACTTATCTTGTGGTTGGTTGCCAGTGGAGGAGAGGGCACATACTCACAAGCTGAGGACAGGACAGAAGTGAGCTCTTGAGCTCCCATTCAGTATGACGTCTGGCCTCCACTGTAGAGAGGAAGACAGGAAGGAACCTTAGTAACTGAAGCTGGTAGGGTAGGCTGCTGATTTATTTAAAGTTTCTGAGCTTCAGGTGTTGGCATGACTCTGGTAGGGAGACTGGGAGTAACCCTCAGGGTGAGCTAATTGAAAATGCCTAGATTTTGGTGGTTGGCTGGGCACAGTCTTAGGCAGCTCCATTCTTTCCTTCATCCTCCCCAGAGCCTCGGGCCAGTGTCTCAGGGGCATCGATGCCACTCCTGGTGGCATCAGGCATTGTATCAGGTTGCCTCTTTACCCTGTGTGCCGTGGTAGGCCTGCTATGCTATAGACGTGTGCGCGTTGAAAGGTAGGCCTTGTGACAGGGGGTACGGAAGGGGAGACAGGTAGAGGGGCTCCCCATGGACTCCAACTGTAGTTCCAGAGATTGAGGACTTTGTGATGGGTGTTGGGATCAGGTGATTAAAGAAGAATGAAATCTCCTTTGGTGGGGGTGGGAGTTACTCCAGCCATCTGGTCCTCTCTCAACTGACTTCCTTTTTTAGGTCAGAAAAGAATCATTTCTCCCAAGAGATGACACCCTACAAGGAAATGTAAGTGTTATTTCCAGGTCCCCTCCTTCCCGGGTGAGGCTGAGATTTCTAGATAAGCCTGCCTGGATAGATGAAGTATCTTATTTAATTCTTATGGAAAAGATAAAGAAATGTGGGATAGATCACAGGATCATAGCTTCAGAGCTGAGAGAGACCTTAGAGGTCTTTAAGTCCAATCTCCTCATTTGATAGATAAGGATTCTCAGAGTAATTAAATGACAAGCCTGTGGTCACAAAACTAGGAAGTAACGGAATTGAGCTTTGAACTCAGATCTTCTCCAATGACAAGTCCAGTGCTCTGTCCACACTACCTCTGGATAGAGTCATAACTGTTTGGTTGCTCGAGACTCAAAGAATAGTCATTAAGAGTTCCCTGTCAACTTAGAAGATCCACTGTGGAGTACACCATGGATGCGTGTTAGACCTTTTCCTGCTTGTTTAGTCTTTCCATCGGTGACTTGGATAAAGACATATGAGGGATCCTCATCTTATGTGCTGATGACACAAAGTTGCTAGAGATAGTTAACGTGTTAGATGTTAGAGTTTAAAGATCCCCAAAGATCTTGGGCTGAATCGAATAAGATGAAATTTAAAAGAGAGAAAGGTAAAGTCTTATATTTAAGTCTAAAAAAAACCAACTTCACAAATACAAGATGGGAAAAGGCAAGGTGAGATGTTAATTTATCTGAAATTGATTGAGGGTTTTCGTGGACTGCCAACTCAATACACGTTGGACAGTTTAGTAGGACAAAATGCTTGGTAGGACAGAAGAAAACTCATTAATGCAAAGCAAAAGATGTTTATTTCATCGTACAGCAGAGCAAGATAAGAGAGAAGAAAGACTCCTCCCATGCACACGCAGGCATATCCTTTGCCGCATCATGAGTAGGTGTGGGGATGTAGACAGGGAATACACGTGACCATGGAATATGCATAGAAGAACACAGATGGCCATTGAACATGGGTGCTTAGGGCAATTCACAATTCAATTCCAAGAGGCTGCTTAATGTCCTCAACTATCCCATCCATCATCCCATCCCTACTGAATGATTATTGCTCTCTGTTGCCATCTGCTGGTTCTTCGGCTTTGATTTGGAGAGAGGATTTTGGCAGCTCTTTTAACTTAAAATCTCAGTGTTTTCTTGCATCTTTTGTGATGTAGACCCCATTAAACTGCACCCATTCTTGACTTAGGGAAGTCCTTGGGCATTTTTTCAGGATTTTCATTTTAATTTTTTTTTGTCATGAACTCGACGCACATCAACAAAAGTGAACATTTATTTCCCTATGTAAAGAACGGAAAGGGTTGTATGTGTAACTGTGAATGTCTTTTATGTGCAACTTACTTAAAATTAGTTCTAAACCTACCCTGCTTGTTTTCATCTCTCTCTGATGCAAACTCTGTTCTCTTTAGTGCATTAAAAATGCCTCATTGCCCCGCTCTTTTTCTTTTTCGGCACCATTATCATTAACCCTTCTTCTCCCTTCCCACAACTCTTCTCCCTTCCCCCTCCAAAAGAAGCTCTCTCTTAAAAGTTAACATTGACAAGCAAAAGAAATCCACAGACTGGCCCACATTTGAAAATGTGTGTCTTACTCTGTACCTCAAGTCCACCACTTCTCTGTCAAGAGGCGGGTAGCTTACTTCATCTTTTCTCTTCTGAAGTCATTCCTTGTCACTGGATTAGGCAGAGTTCTTAAGAGTTAAGTCTTAAAGCTGTGTTTCTTTACAATGTCATAGTCATATAAATTGTTCTCCTAGTCCTGCTCACATCCCTCTGCGTTAGTTCATATAACTCTCCCCAGATTTCTCTAAATCCATCCCTTTAGTCATGCCTTATAGTACAGTAATATTCTATCACATTCACATACCATAATTTGTCCAACCATCCCCTAATTAATAGTCACTCCCTTAACTCCCAGTATTTTGCTATAACAAAAAGTTCTTCTATGGATATTTTTGTATATAGGTCCTGCCCTCTTTCTTTCATCTCTTTGGGGTATATTCCTAGTAATGGTGTTACTGGGTCTAAGGGTACCCACAGTTGAGTGATTTCTTGAATATAGTTCTGGAGTGGTCCTACCCATTAGTGCCTACTCTCCCATATGCTCTCCTAAAACTGTGATTTTCTTTTTTCATCATATTTGTCAATCTGATGGGTAAGAGGTGGAACCTCGGGGTTATTTTAATTTGCAGTTCTTTTATTAATGATTTAGAGAATTTTCATATGATTCTTAAAAACTTGTATGTCTTCTCTTGAGAAATGCTTGGTCATATCCTTTGACCACTTATCTGTTGGTGAATGATCCTTGTTCTTATATATCTGAATCAACTATTTCTGTGTCTTGAATATCAGACTTTTATCAGAGAAATTTGATGCAAAGAATTTCCCAGTTTAATTTTTACTATATTGATTTTGTTTAAAAAACTTTTCAATTTTAAGTAATCAAAATTGCCTAATTTATCTCCTGTGATCCTCTCTATCTCTTGGTTGATCAAGAACTCTTCCCTTAGAGAGCTAGATAGTGTAATGGTTAGAGCACTGGGCCTGAAGTTAGGGAGACATGAGTTCAAGTTTGACCTCAGACTAGAGGTCAGAGTTATGTAGTCTTGTAAAAGTCATTTAACATCTGCCTATCTCAGTTTCCTCAATTGTAAAATGGTGATTATAATAGGACCTACATCCTAGGATTGTCATGAGGCTCAAATTAGATATATTTTTAAGGTGCTTAGCATTGTTCCTGGCACATAGTAGGTGCTTAATAAATCCTTCCTTCCTTTTCTCCTCTCCTTTCTTCCTCCTCTCCATCCCTTCCTCCCTTCCTTCCTCCTCTCCTTCCTTCCTTCCTCCCCTCCCTCCCTCTTCTCCCTCCCTTCCTTCCCTCCCTCCTTTCCTTCCTCCCTCTCTCCTTCCTTCCTTCCTTCCTTCCTTCCTTCCTTCCTTCCTTCCTTCCTTCCTTCCTTCCTTCCTCCCTTCCCTTCTCCTTCCTTTTCTCTTCTCCTTCCCTCTTTGTCCATAAGATTGGGAGTGTTCTAACAATAAGGACCTTGCTTAGGATTCTAATCTTCCCCTAGTGTCCAAGACAGGCCCTTGCAGGGTTGCCATGTGGTTGACTTACTGATTCCCTCTGCCCTCAGGAACATCCGCCGGCCAATTCTTAGTCAGAACTTCCAACAGAGCTATGAGGCCAAGAAAGCCAATGCCCATCAGGCTTTCTTCCAGGAGTTTGAGGTAAGGCCCTTACTCTGCTCAGAGCCTATGGCAGCTCACAGTCCCGGGTGGAAGGACAGGTTTACCTCCTCCTTTTCCCAACAACCATTCTTCTGAAGGATAAGGTCAGATGATGCCTGGTTCACCTCCTTGACCACCTGTTATCCACAGGAGCTAAAGGAAGTCGGCAAGGAGCTGTCCAAAATGGAGGCAGAGAACCCTGCCAATGCTATCAAGAATCGCTACCCACATGTGCTGCCCTGTGAGTGCCAGGCAGACATTAGAAGTGGGCAAGGGGGAGAGGCTAAAAGGCTTGGGTTGGGGTCTGACATAGATGATGGCGAAGGGGCAAGGTGGGTGTGCTCATTGTCCTACTGCTAAATGTCCAAAGTTTGCCCCTGTAGATGATCACTCTCGAGTGAGGTTGACTTATGTGGACGGTGAGCCTCATTCTGACTACATCAATGCCAACTTCATCCCGGTTAGTGCCCTCTATAGGGGCTGTCTGTCTATCTGTGTGGAAGGTCCATCTGTGAGGGCTTCTGTCCCTGCAGCATGCCTGCTTGACTGATCTTTGTTTAGAGAGGCTTCTCTGCTCATGGGCGTTTGTGGACTATATGTTTTGGTTGCCTGCGTTCAATTGAATATTTTTATCCATGCGGCACATTCATATGTTTGCCTGTATTATTTATGCATGTGTCTTTGGGGCATATATTTATATTCTGATTATCTGTGGGATACTCCTGTCCTTGCTATTACCCTCTCATGAATGATGCCCATTCTATCCCAATGAGGTATAAAAATATGTATGTATGTGGGCAACTAGGTTTAAAAAAATGGTTCTATGAAGCTACCCTTCCAGGTTTGAGTCTTGTGTCTTCATATGTATTATGTCTGTGTATACACATATATATCAATACATTTATATCTTCACATATTAACACACATATACATATAAATGTTATTGGGGATACACACGGGGATCTCCATGTTGTATTTATGGAAGGGTGCGCCATAACGAAGGTGTTCATGTGGCCCTGTTCTCACCCCTCAGGGCTATACCAGACCAAAAGAGTTCATTGCCACTCAGGGCCCACTCAAGAAAACAATAGAAGATTTCTGGCGACTGGTGTGGGAGCAGCAGATCCACACAATTGTCATGTTGACCGTGGGCATGGAGAATGGGCGGGTAAGAAGGCATACTTTGTAGTTGCCTGAAATCACCACTGGGTGTCAGTGCAGACACCTTTCTCTTAGGAAGCCTGACCTATATATCATGCCTGTGGATGGAAGTCCTTCTCCACAGATCTTCCCTATAGCCAGAGTGGAAGAGACAGGCACCTGGAGCAAGTCTCCCCATTTCATGGAATGGAAAGACTGAGGCTCAAAGAAGGGCAAGGTCTTCCCTGAAGCTGCCCAGAAGATCTGGAAGTAGGTCCCAGAGATCTTCATTTCCAGACTGATGCTCTCCACTCCCCTTTTACCTGTTCTCATGTTCTTTTTACCCATATCATTTCCACCTTTGGGTACGAAAGGAACAGAGAAGGCATATAGGTTAGGAGAAATAGATTAGGTCAGGGTGAAGGATTGGTGTAGATAGAGTGGCTTATTCATTCTTAGAATTCTTGAATGTCAAAGTCAGAAGTGATCTTAGGGACCATTTAATTTCCCCCTGCTCCCACCATTTTAGAGGAGTAAATTGGGGGCTAGAGGCATAAAATAGCTTTTCTAAGGTCACCCAGATAGTTAATGGTGGAATCCAGGTCTCTTGCTTACTAGGCTGCCTCTCACTTAGTCAGTCAACAATGTAGAGAAGTCAGCCTTCATGTCTCGAATCCCTCAAGTTTTTCATTCTCCATACCAGACACTCCTAATTCTTTTAACCAGTTCTTATATGGAATAGCTTTTAGACTAGGCCTTGGATGAGTAGGATTTCACAGTGAAAAAAGCTGTGGATATGGAATTGGGGACCTGAATTTGAATCCCAGTCAGATAAGACAACAGACATTTATCAAGTGTATACCATGTGTAACTTAAACTTAGCACTGTGCTAAACCCTGGGAACAGAAAGAAAGGCAAAACCAGGGTCCCTACCCCCACTGAGCTCACGTTCTAATGGGGTAAATGACGTACAAAAACTTGAATGTGCGAGATCTATCCAGTGTAAATGGAAGGCCCCAGCAGTGGAGCCCTGGTCAGGGGAGCTCCTACACAAGATGGGTTTTGGTCTGAGTCTTGAAGGGAGCCAGGGAAGTCAGTAAGCAGAAGTGAGGAGAGAGAGCATTCCAGGCATGGAGAATGACCAGTAAAAAGGCAGAGAGGTGGAAGATGAAGTGTCATGGCCAAGGAATGGCAAGTAGGTCAATGGATTGTCCAATATGTGGAGGAAAGACTGGAAAAATAGGAAAGGTACAGTTTGTACAGGACTGTAAAAGCCAAACAGAGGAATTTCTATTTGATCCTAGAGTTAACAAGGAGCTTTTGGCATTTGTTGAGTAGGGGAATGGCATGGTCAGAACTGTACTGTAAGAAAATCCTTTTGGCAGCTGAATGGAGACAAGGAGAGCATTGCAGGCTGTTGCTATGGTCGAGGAGGGAGTTGATGAGGGGTGCACCATGGTGGTGGCAGTGTTGAAAAAGAGAAGGGGGCATATAGGAGCAATCTTGTGAAGGTAGAAATGCAAGATTTGGCAAAAGATTGGGTATCTGGGGGGTGAGTACAAGTGAGGAGTTGAGGTTGACACCCAAGTTTGTGACCCTGGCTAACTGGAAAAATGGTGCTTCCTTCCCCATAAGAGGGATGTTTGGAAGAGGGGAGGGATATTTTGGGAAGACTAAATCCTATTTAGGACATTTTAAGTTTGAGGTATCTTACAGGTAGTTGGTAATATGAGTCTGGAGCAGAGGGAAGTTAGTATTGTCTATATAGATCTGGGTGGGAATCATCTATGTAGAAATGATTGTTCAACCCGTGGGGTCCAATAATATCACTAATCAGGATAGTGTAGAGGGAGAAGAAAAGAGGGCCCCAGACAGATCCTTGGGGAGCACCCAAAATTAATGGCCTTGACCCAGATGAAAATCCAGCAAAGGAAACTGAGAAGGAGCAGTTGAGTAAGAGGCAGGAGAAACAGAAGACAGAAACATCATGAAAACCCAGGGAGGAGAGAGTATCCAGGAGACAAGAGTGACCGGTGTGTCAAAGGCTACCAAGAGGCCAAGAAGGATGCAAATTTAGAAAAGATCACTGGCTTTGGCATTAAGAGAGCAGCCCTGCCACTGCCTATTGTGGTGTTGTGTGACTGTATGGTCAGATTACTTAAAATCACTTAACCTCAGTTTCCTTTTCAGTAAAATCATGGATATTGGATACTTAGTTTTCTAGAACATTTTCTGGCTGAAATCTATCATACTTTGGTCATAGGTATTTGATAGGTAGAAAAGAGATGAGGAAGGGCATTCTAGGAAAAAGACACAGCCTGGGCAAAGGCGTGGAAGGCTAGTTCTTTTTGGCAAGAGTGATAGAGATCTGGGAGATTGGAGGTATGGTGATATGTGGGGAGTGACTGGGTTCTTACTGTCATCCTTCACCTTCCTCCTCATGTCTCCTTTATTCCTTAGGTCCTGTGTGAGCATTACTGGCCATTAGACTCCACCCCGGTCACTCATGGCCAGATCACCGTCTGCCTCCTGGGAGAGGAGAATGGGGAAGACTGGACAAGGAGGGAACTCCAGGTGCAACATGTGAGTGTCCCCCAGGGCAGGTTGTGTGAGGGGGGAGGGGAAGGTTAACTTTGAGGCTGTCTAGGCCCTAATTATGAGGTGAATAGTTAGGGGTCCCCTCCTTTTAAGGATCTCAAAGCACCTTGCTGCTTTATGTTTGCCCCTTAGGTCCCTGGGAGGGGAGCAGGAGGAACAGTGAGGCCCCACTTGACCTATCTTCTCTCTGGATTAAAAAGTTGGACCAAGAGTCAGAAAGACCTGAGTTCAGAACCTACCTCAGACACATAGGAGCTGTGTGATCCTGGCACTTAATCTCTCACAAACTCAGTCTCTTCCTCTGTAAAAAGGGGATGTAGAGTGACGATGTAGTAGCAATTTAGATTTGAAGATCTTTCCCACCCATTAATAGGCCACGTGACCTGCTTATGTCAAAAGAAGCCTAAGTCACATGTAGTGGGAGGAGCTTTCTGAGAGGGAAAGGAGCCTGCCTCACAATAGCACCTACCTCACAAGGTTGTTGTGAGAATCGAATGAGATAATGTTTGTAAAGTGCTTTCAAATTTTAAAGAATTATAGTTCTCTAAATGACACGCTCGCTGTTCTTAGAAACGCCCCTCTTCCCAAAGTGTTGGCACTTTCTGGGTTCCACACACAGAAGTGTTCAGAGTCTCAGGTTGAATACTGAATAGGACAGGAGCTAGAGCAGACAGGAAATCAAAGGAATAACATTGAGTTTGCCCTCAGGGAGCTTCCCGTCTAATAGACTGCTCTCAGTCCCAGTTCCCAGTCTCCTGGGGAAAGATGTAAAGGATCATTATTGGAATAGGTCCAGGGGGTTTGCCCTTGACCCCAGATTTTCTCCTTTTAGTCTCAAAGCCAAGCAGACGCATTGAGACTCCTGACCTCTTGGTCCCTGAGCCCCCTGGCTCCCTGGCTTTAGTAAACTACCAGATGCTTAATTACTGCTCCCACCTCCCAACCCAGCTCCCTAAACTCTTCTTCTCTCAATATCTCCGTTTTCAGTTCTAGCATCCATCCCTCACAGTGCATGGCACAGGCACTTTTTTCCTCCCAAGGAAAGAAAGGGGGAACTCTCCTAAAAGATACTTCTAGTTGAGCCTTATGCCCAGAAAAAAAAGAATAATTCAACTGGACATCCTTAGTTTACTCACATACAGTTCACAAAAAACCATCTTTTTCAGTACAAGAAACTGGACCTTGGCAGGCGTGGGATGGGGTGGGATGGGGGGCCGTACTCTGCTTCCTCATCCATCTTCTTTCTCCTCCTCTGCCTCCTGCCTCACATGTGTCTAGCACCTTAATAATAGTAGTCATCTGTATCAGTAAGGCAATAACCACAATGTAGATGATAACTGTCAAAATGCCCATGTGCTTCTGTATCTCAAAGTATACGAGACTCTCCATATAAAAGGTAGAAGAGGTAAACCAGGAGAACCAGATCCTGTAAACCATCTACCCAATCTATCACAGCAGTAAAACATTCGATACACAATATCACAATGTGGAGGCTCGCCATCCCAAAACCTCTCCGACTCCCTGCTGGGGTCTTCCCCAAATAAATTCACAGTACAGCTAAGTTACTCTGTTCAGCTGTAGCGATCACGACTTAGCAGCCATAACTGCGCTCACACTCCCGCCCCCCCTTTCTCTCTCTCTCCCCATTTCCTGTGACATAACTTCCTTTCCCTCTCAGCAAGCTCTTCCCACCACATGTGACTTAGGCTTCCTTTGACATAAGCAGGTCACGTGGCCTATTAATGGGTGGGAAAGATCTTCAAATCTAAATTGCTACTACATCGTCACTCTAAGTTTTGCAAAATGTTTAATAATAATAAAAACTAGCATTTATCTATGGCTTTAAGGTTTGCAAAACAGTAAAAAAAAAAAAAAGCTAGCATTTATCTAGCTCTAATAGGGTGCGTCTAGGTGGCACAGTAGATAGACTGCAGGCCCTGGAGTCAGGAAGGCCTGAATTCAAATATGCCCTTGGACACTTATTAACCATGTGACCCTGGGCAAGTCACTTAATCCTGTTCGCCTCAGTTTCCTCATCTGTAAAGCAAGCTGGAAATGGCTGACTGCTCCAATATTTTTACAAAGAAAACCCCAAATGGGTTCACGAAGATTTGGACACGACAGAAATGACTGGACAACAACTACAACAACAACAAAATATCTCGTACATTTGTTATTGAATTTGATCCTCACAACAGTTTCGTGGAGTAGATGTTATTCCCATTTTATAGATAGGAAACTGAGGCAGATTTGTCCAGGGTTACACAGCTAATAAGTGTCCGAGGTTGGATTTGAACTCAGACCTTTCTGACTTCAAGTTCGGAGCTCTTACCCAATGAACCTTGCGGCTGCCATCTATTTTTACATATCCTCCCTCTTTTGATCCTTACAACAACCGAGGGAGGGTAAATAAGATGAAATTGAATGGAATTAGAGGTGAAATTTGAAAAACAGGGCTGAGAAAAGACATTTCTATGGGCTTGGATAGGTTTGAAAATTGGGCCCACTATGGATTACTGTTCACTAGAGACTTTGAGACCTCAGGATAGTGCCATTACGCAAAATAAATAACTACCAAAGAGCAGAATTTTCTGTCCTTTAAAATGTATGTAAAAGCCACATGGAGAAATGTCTGCGATTTTCCTTCCCTGGATATTGTGCCCTTGGCATCCGTCTGCCTTGCCCCCTGCCCCAAGTCCTGCCCTCACCCTGAGAGTCCCAGCTCTCATCATCAGTATTTAGGAAGGGTATAAAGGGAGACTCATTCACCCTTTCCAGCTGCTGCCTTTCTATCCTCATCTGTACGGGCAGGGGAAGTGACCTGGAAACAGCCAGCCGCTGAAGGCTTCCCAGGTTTAGGCAGATGGCCCTACCCCCAGTGAGAGGCAGACTTTACTTTGGCTTCCAAATCAGGCCAAGTTCAGGTTTTAACCTTTCCCTGGGGAGCAGTAGGGAAAAGAGAGAGCTGTCCTCTCCAGACCCGACTCTCCCACCTGCTCAGGGCCCCCAGCAGGAGGAACGCAGGGTCCAGCAGTTGCACTTCACGGCCTGGCCAGACCACGGTGTTCCTGAGGCCCCTGGTTCCTTGGTCAAGTTTGCGGAGCTGGTACAGGAGGAAATGAAGGCCGCTCCCAGCGCAGTACCCACCTTGGTGCACTGCAGGTGAGTGATAGAAGAGGCTGGACGCCTAGCAAGGGGAATGCTGGGGGCTGTTAGGAGAGCTCCAGGTGTGTTCACTTCTGTCCTTTGCCTGGACCAGCCTCTTTGTCACCATCCCTGATCTCTCTCAGTGGCTCTCCAATGCCTCCTTCTCACCATGATGTTGTCCCAATCCCCACCCCTGACCCTATCCCCAGTTCCCCCACTCTTCCTCAGAGCCTCCTCATTGCCCATCCCAATTCCTCTAGTAGCCCCTCTTTCTGCCCCTCATCCCCACTGTCCCCCCACCAATCATTCCACAAATTTCTTTCTCCTGTTGTATATTGGAGACCACAATAGGTGCTGTGTGTTTGAGTGAATATTGTATGTGTGTATGGGAGGAGTTGTACAAACCAAATAAGACACATCATCCCTGTCCTTGCCCTGGCACCCATTATTCTCCTCCAAGTGTCCTTTTCCTACTTGTCCCTTTTGCCCCTCTCACGTCCTGTTGAGTCAGACCAGGACAGCCCAACCAAGAGAAAAGATCCGGCCGGCCCCATTGGCTGGCCAGGGCCCTGAGGAGGGATTGGGGCTCTGCTTACCTGGGACTCCCCTCAGCGCCGGTGTGGGCCGAACTGGAACCTTTGTGGCACTGATTCAGCTCCTACGACAGCTACAAGAGGAACAGATAGTAGATGTGTTCTACACGGTGTATGCCTTGCGGCAGAATCGGCCTCTCATGATCCAGACCCTGGTGAGCGCCAGGGCTGCAGAGAGAGGATAGGAAGGGAGGGCGGATGGGGAGGGAGGGAAGGCAAATAGTTGGTGGAGTGGAGGGGCTTGAGGGTGCCCAAGTAACCACCCTGGGAAAGTCTTAGGGGATTTTGAGGTGGGCAGCATCATCTTCTTCTATTTAACTACTGGTAACTTTCAACAATTTTTCAGTATTAAAAAAATTAAAATTTTTTTTCAAATTAGCAATAATCCATTTAATCTTTTTCCTACCTCTCCTTCTTTGAAGAAAAAAGAAAAACAAAACCCTTGTAACAATTATGCATAGACAAGCAAAACAAATTCCCCTGTTGGTTGTATCCAAAGAAATTGTCTCAACGTGCACCTTGAGTCTATCACTTCTCTGTCACAAAGTTTTCCAAATATTTGCTAAGTGTCTAATATGTGGAAGGAGCTACATTAGGTCTGGTTCTATAAAAGCTCACTACAGTCCCCTGTATATAAAAACCCCAGGAGTCAGAAGGCCCACATTCTAATCCCACCTCTGACTACCAGCTCTGTGGCTTTGGCCCCTAGGTCATTGATGATGTCCCTGAATCCCTTATCCCTCTACTTAGGGTTCTCCTTCCCCCCCCCCCAATCCTGCTAGTTGTCCCACCTGGGAAAGCACTAGTTTGGACTTTCCCTGTCACCTGCTTCTTTCCCACTAGGCTCAGTACATTTTTCTGCACAGCTGTCTGCTGGACAAGATTATGGAGGAGCCAGCTGGGTCTCTCGTGTAAGTCCTGACCCTTCTTCCTCTCTTAGTGTCCTCAGGCTGGGGGGGGGGAGATGTCCAGGGATGCCTTGGGACAGAGGAAGCTTCCCACTCTGTTCTTCTATTGGGCTGCCCTGCTCAGGGGCAAAGCTAGCTCTAGCTGGCATCTTATTGTATCCCCCTCTCCCACCAGCTCCTGGCCCATCATTGTGAGAAACTTCACACAGAAGTATGCTAAGAGGTCAGCCCACACCAACGCTGGCTTCCTAAGGGAATACGAAGTGAGATTTGGATATCCTTGGCCCTCTCTTAGCCACATGCTGGTGCCATTGCCCAAGAACATTTTACTGTCCATCCATTTTGGCAGATATGGCCCCACTGGTGACACAAGCCTTTGCTCATTGCCTTTCTCCCCAGCTCCTTCAGCAAGCCATCAAGGACCAGGATAATTCTGCCCGGCACCAGCTGGGCAGTGCCACTTCCCAGCTCTTTTCCTGTAAGTCAAAGGGGTCATGCCTCTGAGAAAAGGGGATCCTCCTCTGACTGCAGGGTGTGAACAGTCCATGTTATTAGTGTGGCTATAAAGTGCTAGCCAAGAGGGAACCATTCCCTTCTGGTGGGGAACCCATCTGAAAATGACTCCTCACCTTGAGACCCCAAGGAACTGGGAGAGGCACCATCAACTGGGCCTGGAGAACTGCGATGCATTCATTAGACTCTAGTTAAGTATCAGTTTAACCCCAGCTTCAAATATTCTGAGGCCTGCCCTTTGCCACACAGTAGCAGGAATTTGGTGGGATTACTGGGTGGGTGGGGCACCAATTTTGATCCCCACCTTGCAGAAAGGCAGTTTGTTTCTTCACCTGGGGAGGGAACCATCCCAAAGGAGACAGTAGTGCTAAAAAACAGGGAGGCTGGGCCCCCTGGACTGGGTGTGACATGGCAGTGTAGTCTGTTGGACTGGATTAGAATCACTTCATGCTGGGTCTGTGGAATGAAGACATGGCACAAGAGATGACTGAAGCCCCTTTCTACCTCTAACATTTTGTGAGCCTAGCTAACAGTGAAAGAACCATGGAACAGCCAGCCTTTCTACGCTTGCTAAGCAGGATCCTTGAGCTAGGCTGTTTGAGAACAGAACTCTGGAGCCCGAGGACAGATTTGTTGTTGTTGAATTGTTTCAGTCATGTCTGACTCTTCATGACCCCATTTGGGGTTTTCTTGGCAAAGATACTGGAGCAATTTTCTATTTCCTTCTCTAGTTCACTTTACAGATGAGGAAACTGAGGCAAACAAGGTAAAGTGACTTACTCAGGGTCATATAACTAGTAAGCCTCTGAGGTCACATTCGAATTTAGGACTTCCTTATTCCAGGCCTGGTAGGACTTTCTTAATGATAACATCTCTCACTTATACAATTCTTTACACTACATAAACTGCCTTACATTTATTATCTTTTTTGATCCTTTCAGCATAAGGTCTGAGATTTCATCTACGTGGGTATTTTCTCTGCTAATGCAGATAACAACCTTCTCCAAGGATAGGAATTGTTTTGGCTAAAAATATTCATCACTTAATAGTCAATCCACCTTGAACCAATCTGTCTTCCTTCCTCCATTCCTCCCTTACTATTTCCCTTCCTCCCTCCCTCATTCCCTTATTTCCTTCCTCCCTTCCTTCCTTCCTTCCTTCCTCCCTCCTTCCCTCATTCCCTCTCTCATTTCCTTCCTCCCTCCTTTTCTCCCTCCGTTCCTTGTTTCTTTCCTTCCTCCCTTCTTCCCTCATTCCCTCCCTCACTCCCTTATTTCCTTCCTCTTTCCCTTCCTCCCTTCTTTCCTCCCTCCCTCATTTCCTTCCTCCCTCCTTCTCTCCCTCACTCCCTTATTTCCTTCCTCTTTTCCTTCCTTCCTTCTTTCCTTCCTTCCTTCCTTCCTTCTTTCCTTCTTTCCTTCCTTCCTTCCTTCCTTCCTTCCTTCCTTCCTTCCTTCCTTCCTTCCTTCTTTCCTTCCTTCATTTGTCCTCCCTTCCTCCATTCCGTCCTCCCTTCCTCCCTTCTTCCCTCCCTCCCTCATTTCCTTCCTCCCTCCTTCTCTCCCTCCCTTCCTTGTTTCCTTCCTTCCTCCCTCCTTCCCTCTCTCATTTCCTTCCTTTCTCCCTTACTGCTTTCCTTTCCTCCCTCCCTCCTTTCCTTCCCTCCCTCTTTCCTTCCCTCTTCCTCTCCTTCCCTGTCTGGAAGTATAGCAGCTGCTCACAGGTTTGTCCCCAATGCTGATCAGCCTGGAAGCTTTCACACCCACATTTCCAGCCTCTGCTGATTTGCCTCTCCTTAAATTATTGGCCTATTGGTTCCCTGTTCCTGTGTTACTTATTGTGCTGGTGCGAGACTTCGTACTGACTCCTAATTGGCTTAGCCTGGCATAACTCATGCAGTCCATCAGCCTCAGCCTCCCCTACTAGCAGGGATTACAGGCTTGCACCACCATGCCCAGCACCTTTGACTTTCTAAGCCTCAGTCTCCTCATCTGTGAAATGGGTTCAGTAATATCTATAGTAAATACCCAGGAATATTGTGAAGTTAAAGGGGATAACTTATATAAAGCTCTTTGCAAATTCAAAATATAAATGTTATTTATTATGGCTTTTGTTTTCTTCTTCTTTTATATTTGTTGTCATTTACTCAGAGTCAGCCTGGGACAGATCAGTACTTTACCATTTTGAGTTGAACGTTTGCCAGATTATTTTGCAGGGGCAGAAATGATTGCTTTTAGTAATTAAGTAAGTCTGGGGGATAGACATTCATCTTCTGGGGACTCACCGAAAACATCTCTGAGACAGCTCTGTAGCAGGGACAGGAGGACAGGGCCGATGTGTCCTCAGTTCCTTTCCCACAGGCTCTTGACTTCAGCCGTGCTTCTATGTTTTGAGAGCTTTTCCTCCCCTATCAGTGGGACATTAGGTGCATTTAAGATCTCAATCTTTTTTTTTTTAATTTATTTTTGACATGTTTGGTTTTCAGCATTGATTTTCACAGGCGTTTGAATTACAAATTTTCTCCCCATTTCCTCCCCCCCCCC
>CM053626.1:257015074-257063940 GCA_028646595.1 Phalanger gymnotis | reverse complement strand
GGGCCCTGCTTCCCTCTGCCACTTTGTGGGTTCTGCAGCTCTAGAATTGGTTCAGAGCCATTGTTTTATAGGTTTTTGGAGGAACTTGGTGGGGAGCTCACGCTAGTCACTGCTTCCCAGCCGCCATCTTGGCTCCACTCCCCCTAAGATCTCAATCTTTATTAAAAATGGTATTCTGAGTTCTTGTGCATCCCTGTTATCCAGGAGATTGTGGGTAGCAGTTTTGTCTGTCACGATGCTCCAGTTTTAGGACAGTTTATGGGGTGAGATCAAGGCAGCTAGATAGTTCAGTGGATAGAGCACTGGGCCTGGAGTCAGGAAGACCTGAGTTAAAATCCGGCCTCAGATCCTCACTAGCTGTGTGACCCTGGGCAAGTCACTTAACTGCTGTTTGCCTTAATCTGCTGGAGAAGGAAATAGCAAGCCACTCTAGTATCTTTGCCAAGAAAAGCCCATATAGGATCACAAAGAGTCAGACACAACAACATGTGGTGAGATCTCAAAGATATTTTGAAGTTTGGGTCTATAGTACAAGGATTTGCCATCTATTAGTCCATGAAGGACAGCAAGCTTCTGGTGTGGAATTCTGACCACTTAGGTTACTTCTTTCTAGGTTCTGTAGGTGCTCAGCTTTGCAACTTGGGATGATAGCATAGCTGGCATCATTTCTTTGCAAAATCTATTCTTGTTAGACAGACTTGGTCATGTCATGTCATGTCATGAGATGACAAGACATCTCCCAGATCCTTGTTCTAAGGGGACTTGGTAGGACTAAGGACCAGGCTCCTATTAGTATTTTGAGAACTGAGGGTTACTTTCCCCACCACAATGAAGTATTGGGGGAAACTGTTGGAGGAGTTCAGACTCTATAATTTTTATTTTACAGAAAAGGAAACAGGCTTAGGAAGCAGTGACTTGTTTGAGTGAAGTCTCATAGTTAGTAAATAGGAGAGCCAGGTACAGAGCCTGGCTCTTGTCTCTTGCAGATGCCACGTTGACTTAGCTTGGTTGAGTTTTCCCTGATTCAGTGAGCTTGGGGAGATACAGGCTCCTAACCATTCTTTTCTCTTCCTTCTTCACAGATGATCGTTGGAAAATGAAGTTTTCTCTGGAAGAGAACCCCGCCGACTCTGTTCAGGCCTGGTTCTTTCCAGTGAGATGTTGTTCTGTGTCTTCCCTCACTCTTACCTCTTGCCCCTTGTCACCCTTCCTCTCTCCTCACTCCCATGGTGCATTGTCAAGGTTCATGATTAAGGGTGGGAAGGCAAGGGTACCAAGGTTGTTGGAGGTCTCTTGGTATAGGATTCGCAATTTCTTGGGAGTTCCAGGGAATAGCCTCAGTCAGCTTCTCCCACAGGGGGGACTTACTGTCCGAGACCAAGTAGCACTGGCAGGTCCTGCAGAGACAGAAGAGTTCTGGCAGTTGGTGTGGGAGCATGGTGCCCGAGTGCTAGTCTCCTTGTGCCCTCTGGGTACTCAGAATGAGGTGAGGGGCTTGGTAGGGAAAGCAGAAGGAAGGGTGGTAACATGGTGGAGGTTGGGAGCAAGGGATTTAGTTTAGCAGGGGCCTGGGTAGTGGGCATTCAACAACCCCATGAGTGGGCACTGGGGTGGCACTGTATATGCAGAAATGGTGGCCAGTGTTGGAGCATCCCATCCAAATCGAGGCATTGACTGTCCGCTGGGTGGAACAGAAAGAGGTGGCAGGGTGGCTTTGTCTTCGTCTGAGAGTCAAACACGTAAGTGTCTGAACGGTGGGGTTGAGGTGAGGGTCAACCTTGTGGAGCAGGGAGGAGGAGGCAGCCCAGAAATGGGTCCCAAACTTACCCTTCTACAGCTGCCCACGGTGGGGAAGGAGGGAAGGAGTGAGAGGCTTCTAGGTGGTGGTGGCCCATCACATTCTGCCTCCCTGCCCCATTCCCTTGGGTCCCCAGGAGAAGAAAGAAAAAGAACTCAAGGTGAAGCTGTTTCAGTTTCCATGCTGGGAAAGTGGGCAGGAGCCTCCAGCCCAGGTCTTGTTGTCCTTTCTGGCAGCTGTGGGCCAGCACCACTCATGGGTCAAGAAAAAGAAGCCCAAAACAATACTCATGTACTCCAGGTACCAAAGAGAAACAGGGTATATGGGGAGGGCTGGGAAGGGTGATGGCAGGTCTGTATTTCTATCCTGGGTCTTCTCCCTGATCTGGAACAAATCCCCTTAATCTTTCAGGGTCTCAATTATTCTCATCTCTTAGATGGATCCCATGTACCTAGTGTCCCCTTTGTACCTATCAATCAACAAATGTTTGTCAAGTCCTTAGTATGTGCTAAGGACTGTCCCAGGCACCATGACATAAGTAGAAAGAATGAAATAGTCCTTACTCACCTGCCTCACAGGGATATTAGTCAGTCAAACACTTAGTAAGAGCCTACTATGTGTCAGGCACTGGGCATTTGAAACCAGGCAGAGTGACCAGTTCAGGTGTCCAGATTAAGGGCTTCCTCCCCTGCACCCCCATCACAGCTCAGGAATCCCCCAGTTGGGGATTCTCTTGGCCATGGATCGGCTGCTGCAGCAGGCAAAGTTCCAGAGCTCAGTGGACATCTTTGGCGTGGTCTTGCAGTTGGCACAGACCTGTGGCTCCATGACTCCAACGCTGGTGAGAGGTGGGAGTGGGCGGGCACGATCTCTGGGATGTGGGTAAAGGCAGAGGTTTGGGCAAGAGCTGCACCAGCAGCTGAATGTGGGCACCAGGTGGCGTTGCTGCCCACCTCTGCTGCTGTTCTGATGGTGCCTTTGGAGAGAGACGCTTCTGAGGCCTGAGGAAAACCTGATAGAGGCTTAAAGCCCGCAAGGGGTTTTTAGAAATCATAGCCCAACCCCTTTCATTTTACAAATCAAGAAACTAATAGCCAAAGTGTTCTTCCCCTGGCCCTGGACTTTGCCCACTTAGAGATAGTTCCTACTCAGACCCTTTGCCCTCTCCCTTCCCCCCAGGAACAGTACATTTACCTCTATGGCTGTGTGGGCAGTGCCCTGGCCCATGGGCTAGCCTAAGGGAAGGGGTACAGCTGCCCAGGGGCTGAAGAGTCTTGGAGCCCTTCCGCTTTGGATTCATACTGGACTTGGCTTGGCCAGTGTGGATGAGTCTCAGGGGCCTGGCCTGGTCCCCTCCTTCTGTTGGGGTAGGCTCCATGTCCAGTCTCCAGGACTATGAAATTGTGAGCCTCTGGAAATAAACACAGATCATCAAAAGCTAAATCTGGGTGTATTCTGTCCTGTCCTCCTCACCTCCCCTTTTTTAGCCCACACTGGGGTTAGAAGAAGGGTCAGACCAGAAGCTAGTCGAGTGAAAAGACAATAGGAAGGGTTCCTTATACTTCATTCTTGTTTCTAAGTAAAGGGGAAGAGGAGGGAGCTGGGGAGGGCTGGGAAAATCAGAGATTCCAAATGGGATTGCTAAAGGGAAGAATTAGTGGCTACTTGAAGGTATATAGCAATATTAAGAAATAGTATGGCCTTCTATGAGACAAGTATGATTTAATATTTTAATATTCAGTGTCTCTCCAATCTCAAAGATGTGTTATTGACTTCTAACGATTCAGATTGAAACTACCCATACCTGCCCATCCTGGTCCATGACCTCCTGTAAATCCGTGTGTGCGTGTGTGTGTGTGTGTGTGTGTGTGTGGTTCCATCATCTAATATGCTGGAGCCTTCTTCAAATCCTCTTGACATTTTATTCATACCAGTGGAGTCATTGGTTATTTAAATGTTAGCATGTATCAAGTATGATTGTGATGTCTATCTATGGGACAGCTGCCAGTCTATGGACCAGCGCTCCTCCTGGGGGCTCAGGCAGGCTCTCTCTCCTCATCCCTTTGGCCCTTCTCCCTCTTCTTTTCTGTTAGTGGCATATGGCACATTTGAATACCATCAATACCTTGTGTTTGTGGGCTCCCATCTATGTTGGGCCAGGGCACTCTCTATCTATAGATGTGTCTCAGTTATGACATCTCTCTGTATAATCACTATAGTGTGTCTGGGAGACCTCTAAACCAGGCCACTGAGATGCAGCTGTCTTGTGTTCCTGTGACACGCCTCTCCCTGAAGGGGGACATTGGGGTCACCTTTTCTAGTGCTTTCTTGTCATTTGGTATGGGAGGGTGGAGGCAGTGGGCGTTGGACTTGAGGCCTGTCCTAACCTGTTGACCCGCAAACCAGCTGGTGAAGCTTATTTCTCCTCCTGCTATAGCAATCCTTTCTGGGGAGGGGGGGGTAGCCCCGATTCCAGCACCTCAAGCAGGTTTCCCTAGGTCCCTCTTAGCCCTGCCCACTCCCCACCCCAGTGTTCATAGGAAGCTTATCTCACATATCGATGACATCTGTCTGTAGTTAACAAGTTCCAATTAGTCAATTACTAATGATTACTAATGATCGCCCCATGATAAATCCAAGAATCCAATAGCAATTACTCAAGAGTTCAGTTTCAAACACAGGCTTGATCTGTGATCTGGAAATTCAAGCAATGATGGCTTCAAACATATAAAGCAAGTAAAGGTCATTGTCGTAATGCCGGGTGTTGTTAGCATATTGCTCTAACTACCGGAGGCAGCTGGTGGTGCAGTGGATAGAGCCCTGGGGAGTCAGAAGGACCTGAGTTCAAATCCAGTCTCAGACACTTCTCACTGTGTGACCCTGGGCAAGTCACCTATCCTCTGCTCAACTATAAAATGGGGATAATAATAGCACCTATCTCACAGGGTTGTTGTGAGGCTCAAATCGGATTGCTTTTCTTTTTAAGCACTCGGTGCCTGGCACGTAGCTGTCGTTATATAAATTCTTACTCCTTTCCTAGTCCCCTACTGCCTTAGCCCCCAATCCACTCATCTCCTACTTTCTCTCAAGGTCCTACAGCCCTAGTGCTTTAGTATTAAGATCATAAGTTATAGACCTGGAAGGGACCTTCAAGATCATTTAGACTAGAGGTATCAAATTCTCCACTTGCAAAACTCCCTAGTACAACCTGAACCAGATTAAAATGTAATTGGAAAATGTTTTAATGAAATAGATAAAAATGTAATACAACATGTTGCTGCTGTTCAGGCATTTCAATCGTATATGATTTTTTTGTGATCCCATATGGGGTTTTCTTGGCAGAGATACCGGAGTGGGTTGCCATTTCCTTCTCCAACTCATTTTACAGGTGAGGAAACTGAGACAGATAGGGTTAAGTGACTTGCCTAGGGTGACACAGCTAGTAAGTGTCTGAGGTCAGATTTGAACTCGTGAAGATGCAACTTCCTGACTCCAAGCTGGGTGTACTGCTCTACCTAGCTGCCTATGCGATATAGCATAGATAATGTTAATTTGTGGTATTCTAAGTCACAGAGATCCAATTCTATTTGAATCTGACACCACTCCTCTCATTTTTACAGGTAAGGAATTTGGGGCTCAGAGAAGGGAAATATTTTGCCCAAAGGTGACTCAGGTAGTGAGTAGCCCTGCTAGGTTTAGACTCCAAATCTAGTTCTCTTTCTGAGGTTAGAGGAAAGTTCAGGAGTATGCTGGTAAACATTTACCAACCATCTCTAAGAAAAAGCAGGATATGCTTTTAAAATTTATTCTGTATTATTAACATTATCACTAATTAAGTCTAGACCAATGGCATCAAACTCTAATAGAAATGAGACTGCTGAAGCTGAGTATACAAGGATCCATGAAGGCTGCAGATTGACTTGGAAAACCAGAGATTAACATTACATATGTTCCCTGGTATCTTTATTTTGTTAAATATTTTCCAATTACAGTTTAATCTGGTTTGGGCCTCACTCCACCTACAAGCCATGGGTTTGACAGTCAACAAAACAATAAATCAAACCCTGATTTGAAGTGGATTTCTGACAATTTAACAATTGGTTCTCAGAAGCTAGTTTGAGCTGACTCCGGCAGGCACACCCTTGGAGGTGTCTGCATGCCTGAACTCCCCACCTTTCTCAAGTGCTCAACTTGGTAATTTGCTCCTTTCTGAGTCCCCATCTCTCTCCCTGTTTGGCCCCCATTTATTCTGTAGGAAAGCTGCTCTCTTTCCCTTTCCCCATCTCCCTCCATTCCTCTGGTTTCACTCATCCCTCAGTCTCAGTCTGCCTATATTACCAGTCTTCCACCTTTAGTTTCCTATTTGCCCCATTTCCCCAAGATCCCAGACCCCTGGTCTCTTAGTCCTTAGTGTTTCCTATAGGCTAGCTGTATCTCAGTGGGAGCAGAGAGAGGTACCCTCCTTGTGGAATGGGGTCTTCCTCCCCTCCACAGATGTTACAGGGGCAGAGACAATGCAATGTGCCTTATCTACCTGCCGACACCACTGGGGACCACCCACGGCTGTAATCACTCATTTGGACTCTCTGTTCCCTTCTGGGAGAGCCTGAGTGGAAGGGGGAGAGTCTCATGCTGTGGTGCAAGGTCAGGAGGTGGAGGCTTGGTTGCTCTTATGGGAGGATTGAGATCAGGCCAAGCTGGCCAAGTTCTCCTGACTCCTGCCCTTCTTTACCACCCTCAGCAACAAGAGCCTAAGACAGAGGATACTGGAAAGAGAAAGGATTGGAAACTGAGGCAAAAGGGGAAAGAGAAAGATAAGGAAAGTAGGAAGTGGAGGAAGAGAGAGTCTAGGACACACTTGCATTTCAGTAGGTCTGCTGTGTTTCCACAATGGGGTCTGGAAAACTGGACATCAGAAAGATCCTAGGGAGGATATCACACAGAAGCGTATGAAGGGTGAAGCCTTTCGATCTGCAGTGTACTATGGATGTCCTAGCTCTGGAAGTCTCATTGAAAGAATGAATGGAAATGAATTTATTAATCACTTACTGTGTTCCAGGCACTGTGCTAAGGGCTAGGGACATGAATACAAGAAAGCAGAGTAGGCTTTGCCTCAAGAATTTTACAGTTTGATGAGATGGTGACACGTGTTAGGGCAGGGTGGCCAAGGACAAATGTTCTGGACAGGAAAGTCAGAGAGAATGGAGATTGGAGCCAGTGTACGTACCTTCCAGGACTGGAAGGCTTGATTTGGTTATCGTTCGAAGAGCTAGTATTGGAGGGTGGCGGGGGGAGAGGGTGTGGAGACCTACATCTGGTCAACTGTGAGCTCCTTGAGGGCGGGGACCAAGCCTTACATTGCTTTGGGACCCCCTGTAGAGCCCAGAACAGTGCTGGGCACACGTTAGTTGGACTAGCTGAGAGTGAAGGCCTTGAGAGGAAAGGGCATTGCAGAATCATCGATTCCAAGCTGGAAGGAGACCTCAGAGCATCTAGTCCAACCAGAAAGCCCAGCAGAGAGACAAAGAAAATGAAGATAAGGCCCTCATGGGTTCCCTGTTTCCTAGCCTGCTGGGGGTTGGGTAGAGATGCTGGCATAGGACAAGGGATCTAGGGATCGAGGGTCACAAGAGAAGACGTAGGACTTCTTCAAAGGAGCACAAAACAGATTTATGATTGTGAGCTCATGACCCCAGTCTGCCTGCTCTGGGACAGGAGAAAAAACCCACACAATTCTCAGACAGGATATCGAAGTCAGTCAGTCAATAAGCATTTATTAAGCACCTACTACAGGCCTGCACAACCTGTGGACCACTAAAGGATTTCAGGTGGCACCCAACTGAAATCCTTTGGTATGCCCACGGGCCACAGGTAGTGTAGGCCTGATCTCTACTACATGCCGGGCACTGTGCTAAATGCTGGGGATACAGAAAGAGGCAAAAGATGGTCTCTGCCCTCAAGGAGCTTATAGTCTAATGGGGACACGCGCACACACACACACACACACACACACACACACACAAATAGATACAAAACAAGTGATATGCAGATTAAATAGAAACTAATTTATACAGCGGAAAGGTACTAGACTTAAGAGGGATTGAGAAAGGCTTCCCATAGAACGTCAGATTTTAGTAGAGACATGAAAGAAGCCAGGGAAACCAGGAGGTAGACATGAGTGGGGAGAGAATTCCAGGCATGGGGGACAGTCGGAGAAAATGTCTGGAGCAGAGAGATGGAGCATCTTATTCTCAGAACTGCCAACATCACTACATTGAAAAGTATATATGCACGGTAGGTATAACAGGTTTGTTTGTTTGTTCATTGTTGTTTGTTCTTTATTCTTGAAGAGGACCATAACATCAGGGAGGTGATGCCATGACTTGCAGGTGAATTGGGTTTAAGCAAGGCAGGGCTGTGCAAAGTCACCAGCCTCACTTTCTCCTCCAGAGCCATCTGGGTCCAGTGGCCAGATACAGATCAGGATGACTGGCGATGGCCAGGTAGAAGAGGTAAGAAGACTAGAAAGGTGGGAGTGGTGGGTAGTTTATAAAGTAGTTTGTAAAGGCCTTTGAATGCCAAATAGAGGATTTTGTATTTGATATTGGAGGTGAAAGGGAGCCACTGGAGTTTATTGAGTAGGAAGGGGAGGGACCGGCAGACTTGCATTTTAAGAAAATGACTGGTGACTGAGTGGAGGATGGACTGGAATGGGGAGAGATTAGGCAAGCAGACCCACCAGCAGGCTATTGCAGTAATCTAGGCATGAGGTAATGAGGGCCTATACTAGAGTGGTAGCAGTGTCAGAGGAAAGAAGAGGATATGTTTGAGAGATGTTACAAAGGTGAAATCCATAGGCCTTGGCAAGCCAGATTGGATATGGGGGTGAGAGAGTGAGGAGTGGTGGATGACAATTAGGTTGTGAGCCTGAGAGACTGGAAGCATGGTGGTGTCTTCAGTGGTAAAAGGGAAGTTTGGAAGGGGGAGGTGTTTAGGGAGAAAGAAGAGATCAGTTTTGGACAAGTTGAGTTTAAGATGTCTACTGGACATCCAGTTTTAGATGTCTGAAAGGCCATGGGAGATGGGAGACTAGAGGTCAGCAGAGTTCAGGACTAGATAGGTAGATTTGAGAAACATCAACATTAAATCCATAGGAATTGATAAGATCACCAAATGAAATCGTATAGAGGAAGAAGAGAAGAGGGCCCAGGATAGAGCCCCGTGGAACAGTTGGCATGGTCTGGATGAAGATCCAAGCAAAGGAGATTTAAAAGTAGCTGTCAGATGGGAGAACTAGGAAAGAGGGATGTTCCAAAAGCCTGGAGAGAAGAGAATGATTGGTTGGTTGTTGGCCTTTGTTCTCAAAGAGGACCAAAACGACATCACTATGTTAGAGTCAATTACAGTGTGTCCGACTATGGCTGATCAGACCAATACAGGTTTGGAATGTTCTACCACAGGTCAGACATAAAGAATCCGTGTGAATATTTGGGCTGGATTCTCTAAATTTGTGCATCTCAAGGTTCTTTTGAGCTACTTCAATTCTGCTTTGCTCATAGAGTACAGCACCCTCTCTGATGAGAGCATGCCATGCGAGGAGGTCCTGTGCCAGTGTTTCCCATGTCTCAAACAATTCCAAAGTTCTTAAGAGAGACCTGAAGAACCTTTCTGAACACCATGTGTGAGTCCTCCATAAAATAGTCTTTTTGGCAAGCCTAATTTTGGCATTCAAACAACATGGCCAGCCCACTGAAATTGTGTACTCTGCAGTAGAGTTTGAATGCTTGGCAGTTTAGCTTGAGAAAGGACCTCAGTGTCTGGTACTTTATCCTGCCAGGTGATCTTCAGAATCTTCCTAAGACAATTCCTATGGAAGTGATTCGGTCTCCTGGCATGGTGCTGGTAGACCATCCAGGTTTCACAGGCATACAGCAATGAGGTCAGCACAATGGCTCTGTAGACCTTCACTTTGGTTCTTTAGCCTGGGATGAAAAGGTTTGGAAGACCCACTGTGGACAGCGGGATAGTGAGTTAATAAGGGAGATAGAGTAGAATTACCTAGCAAGAGTGAGGGCCCAGTTGAGGTTATGTAAAGTAAATTCATAGTGGACCCAGTCAGAAGGGCGGTGAGATTTTCTTCACCTTTTTTGAGCATTTGTGTAGAAGGGAAGGCAATGGATGATAGGAGTGGTCCAAGGCTGAGGTTTGGCAGAGCACAATTAAGAATATAAGGGAGTCAAGGACTCAAGAGAAGAGGACAGGTTAGTGTTGAACTTGTTCACCAGACGGTCGAGAGGGGGAAAACAGAAGGAAATGCCTAGTGTGGCAGTAATAGCCTGAGAGAGAACTGAGAGACTGAGGGATTGGAGGTCTCAGTGTGGATGAAGAGTAGGGTTTGGTAGGGGAAGGCAGAAGGAGAGGTGGAAGCTTAGTGGATTATGGTTAGATAAGGGGGTTTTACCATTCTTGAACATGGAGGTGGTGCATTTGTGGGTGATAGCAAGATCAAGGATGTGATTATCTTTGTGTATGGCCTAGGTGGGGTGGAGGAGTGGGTCTTGTGGCCATCTCTGGGTTGCTGAGATAGGAGGAGGGGAGTAGGTCATGAGAAATTAGTCGATTGAGGAACCGAGAGGTCAGGATGTTGAGAATCCTCCTCTCCAGTTCGGGTCTGTAGATCTCCCTGGGGAAGCAGGGTCAGCTCGTGCTTTCTAGCCTCTCCTTGGCTATGTTTTCCAGCTCTCTCCTCCTAGAGTTCTGAGCTGGAGCTCTGGAGCCTGGGTCAGATAGCATTCAACAGGCGGTCCGTTGTGTAGAGTGTGGACTTGGAATTATGGGGGACCTGGCTTCAAATCCTTCCTCAGACATTCCTTAGTTGAATGACTCTGTGCCCCAGTTTCCTTATCTCTAAAATGAGGTGGTTGAACTCAATGATCTGAAAGCTCTCTTCTAGCTCCAGGATCCTATAATAAAAACTCTGGGTTGCTTCTCTTACCTAATCTTCCTTTTACCTAGGGGCTGAGGAGCAGTGGATAGAACACTGGGCCCTGCCTCAGGCTCCTTAACTGCAAAATAGGAATTGTCCTGGCCTCTACCTCCTCAGGGTTGTTGTGAGGATCAACAGCTTAGCACAGTGCCTGGCATTTAGTAGGTGCTTAATAAACGCTAGTTTCCTTCCTTCCCTCACCTGGGAAGTAGAATGAATCTACACGGTGGTAGGGAAGATGTCTGTGGGGTGGGGTGATAGACTGTGCCCCAGAGGTGTGAGAAGAGGGAACGATCTTTCATTTCCCAGAGGATGGAGTCAAAGGAGGTTGGGGAGACAGAAATCTGGGCCACAGCACAGGTAATGTAAGAGATATCGTTTGTTTGCTCTACTCCTGAATACACTGGAATTTGGGCCTTCTCCCCAAGCCCCACCTCAACACTGAGGATAAGCCTGACTACACTGGAAAATGAGGACATCCACTAATGTCCTTTTTCCTTTCCATCCCATCAGCTGGGCCTCAGAGGGTCACATAGCCCCTGAAAAGGAGGAGGAAGTGGAAAAGCCTCCCTGTGATTGAACTGAGAGGAGAACCTAGGAGTCAGAGACCCAGGCTCTTCCTCACTTCCCTTACAGAAGTCCCTCAGCGGCTCTCTGCAAAAAAATAGGATCCACAATTCTTCAAACCAGGTTGTAGGGGAAGACCTGAGCCCCTAGGTGGAGCTCAACCAGCTTTTTGTTTTGTTTTGTTTTTGTTTTTTTGAGTTTAACTCAAATCAATCCACCCAAGCTAACTGACATTCTACCCTGCTTGCTTCTTCCTAACCTTCTCCAAACCCCCTGAGCCCAGTGAATTTCAGGATTCTCCAGGAGCAAAGAAGGGGAATCTCTGTGTCTTTAAACACATAGTAGGTGCTAGGTGTTAACAGCGAATAGAGTGCCAGGCCTTGAGTCAGGAAGATTCATCCTCCTGAGTTTAAACCTGGCCTGAGACACTTAATGAGTTGCGTGACCTTGAGTTAGTCATTTCACCCTGTTTGCCTCAGTTTCCTCATGTAAAAAATGAGCTAGAGAAGGAAATGGCACACTACTCCAGTATCTTTGCCAAGAAAACTCCAAAAAAGGGGTAATGAAGCCTTGGACACAACTGAATAGTGACAACAACGGGTGCTTAATAAATGCTTCTTGCCTTCCTTCCCTCCCCTGGGGAAGTAGAATAGTGACACAGGGTGGTGGGAAAGGCAGGAGGGGGTATGTAAAGTGTAGCCCTGAGGTGGCAACTGGAAGGAATCTTGTGTTTCTCAGAGGCTGGGATGGGGAAAAGGGTATATGTGAGTGATTTGAAAAGCTGCACCATAGAGGGCACCTCAGGGACACTGGAGCCCCAGATCTGGAGTCAGAGGATCTGGGTTCAAGTCCTGCCTTTGCTACTTACTGACCATGTTATCTTAAGTCACCTAACCCTTCTGGGCCTCAGTTTCATCATCTGTAAAATCGTTGAACTAAAAATGACTTCTGAGGTCCTTTCCGGCTCTAAACCTATGATTCTATGGCTACTTCCATTGGAGTCAAGAGGGAAGGCACCAAGGTACAACTGAAGAGGCTCAGGGTTCAAATCTTTTTTGTGTGACTTATAGGAAGTTGCCTCTGTGGTCTGGATCTCCATTTCCTCATCTGTAAAAGGAAACAATTGGATTAAATTACCTCTGGATCCAAATTCAGCATTTGGCATCAGGGGTGTCTCCTTTATGAGAGGGGTTCTGTTCTTGGCCAGCTGCAGCCCCTGTGAAAACTGCAGCATTTGCCACAGATTTAGAATACTAAAAGTGGAAAGGACCATGTGGAAAGTTATCACCTAGGCCAACTCATTCACTTTTTTTTCCATTTCATTTTATTTTTTTAATGTACAAAAATCTATTTTTTTCAATGTAGAAAAATCTCTCCCTCCCAAAACCACCCATTTTTACAAAGGATTAAACAGGATTAGAAGAGAAGTGACTCCTTTCAGGGATCTCCATCCCTAGAGAATCATAACTTTCTCCCTTCCTCTCCAATTCAACGAATTTGGAGTCTCAGAACTTAGATTCCAACTCTGGCATTACCTGCGCGATCCTCGGTAAGTCACGCCCCTTTCTGGGCTTGAGTTTCCTCTTCTGTAAAATGGACTTCTTTCGGACACAAGGCAGGCGGTCTTTGTACATACCTACTGCGTGCTGAGAGCACCGTGCTAGGCACTGGGGAAGAGCTAGATGTGAACTAAGAGAAAGTCGGTCCATGCGCTCACAGACGTAAAGCTGGGAAGCACCCCTTCATTTTACACTACAGAGGAGAAGTCCTTCGCCCAAAGTTTCTGCCTAACATCCTGCACCTTGGTGCCCAATGCGCCCCCTGCCCCCGCCAGCCCTTGCCCCTCCAATAGGCAGCACCCCATCTGCCTGGCTGTCTCTGAGGTCCGTGCGTTGCCCCTCCCATCCCTGGATGACTGTTTCCAAACAAGTGCAGGTCCCTCAGACTCTGGGTTTCTTATGTGTTTCCCTTGGTTTTCTTTCTCGGGTTCTTTTTTTTTTTTTCTTGAATGAAATTCCTGCCAGCTAGGAAGGAAGGAGGGAGAGGGGAGCGAGCCAGAGCGTAGAAACTTTCCTAGACTCCTCCTCCGCCTGTGTCTCCCTCCCTTGGCAAGCCCAGCCCGTGAAACTCCAGAACCAAGATCACTCGACAATGCCTTCCCCTCTCTGACTGCGCCGTCCCCACGCGCTGCGCCCTCCGAGCAGCCGCTGCCGCCGCTGCTGTCGCCGAGCCCCAGGCTGCGCCTGTTGCGACAAGTAGGGAGACCGCCCGGGGTCCGAAGGCTGGCTGCGCTCCGCGGAGGGAAAGGGCGAGGGAGCTTTGCCCGCCGTGCCCGCCAGGTGCCCTTCAACCTGCCGGGCGCCAAGATGCCCACCATGGCCCCGCTCTGGGCCGTGTGGCTCTATGCTGTCGTGTGCCACGGCGGGGCCCCCCAGCCGGGGCCAGCGCCTGCCTGCCCGGCGCCGTGCCACTGTGAAGAAGACGGCATCATGCTGTCGGTAGACTGCTCCGAGATGGGACTTTCCACGGTGCCTGGGAACCTGAACCCTCTGACGGCGTACCTGTGAGTATTGGGCTCTCATTTCCTTCCTTTCTCCTTTGGCTCCGCCACTCCTGCCCTGGGGGCACTACCAGGGAGCCGCTTGCTCTCGGCGCCCTTGCCTGGGGCAAAGACTCCGCCACGTCCTCTCTGTCCTAGGGGTGCACCCTCAGGCATCCTTGCTGGACCACTCCTCTCTCTCCAAGTCACTTGCTGAACCCCAGCAGAATTCTCTGCTCCTGCTTTGCTTCTCAAGTTTGGCAAAGCTTAAGACAGCAAAAACAAGGTGTCCTTGCTCTCCTAAATTTTGATTTTTCCAGTAGGCTAAGGTTCAGAGGCCACCTGGTCACCTGGATCCCACGAGCTTCCTCTCCCGAAAGGATAGCGCCGAGTAACAGAAAGCACTGGCCCATGGTTCAACTCCCATCCCTAACACTTACTGCCTGGGAGACCCTGGGCAAGTCACTCATTTCTCTGGACTTTGGTTTTCTTCTCTACAAAAGGAGGAGGTTGGAGCAGAATGGGAAGTGGGTATCAGGGAAAGCAGCATTGCTGTGGCTGCCAAGAGGACCCAGGTCTCTGGTGTGGAGGGGCATGAAAGTCACTGAGCCACTATTTTCATTTCTTGAGCACGATGTTTGTCAGGGCAAGGCTGCTTGTCTTGAAAGGGGTATGCGTCTGATGAGTGAAGGACAAGGTAATCTGTTCAGTAGTCCGGGGTAAGGCGACAGATTTTGTGGAGCTAACCCAGGACTGATTTAGGGGTACTAGGGCCTGGATGGTGAAGGTACATACCCAACCCCTGTTTCCTTGGTAGGGGGCCCTCAGGGCACCCTCTGACCCTGGCCCTCCCTGTCCTCCCAAGGGCTTCTCTGAAGTTGTGTCCCCAGGGGAGGCCTCCTCAGAGACACTAATTTGTGGGCAGACAAGGAGGTTGAAAGCCAGAGAGCCATTTTTAGCATCTGAGTTGGGGTGAGCTAGCCTGGGGAGGAGGGGGATGTGAAGGAGAGCCTGCTAAGGGTAACTCACCTCGGTCCAACTTCGAAGGACCCTACAACCTGGAGAGGAAAAGGGCTTTGCCCTCAAGCCTCCCTGCCTTTGGCTCTGGTTCCTAGTGGTAAGTACAGAAGGGGAAAAGATTGGCTTTGTCCAGTAATGGGGCCAGGAAGTTGTAGGGATGAATGGCTAGAAGTCCATCTCCCACTCTATATTCTTTCTGAAGCCCTGGGGAAATGATCCTTCTCTTCTCTCCAGAGAGCTCAAGCACTCTCCTTCCAGAGCAGGTAATATTGGGAAAATCCAAGGCGTTGAGAGAAAAAGGACTCTTGGGAAGACTGGCTAAGGTTTGGGTAGCTCTGACATTGGGGTGTGGGTCTATGGTTCCTCCTGGATGATAGGGGAAGTGGCTAGTAGAATAAATGCCATAGTACAGTGAAAGAGCACTGCATTGGAATCAGAAGAGCTGGATTCAAATTCTGCCTCTGAGACTTACCTGTGGTGTGACTTTGGGCAAATCACTCCATACTGATGGGCCTCGATTTCCTGTAAAATGAGGGAGATGGACTAGAAGGCCTTTGAGCTCTAAATCTCCGATCCTCTGATCCAAAGAGAGGCTTCCTTCTACTTCCAGATTGCCTTGGTCCTCAGGGCTTTGGAAAGGTCAGTGGAACTGAGGTGCCCATGCTGGGCAGTTCTAAGAGGTAGACGACAGGGGAGACGATCAGAGCCAATCTCCAGAGAGGAGTAGATCTATCCATTGCCTCCCACTCTTTTGGGGAAGAGATTTGGAGAGCCCCCTGCCTCCAACTTCTCCAGCCTGAGAGTTACAGGCTTTGAGATCTCTCAGAGGCCCCAGGTTCAGTGCAGAAGCAGTTGGGTTGCCAGCCTCCCGTTCCAGGCCTCTAGCACCTTTCTTTGAGAGTTTCTGGCATTCTGCCTTTTCTCTCTCCCAGAGCTCTATTTGATCGTTACCCTCCTCCAAAGAATCCAAAGCCCGCATGGGCAGGGGCCAGGTGTCTCTCCTTCTCTGTAAGAACATCAGGAACAGAAAGGCCAACACTTCTACGTAGGGACTCGGGATCATTGGGATGCCCTTTTCTACTAACTCAACAACAATTTTACCTAACCCCCCACCCCCACCCCAAATGATGTTAGTCCATAGAGCTCAGGGAAACTGGCTTTTCCTGAACTTTTTTCCTGTCTGGTCCCTGTTGACTTAGAGCTTCAGGACAGATTATCTCAGCTAGCTCCGGGCTGGATCCTAGAGTGGAGAAGTTCTCTCCCAAAGAGATGGCAGATTCCAAGACAGTGGCGGGAATTTAACAGGAGCTCTCAGAATCTAGGAGAGAAAGGGGACACAGAATTACAGCTACATGTCTTCTCCGCCCTTGCTTGGGCTTGCTTGGAGGTATCAGATTTGGAGAATAGGACCCTTCTTTGTTTTAGTCCTCATCAGATGAACAAATAGCAGCCCATTGGTGGTGGCAGGGAACAGGGCAGGATGCAGAGAGGATTGCCTACTTTTGTTGAAAGATGTGGGCAGTCTAGAGTTTGGAGCAATGTTAGCTCATGCTATCCAGTTCCTTAATTTTAAAAAAGAAAAAAAATTGAAGGCAAAATGACTTATCAAAAGTCCCTCAATGTCAGAGCTAGGTTTTGAACCTGGGTCTTTTGACTCCAAATCAAGTGTTTCTTCCCCAGCATCAACTGCGTAGATGCAGCATCAGACTTGGTGTAGGGGTGGAGAAAGCTGTGTTTCATCCTTTTCTAAATGGTATCTAGAGGAGATTTCTCAGCTTAAAGGAAGCTAGGTTGCGCACTAGATAGAGCTCTGGGCCTGGAGTCAGGAACAGCTGAGTTCAAATCCAGCCTTAGGCACTTACTTAGCTGTGTGACTCTGGACAGGTCACTTAACCTCCGTCTGCTTCAGTTTCTTTAATATAAAGCGGAGATAAGATTATCATGTTTCTCCCGGGGTTGTTGTGAGGACTAAATGAGGTAATATCTGTAAAGTGCTTAGCATGGTGCCTGGCGCACAGTAGGTGCTTAATAAATGCTGATTTCCTTCCTCCCTTTTTAGCTCTCACATTTGGGTTAAGTCCAAAGGGATGGGGAACCTGGCTCGAGGCCACATGTGGCCTTCTAAGTCCTCAAGTGGGGCCCTTGGACTGAATCCAGACTTCACAGAACAAATCCCCTTAATAAAACGATTTGTTCTGTAAAACTTGGACTCAATCAAAAGGCCGCATCTGGGGACCTAGAAGGCCACATATGGCCTTGAGGCTGCAGGTTCCCCTCCCTTGGAAGGTAACTAGCAGACCTACTTGTTGGGAAATTTTTCCAATGTCTTTCTTAAATTCTTTCAGTGATTTCAACCCATTTCCTCTCTTTTGGCCAAACTTTGAGTTTTAGAGGTGATAGGGATCTTAGAGATAGTCTACTCTAGTCTCTTTATTATGTAGATGAGAAAACTGAAGACCAAAGAGACTGTAATTTGTTCAAGATTATCCATTTAGTAAACCGAAGGTAGATTCCCCCTCAAACCACTCCCCCCATAATTCCTGATGCTTCGAAGACACAGCACTCTCTTAAATTTCTAGCTCAAAGATAAAAACAATTGCTGTGCATAGGCATTGTTTCATCCTTTGTGTTTGTATTTCCAGTGCCTAGCACAGTGCTTGGCACAAAGTAGGTGCTTAATAAATGTTTGTTGATTGCTTAAGGTGTCTCTTCTGTACACAGTAGGGGCACCAGGATGTATAGAAAAGCCACCTTGGCACAGGAGTAGGGCTGAATGAATGCTAAGTGAATTGAACCAGGGGGATGAAGCTTAATGAGGATAAAGAATTGGTTCCTGAGTCAGAGGTTCTGGCTTTGAATGCAGCCTCAGCAAAGCCCTGGACGAGTTACTGGATTGTCCAGCCCTAACCTCTCTCTGTTAAGTAAGGAGGTTGAATTTGATGACTTCAGAGTCAGAGAGAGAGAGAGAGAGAGAGAGAGAGAGAGAGAGAGAGAGAGAGAGAGAGAGAGAGAGAGAAAGAAAAGATCTATGGGGAATGAGTTGTAGGGCATTTGTTTTAGTTCATACTTGATAAAATAATTCTGGGCTTATGGGTCCTTGAAGAAGGTGAGATACTAGAGGAAACATTTTTGATAAGGCAGTTCAGGCCCTGATCTTTGAGGCATTGAAATAATACTTCAAGGTTGACAAAGTGCTAACTTTACAAGAACCCTATGAAGCAGGTAAGGAGAAGGACTGAATCTGTGATCTCACTGACACGGGGAACTTCCAAGTGAAGAAATTCCTTCTACTTGTGCAGATCAACACCTACTCTGTAACTTGTAGTTCCAGAGAGTTGCTTAGACCACGAAGAGGTTAAGTCACTTGTCCAGGATCACACAGCCTTTGTGTGTCAAGTCCCAGAAGTGGGACTTGAACCCAAGTCATCTTGGCTATCTACTATGCCCCTTTGCCTCTTGGTGTAAGCGTGATTATCACCATTTCACAGATGAAGAAACCCAAGTTGCTCATGGGCAAAGTTCCTCCACAGGGAAGTGACTTGTCCCTGGTCAAGTGTAAGAGTACAAACAATTCGTCTTCTGACTCCCAGTCCAGCGTTCTTCCCAGTATCGATGTGTGGCAGGGAAAGATACTTATGTGTATGTGTGTAAGGGAATCTTTTATTTCTCATCCCATAGAAGAGGTATTTTGCGATGAAATAAAATAAACTGGATGACCTTTGGAGAGCCTTTAGGAGAAGTCTCTCTGTAACCCTTGGAGGATCATATCATTCCCTAACAAGTTAGACTTTGAGGGGACTATTTTTTTCCATCCATATTTAACCCAGCCTAGAGAGAAGAGGCTTTCTCCTATTTATCAAGATCTTAGGAGAACAAGATGCTACAGTATCTCCTTTGAACATTTTTTTCAGAGGTAAGAATCTTTCCTGTTAAGTTTTTCCTTACATCTAATCTGACCTTTGCCACTCACACCTAATAGATATGGGCACTTTGGGGTCAACCGTCTGTCCTGCTCCATCTGGATTGGGAAGACAGCTTAAATCTCCACAGACCCTTAGTTTCTCCTTTTGCAGTCCCCCTGAATGTCCCATTCTCTAGGAGGACAGCATTTCTGAAGATGGACATTTCTTCCCCACCCCAGTAAATAGAGCCCTGTCCTCGGTGCTAGGGTACCTGCAGAGTAAGTAGTCCTAAACTCTGAAAAGTCCAGTCACTTAATCAGTAAGTATCCATGAAATGCCTACTGTGCGCCAAGCTCTGTGCTGAGCATTAGTAATAGAAGGACAAGTTTCCCTCTATCTCTTCCTTCCCCAAACACATTTCCAGTTGGATATCCCAGACCCTGGGGAGACCTTGGAGTCAGCTTCCTAGGCAGGAGAGGAAGATGGCTGAGGGAATGTCACTCTTCTCAGGCTATCTCCTTAGTCCTGACCTGAGCACCCCTGGAGCCTTGTCTTAAATGCTCTGTGGGATTCAAGAGGAGAAGACACAAAACCTCAGGGAGTTTCCAGTCTGAAGGGGAAACTTTCCCTGTCTGAAGGAGACCTCTCTCCTCCACAGAAAAGGCTATCTAGTAAAGCATAAATGAATGTAAGACAAACCATACCAGAACCACTCTGATACTTATATCAGTTTGTTACTTATAACTTGTGTGACCTTGAATAAACCACTCCATGTCTTAGTTTCCTCCTCTATAAAATCAGTGGGTTGCATCAGATATTTTCCAAGGTCGCTTCCTGATCTAACAAGCTATGATCCTCTGATCTATCCCTAAGGTTAGATGTTTGCCTTGGGCCTTGCTGCCTCCGCCCCCATTGGCTGGACAGTGACTCAGAGAGGCCTATCAGGGAAATTGAGGGAACAGTTAGAAAGAAATGTCTAGGGGCGCTTAAGGGGCAAACAAGGGATGAGTTATTCCAAGAAATGGGGTCCCCGGGGCTATCTCCTGTGCCAGCCTCACTCCAAAGCAAGGCCTGGGGGCCCGGGCTCATCAGAGGGCAGACCCTAGGGGAGGGTTAGGGGTGGAGGAGGTTTGGGGAGGGGGTGAGGAGGAGCCAACACCCTAGTTCAAAGGAAAGGCAGGGAACAAAGCCCTAGGCAAGAGAAAAAGGAAACCTCTTGGTTGGTTCTGGCATCAGGCATGGGGTGCGGTTGGGTGGGGTGTGGCTGGCGGAGGAGAAGAAAGCTTGCTTCAGAACAGAGTTGCCCCCCCCCTCCATTCCCCAGATTCCCACCCCAGGCCCCTTCCTCCACTATTCTATGAGCTTTCAATTTTGAGGCCCAGCTCCCCTCCCCTCCCTCCCTCCATCCCCCATCCCCAGGTTGGCATCTTTGTTTTGGCATTGGCCCTTTTTCTCTCCTGGTTGGTGCTCATGGCTTGTCTACCCCAAAGGTGGGTGGGGGTGGGGCAGACAAGCTCTCCAAAAAGAACAGAGATGAAAGTAAAAAAAAAAGAGCAAGAGCCCAGGTTTCAAAGCCAATTTTTCTGGGATCCCCCGACCCACTCTGGACTCTGCCTCCTCAGCATCCCCTTTCTGCTTCCTGGGAGATGTGTTAGGGAATAGGCTGGAGAGATCTCTTTGAGAGGGGGCTGACCCAGCTTCTAACTCCTTCCTCAGGTTGGGGGGGGCATTGACCCCGCCATCCTCCCATTAACCCTTCAGCTCGCTGGAAAAGAGAAGACTTTCAGGAGAGGTCTGCATCAGAGTTTCCCAGGTTTAGGGACACTGAGATAAGAAAAGGACTAATTTTCTTCCCCTCTCTTCCCCTACCTTCCCCTTCAAGATGCCTAAGGACAAGGGGTCAGGGTTGGCACTGGGGAAGGCTGTTCCCTTGCCTTTTGGAAAGGAGATATTCTTCAGCCTGGAAAAGTCTGGCATTCTGTGTCAATGTATATATTTGTAGAATTCAGCTCTTCTCAAAAACTGGAAATCCTGAGAATTGTGGACACCCTCTTCCCCCACCTCCTGAAGCAGCTCTGAGGACTTTGAGTGTCATTTATAACTCCTGTCTCTTTCATGTTCTAGTACCTCCAGAGGGCAGTGTCTTCCTCTAAATTCTGCCCTCTAAAGCTGTGTGACCTTTGGACAATTACTCACCCTCTCTGTGTGGGGAGAACTAGGTTGGGGACCAGGAGAGTGAGGACAAGGACAGACATACTTGAGTGCTTTGGGCTCCTTGAGGGGAATACAAAGGATGAATCTGAGAGGAGGGGGAGGCAATTTCCAAAAATTTTTTTTGCCCATTTTCTAAAAAAGCCTTTTTCAGTTGGCCCCACTTTAATGAAAAGGGGGTGTGCGATGCCCATTCCCCTTCCATGGTTTAGGCCTCTCCTCTCTGTCCTCCAGACATGAAAGCCTGGGCCCCAGGAGGAGAAAAACAGCAGAGAAGCCAAACTTGGTCAGTGAGAAGAGAGTTATTTTGGAAGCGGTGAGAGGGCATGGCAAGCGGGGGAGAGCTTTCAGAGAGCTATGGGATTGGCACATCGCCCCTCCCCCCGGAGCTGTGCCAACCTGAGCAGCAGGCAGGGGCTGGGGCCAGCTGCTCAGGGACAGGGCACCTACAGAACCGAGGCTTCCTTTCATGTTCCCCCTCCCAGACCCTTCACCCACTTTTTGCTTTCTTTTCCATCTTTCCCTTCAGGCTGCCTGGAGGAGGGGATCTTTGCCCATCCTGTGCCCTGACTTCTCTCTAGCCCACTGAAGACAGGTACCCTCTTGTGACCAGGCTTTAGGCACAGAGCTGGGGCCTAGGGCCATAGGAGAGGCATTGTGATATAGTAGGATACATGTTTGCTATGGAATCAAGAGACCTGAGTTCTAATTCTCCTTCTTACCTGGGCAAGTCACTCAAACTCCCTTGGTCTCAGTTTTCCTATATGTAAAGTGAAGGAATGGGATTAATCTCTAAGGCCTTTTTTAGCTCTAACTATTTTTAGCTCTAACTATATTATTCCGTGATCATAGGTGACAATCCTATCCCACTCTTCTTGAGGCATTCTCAGCATACCAATAAGGCTGGCTACCAGGTAGGTTTGGCCCCAGCCTCTGTGGTCGGTTTGCTTTGCTTCCCTTTGACCCAGAGGAACTTGCCAGGTCCCTTCCACTAGATACATACCACCTTAGTAGTGTCCTAGTGCCCATAACCTCAATTAACCCTTCCTCTGCCAAAGCCACAGGAATTCTGAGCTCCCCAAGGGATGGACAGGACTACAGGTATCTTAGTTTGTGTACTGTACCAGAAGCTCACTACAAGTTGGGAGGAGAGAGTACGTGTGGAGAAGATCCATAGTGTGTCCAGCTTTGTCCTTCTATGACTTTAGCTTGTCCTCTAATCTAATAAACATTTATTAAGCACCTACTGTGTGCCAGGCACTGCGCTAAGCTCTGGGGATATAATTAATAAAAATAGTGACAGTCCCTGCCCTCAAGGAGCTTACAATCTAATAAGGGAAGACAAAAGGAGGCAGGGGAGCAGAGGGTGAGTACCCAGCAGAGGGAGTACCCAGCGCAGGGTCCCTGGCCTTGTGGAGTCCAAACCAGGCAAAGCAGCAGATGTAAAGTGGAGAAGGCTACAAATCCAGTTCTGCCCTCTATAAAGGAAGCCATTGGGAGGAGTTTAGTGCCCTGCCCTCCAGCCCTCCAGCCAACGAGAGAGGAGGCCGAGGAGGGTCCTGCCAGGGCTTCTGACAAGTAGGGATGGAGCGCTCAAGGGAAGAAAGTCTGGGCAGTCAGAAGGCACAATGGAGGCAGGAAAACCTGCAGCTGCAGCTGCCTCAGACACTAGCCATGTGATTCTGAGCAAGTCGCTTCACTTCTCTCAGCCTTGTTTTCCAATTTGTAAAATAGAGATAAGAATAGCACCTACTTCACAGGGTTATTGTGAAGAGATGATGACATATAAAGTGCTTTGCAAACCTGAAGTGCTATACAAAGGCTTCTCCTTCTCCTTCTTCTCCTCCTCCTCCTCTTTTCTTTCTTCTCCTCCTTATCCCTCTTCTTCCTCTCTTCCTCCTCTTTTTCTTCCTCCTACTCTTCTTCTTCCTCCTCTTCTTCCTCCTCTTCCTTCTTCCTCCTCTTCCTCTTCTTTTCTTCTCCTCCTCCTCCTTCTCCTTCTTCTTTTCTTCTTCTTCTTCTTCTCCTTCTTTTTTTCTCCTTCTCCTTCTTCTCCTCCTCCTCCTCCTTCTTCTAGCAGGAGAAGAGAGAATCAACATTATCCAAATGTTTATTAAGTAATTATAGGTCACTGTGCTAAGTGCTGAGGGTGGGAAACACAAAATGGGTTCTTACAAACCTGCCCTCAAACAGCTTATTGTCTAGTTGGGTGGATGAGAAGAAATCCTTCTGGGTAGGATGTCCTTAGTGCCTCGTGAGGGACCCAGACAAGTGCAATGGACATGCAGGTAAGGGAGAGGGTTGGGGCAGTCAAGGAAGGCTTCAGAAAGGAGCTAGGCACTGGACTTTGGCTAATGCAGATGGCTCAGATCTACTGGTCCAGCCCTCTCTCCCGATCTCCAGTCTCACATTTCCAACTGCCTACTAGACATTTTGACCTGGATGGTCTGTAGACATCTTAAACTCAACACATCTAAAACAGAATTGAGTATCTTCCTCACCCTAACTCTTCCTTCTTCCCACCTTCCCTATTACTGCCCACTCAGCTATCAAAGTGATCTTCCTAGAGGGAAGGTCTGACCTTGTCATCCCCCTCCTCCCATCCTCCCACCCATTCAGTAAACTTCAGTGGATCCATATTATTTCCAGGATCGTACATAAAATGTTCTGTTTGGCATTTAAAACCCTTCATAACCTGGCCTCTTCCTGTCTTTTCAGTCTTCTAATGTCTTACTTCTCTCCATAGTGCCTGCCACACCAATCAGTCAATCAACATTTATTAAGCGCCTAATGAATATGTATTACATACATAGTAGGTGCTTAATAAATTCTCATTCATTTGACTTAGCTGAGAAGAGGGATGAGTCCAGATATAAGTACATCTGTGAGTAGGGATCAGGGCTGCACTTGTGTTTTCATTGGCATAGGGAACTCCCAGGTGAGATGCCTCCCTTTACTAATGGAAGTCACCACTCCACTTGCAATTTATAGTATTAGAAAGTTGTCTAATTGCATATGGACTTATTTTTAAAATATAATATTTTCCATGTTCTATTGAATTTTTATTTGTTTTGTTAAATATCTCCCAATTAAATCTTAATGTGGTTCAGGGCCTGCTCAGGAGTGTGGTGACCTGTGTTTGATGTCTCCGGTTAAGGTTGATAAGAAGGTAAAGGACTTGCCAGATCCTCCAGCCAAGATGTGTCCAAGGCAGAGCTTGAATCTCCATGTTCCTGACTTCCATGCTGACCCTCTTTCCACTGTGCCCCACAGCTTCTCATCTCTTGAAGTAGGAGCTCCAGGTATTAGGAATGGGGATTAAATCTTTGATTTCATTAGCATAAGAAACTCCCACTCTGTCCACCAATGTAGGTCACCACCTGCTCTGCAATGTACAGTTTTTTTAATGTGTATTTTATTTCCCCCCCAAAATTACATGTTAGAAGAATTTCTTAACATTTGTTTTTATTTTGATGTTTTGAGTTCCAAATTCTGTCTCCCCACTCCCTGAGATGGAAAGCAATCAGATATAGGTTAATGTATCATCTTTTTTTTTTAAATTCAATTTTATTTTATTTTCACTTCCTCATTCTCTCTCCTTCTCTACCTACTGAGAAGGCAAGAAAAATAAAAGCTATTTCAAATATGTATAGAAATTGCTGAGGAGTAGCCAAATGACAGTATGCATATGTGATAGCGTATGAGAGAGGCAAGGCTGGAACCCAAGGCCCTTGGTTCGGAGGCCAGCTCTCTACTCCTGTTCCAAGCTGCCCCTACAAGGTTGGGAGTCAAGGCCCAGAAATGAGGATGACATTGGGTCTCTTAAACTTCTCATACGAACAGCCCTGCTCCTTTCTCAATGATGCATGATGACATTCCCTTTGGGAATGGTTTGGAAAGACATCGGAAGAAACTGAGGGTTGAAGAGCTGTTCCTTTTTCAAACAATGTGGATCCTTGCTGAGAGCAGGATTTTGGCGTCCTAATTCCCCATTCCCATCCCCAGTTGCTTATTTGCTTTTGTCAGTAGGTGGGGGGTGGGGAGGGTGGTATTCTTGAAAGCGTCCAGGCTGAAGGAATGATGAGAGTCTTTGTGGGAAAGCCAGGGATTTAGATGTGGTTCTTAGGCTGGAAGTCATTGCAACCGGAGGGCAGAGCTCCAGGGGAAGAAGGGCAGCTTTGTAGCCTGACCCCGAGAATCTGGTCACCCATCACCTGTCACTCCTATTGGGCAATGTTCCTGTGTGCCCATGGTGGGTGGTGGCCTGCTTAGAAATGGGGAAGGGTGGGATAAAATGACCCTGATCCTCCAAGGGTCACACAGTGAGCTGGGGACCTTGTAACCTAGATCCTGTTTCCCCTCCTTCTGAGAAGTGGGGGTTAGAAACCCCACTAAATTAAGCTCCAATTTCACCTTGGTAATAGGGAGTAAGGTGAGCAGGCACTAATGATCTTTCTTCTAGGATGACTTTGCAGAACCCATCAACATTACTATCCCCCATTCCTCAACCTTTGTGCATCCAGCTTCATCTGACTAAGAGTATGCCTCAGTTTCCACATCTGTCAAGTAGGGATAATCATGATCTCTGCTCTGCTTACCTCCTGGGGCTGTTGGGGAGGTCAAATGAGGTAATATCTAGAGAAGCCCTTTGAAAAGTTCAAACAGCTTCCACTTGGTTTTATTACTTTTCGAGGAGGGATGTAGTTAATAGAGAACTGCCCTTGAAGCCAGAAGCATCTGGGCTCGAGTCTGGCTTCGGACACACACTGGCTGTGGCACCTTCCGCAAGTAACTCAACCTCTCACTGGCATCTCTCAAAGATGAATACGACTGCCCATAAGGTGCCAAACCACATTGGTAGAGGGAGAGAGGTACTCTCTAGCAATGAAATCAAGGTCAGGTGTCTATCCCTTTATGTTTCAACATCTGTATCCTGGAGGCATATCCCATCTTCTGCTGTAAAACTGGAAATGATATAGAAACTTCATCATAATCCTCATTATTCTCCTTTAGACTGGCAGCTCCTTGAGGGCAGGGACTAGAGCTCTTCTGCCCCCTTACCTGCATCTATCTTTGCTTACAGGGGACTCTGGGAGATGATCCTAGGTCTAGAGATGGAAGGGTCGCTCCGAGTCTCAGCCATTTAGTTAGTTAGTAAGCATGTATTATGTACCTACTATGTACAGGTACTGTGTTAGGTTCTGGGGAAACAAAAACAAAAAGAAAACAGCTCCTGCCCTCGAAGAGTTTACATTCTATTTGGGGAGTCAATATGTAGACACAAAAATATATACATACCTGTATGTACACACATACACACATATGAACATTAACTATAAGTTGGGGTTGGGGGAAGGCTCTAGCAGCTGGGAGGAGGGGTCAAGAAAGGGCTGTTGTAGGAGATGGTGCTCGAGCCGAGTTTAAAAGGAAGCTAGGGATTCCAAGGGGTCAGAAATGAGGAGGGAGGGCATTCCAAGCATGGGGGACAGCCAAGGCAAAGGCAGAGAAATAGGGGCTGGTATGTTGGGTGGGAGAAACAATGAGAAAGCCATTTTGGCTGGACCGTAGGATAAGTAGAAACAAGCCCAGAAAGGTAGTTGGGGCCAGGATGAAAAGGGCTTCAAATACCAAACAAAGGAGTTTGTATTTGTGTCTAGAGATATTAGAAAGCCCTTGATGATTACTGAGTGAGCGAGTGGCATGATTGGATTTTTGTTTTAGGGCTATCAGTTAGACTTGGGTTATAGTGGAAAACATGTAGTGAAACAACCTGAGTGAAAGATTGATTGAACAGGGAAGAGAAGGTTATTACAACAGAGGGAAAGGAAGGAAGGAAGCATTTACATAGTGCCCACTAGGTGCCAGGCACCGTGCTAAACACTACAACTATTTTCTCATTTGAGTCTCACAGTGCTATTAATACCCCCATTTTATAGAAGAGCAAAATGAGGCAAACAGAGGTTAGGTGACTTGCCTGGAGTGACACAGCTAGGAAGTAACTGAGGCTAGATTTGAACAGAGGTCATCCTGACTCCAGGCCCAGTGCTCTGTCCACTATGGTAGTCCAGTGGAGAGGTTATAGGAGTGTGGTGGCCATATCAGCCTACCGCCGCCCCATCTTCTGGATGAAAGAACCAAGATCCAGGAAGGCTAATTGGATTATCTGAGAATACGGAGGTAGGCATGGCAGAGAACATCATCCAGGTGGTGCTGTGGTAGTGTCTCTGCCTCACCCTAACCCGTCTGGGAATCTGTTCTCTCCCCGCCCCCCACCCAGGGCTCCCCAGAATCTGGGGCAGTCTCCAGTTGGGGTGTGTATAGGGGGTTGGGGATGGGAAAGGATCAAGTGTCCGAGAATTGTGAGCATTGAGGCGGGAAGAGACGTAAACTAATCCCCTACCTTTGTGCTATGGGGTGGATGAGCAGGCTGGGATAAGAGGAGAGAGGAAGGGAGCCATTGTCCAGGACAAAAGTGGAGAATAAGAACAGGGCCAGAGACCCTGTGGGGGCTTAGCCCTACCCCAGCAAACACACACACACTCCCTCCCTTGGGTGGTCAGGAACAGTCCCCAATTCAGGACCCACTGGAGCCAAGAGAAACCTGTTGTCCCTTCTCCTGTCCCTTGGGGCTCTGGCAGAGAAAAGGAGAGACTATGAAGTGCTATCTTCTCTCTCCCAGTACCCTCCCCCAGCCCCCTCCCCATTGACAGTGACATAGCTCTGGGAACTGTTGAACTGGGAGATGATGGAATTCAGGGAGGAAGGAGGGAAGGAAGCTCTGTCCCTCGACAACTTAAAAGACCAGGTGCTGCCTGTGTTGGGACTTTAAGAAACAAGGCAATGAGCTGAACAAGAAACTAGGCATTGGGCTTAAAAAGAAGCCAACTCTTTCCTTCAGCTGACTTGTTGGCTTTTCTTGAGCATCAGCGCTGATTGGCAGCCCATGGGAAGAGGGAGGGTGAGCTCATCTGGATCTTGGGTGGACGGGATGGGCGCTCAAACTGCTGAAGGGGTCAGTGGATTTGGGAATTTTAGACTTACAATTTTTAGAACTGCATATGTCCTGGCATGGACCTAGATGGAGCAAGTGGAGGCCAGGCCAGGAAGACGGGATAGATGGAGCTCTTATTAGGATCCGGTTATCCAAGGTATCTCACTAGTCAGTAACAGGGGAGAATCCTGAGCAGGGAAGTGTAGGCCCTAGGGGCAGGTGTACACACGTGGTATCCCATCTGATCCTCACGGCAGCCCAGGGAGGTAGATGCTATTATCTCCATTTTACACATGAGGAAACTGAGGCACAGAGCCTGTTGCATTGCCTAGGCTCACACAGCCAGCAAGTAAATGAGGTAGGACTCGAACTCGGGTCTTGTTGTCTCAATCTCCAGCCCTCTGCATCATGGAGTTGCCTCTAAACAGAGCTTAGAATTCCGGTCACATCCCACCTGCTTCTCCCAACCAGCCCAGACTTTCCTCCTTGGGCTTTACTGTCCTCAATCTATGCCAGCTCAGGACCATTGCAGCTCTTGGGAAACAGCTTTGGCCTCCTGGCAACTTAATGTTAGAGCTTGAAGGGCATCTGTTGTGCACTAAAGGAAAGCCTGGGCTGGCATCAGCACTCTTAGGTTCCTTTAGGTGCCCCATGAGTCAGGTCCTTGGTTTAATGTCCCATCCTCCCTTCCCCCTTTCCCCATCCTTGTCCTTCAATTGATTGAAATATGGAGCCACTGGGTTAGAATTCTACCCCTGCCCCTGACTTGCTGGGTAACTTTGTTGGCTAACTTTTTAGGACCTTAGTTTCCTCTTTAAATATATTTGTCCATGGGTAATGGGATGTTAAAGGGAAAAAAGTGACAAGGATTTGGTTCTGGACTTGAAGATCCTAAGAAACCCAGGACTGAAGAGAAAGTCCACAGAATCATGGAAACTCAAGTGGTAAAGGACCTCAGAGCCATTTATTCTAACCCATGTCTGAAGAGATCTCCCCTTTCACTCTACCAGACAAGTGGCCATCTGGATTCCAGTGAGGGGGGCTCCTCTTCCTCCAGAGGCAGCCCATTTTGCTTTGGCATAGCTCTCAACATTAAGAAATTTTTCCACGCACCAAGCCTAAATTTGTCTCTCCACATTCGGTCAGCTCTTTGGGGGCCTTTCCATGTGACAGTTTTTCAAATACCTAAAGGCAGCTATCATGTGCCCCCTAAAGAAAAGGATACCGTGGCGTCATGGCTCCTGGATTCCAAGTAGGCTCTTAGTGGAACTCTGGGGACCTTAGGGCCAGGCAGAAACAGATTCCCTGGGCAGTGCCCGTCCCCACTCAGCTCCATAGCCTGTCCCCCTCCAGCACCTCCAAAGGGCTCCATGCCCAGTCCAGAACAAGGCCCCCCATTAACTATGTGCAGTGGGCGGAATGAGGAATGCCCACCTCCCCCCTGCCGGCCGACGCTACGCCAGCTCTCGCTTCCATGCCTGATCCCCATTCCTGAATGCAGAGGCCCGGGGTGCTCCTCTCCTCTCTCTGCTTATCTGGCCGGGACCTGCCAGAAAGTGTTAGCCTTAATGGGCCAGATTGGCACAGGAGCGGGGAAGTGTGTGTGGAGGAGTAAGAGGTCACTATTCCCCAGGGGAAATGGGGGCATGTTAGATCTATTGAGGGTCACTTATTCATCTTCACAGAGACAACTCTTGAGGAGGTGGGTGGGGAAAATACTTGGGTTAATTCTCTGCATGCTAAATCCTTCCCCCTCCCCCCAATTGAAAGCTCTCGAAACCTACAGATCTAACTGCTTGACCTGGGGGTGAAGAGTTTCCTAAGAGGCCTGGGTTTAGAAGTTTAGATCGCCAGAATTAAGATTAGAGCTAATCGCTGAATACCAAATCTAAAAAGTCGCTTGACCCCCTCATTTTACAGGTGAGGAAACAAGCCCAGAAAGGTGAAATAATACTCTAATTAATAAGTGTGTGGTTGGGGGGGGGGGTGGAACCATTTTTCTGGACTCCCAGTTCTTTCTACTATATACTCTACTGTCTGCGGGGGCCCTCTTAAAATCATTTTGTCCAGTCCCCTGCCTTCAGGCTAAGCTCAGGCTGGGGCTGAGTTTATTCCAGCTGTCACAACTTTTAGAACATTGTTCTGATTTTTCATCACTGTGATCCCTGGGAAGTTCTGCCTGGTGTCTAAATAGAATCCCTTTGCTCCTAAGTCAAGAAATTTCCCCTTTGTTCTGGCTGGGATGGGTGTCATGGAATCCTATCTTTAAATCCAACCTCTTCATTTTAGAGATAAGAAAACAGAGGCTCAGAGAGTCAGCGACTTGCCTCTGGTCACAAAGTAAATTACCAGCAAAGGCAAAGTTTAGCCTGTACTTTATTCTGGGCCCAATTCTCTTTTGTAGCAGCTGATTCCTGCCCTTCTCAGGAAGCTCTCTCCCAGATCTCCTTCTTTTTTTCTTTTCTGGGCTCTGTTCCTTTAATGTTTCTAGGTGATTCAGGATCTCTGGGGTCCTCAACCAGATTCTCATTCAGAGTCACATCTGATGTCACATCAGGGGTTCTGGCTCTAGCTCAGCTCAGCACCCGCCTGTCAAGCTGAAGGACAGTGACCATTAGTGGAGGAAAACCGAAGCAACATCTACTTGGGCTAAGTTCTGCTAGGCAGGGCCTCTCAAGACCTGTTTCCCTTCCCACTGGGAATAAGGCTAGGAGAGAGGATGGACCAGGGACCATCCCAAATTTCCTTCACTCACAGTCAAGGCAGCAAGGGCTTTTCCAAAAGGATCTCTGATTGTCAGGGGCTCTTACCAATCGCACCCTCTGCCAGCTACTTTTGTGTCCCCCCAACTCAGACTCTCAAACTACAGCTCATTTCTCTCTGGTTCTGGTGTTTTCCCCTCATTCCCCCAAGTCCATCTGGTCCAGTTCAGTCTTCACTTACTACAGGAAATCTCTGAACTCACCTGTCCCGAGCCATTCAATCCACCTAGTGTTTTCTCTCATATTTCTATCTTTAGCTCTGCCTGGTTACATTCGTTCGAACTTGTTTTTCTCTCTTATGTCTAATTCCTGTGGTTCTGTCTCATCAGTGGGAGCTCCTTGGGACCCGAGACTGTATCTTCTTCTTTCTCTTTTTTCCCTCCCTGGCTCTCTGTCCCTTCTCGTGCCTACTGTCAAATGAGATAATACTTGTAAAGCACTTAGTGCAATGCCAGGCACACAGTTGGTGCTTAATAAATGCTTCCTTTCCTCCCTCCTCCCTTTGTCCTTCTTCCCTCTCTCCCTCTCTCTTTCTTCCCTTTCTCTTTCCTCCCTCCCTCCCTTCTTTCCTTCTTTTCTCCCTCTCTCCTTTCCTTCCTTCTTTCCTTCTTTCTTTCTTTCTCTCTTTCTTTCTTTCTTTCTTTCTTTCTTTCTTTCTTTCTTTCTTTCTTTCTTTCTTTCTTTCTTTCCTTCCTTTCTCCCTCACTCCTTCCATACAAGCTTTGTGCATAGAGGCACCTGTAATCAAGGGTGCTATGTGAACATTCCAACTTAGCTCTGGGCAAAGTGTTTGCTATCTAGGCTCCTGACTATGCTCCATGGCCTCCAGGCAGGAGAGAGGCCTCTATGTGCTCCCCACTAAGCAACTACCAGGGGGCTTTGTGTTTATCCTGGTCCCAGGTTTAACGCAGGACAGAATGACTCTCAAAACACCAAAAACCTCTCAGGAGAGAATGGGGACTTAATCCAAGTCTTGAGTGATTCCCTGGAGAGGGCCATTGGGGGCATGAATGCTTGGCCTTTGGCTTATGGACACTGGCTGAAGATCAGAAGATCAGGAGATCAAAAGATGGGGAGATCAGTGGCACAGCAGGTGGTCACTTGGAGGCGCCAGAGGCTGCAGCTGCTGCCTCATCAGTCCTGGGACTGACCCAGGACTCCCTTCCCTCCTGTTCCCTTCTCCCCAGTCCTTTTTCAGCCAATCAGAAACCCAGACAGGCTCCCCTTCTGCCCACCAGGGGCTCCCAAGTTACACTGTTGTCCCAGATGCAGGCCAGGAGTGGAAGTGGACGAGCTCTGACTGGCATCAGTGCCAACCTTTGGGGGCACAACTCAGGTCCACTGGGTATCCAGAAACAAATCGTATCCTCCAGACCAGTTCTACTCCCTATAGCCTGGCCCGGCAGTGCAGAAAGCCTGGGGATCCTATTTTCTATCTCAGGTGACTCTGACCTGGAATTTCTGGCTCCTATGGCAGTCTCCATTCAGTCTTACTACATGCAGAGTGAAGGATATTAAACATCAGAAAAGAGTTTCTGATGGAGACTGAGGGTGACTGGCATTTGTTCCCCTAAATATTGGACAAAGAAGGAAGAGCCTTTGAATAGGCAGGCAAGTGAGGGGAGGCTGAGTCCTACCTGGAGAAGCTGATGGCTAGAGTTACCTCTAATCCACAGGTCTATTGTAACCCTGGTACCAGTGCAGGGGAAGCAAAGGGCCAGGAGCGATAGTAGTCATCATAGCAGCTAACATCTACACAGCACACTTGTTATTATTTTTCAGTCCTATCTGATTCTTCTTGACCCCATTTGGGGTTTTCTTGGCAAAGATAATGGAGTGGTTTGCCATGTTCTCCAGCTCATTTTACAGATGAGAAAACTGTGGCAAAATTGAGGGGTTAGGTCACTTGCCCAGGATCATACAGCTAGTAAGTGTCCGAGGCCGGATTTGAACTCAGAAAGATGAGTCTTCCTGACTCAAGGCCCAGTGGTCTATCTAGCACACACTTTACATAAATTATCCCATTTGCTCATCACAGAAGCCCTCTTCTATTGTACTCATTTTACAGATAAGAAAACTGAGTCATAGAGAAGTTCAGTGACTTATCCACAAAGTCACACAATGACAAGATTTGGACTCAGGCCTTCTCAACTCTAAGTCCAGCATTCTAGCTGCTCTACCACCTGGCTAAATTTACCTGTATTGAGACAGAAGTCATGCGGGATAGCGGATTGTGTTGATCAAATGAGATAATAATTATAAAACATTTAGCACAGGGCCTGGCACATAGTAAGCATTATAAAATGTTTATTATCATTATTGTTAATTATTGTTGCCTTGCAGGTTCCAGTTGGAGACTTTTTTTTCACAAGGTGGGCAATCCCGAATTCTTTTTAGCTACACAAATCACTTTACCTCTCAAGTGCTCTGGACAGCTCTTTTAAGATTTTATGTTGCAGAGAAGGTGCCAACCTGTATAGGTGGAGGAAGTTTCCTCATCTGGGAGAGATGGATGAATGAAGTCACAGATCTATCTTTATCTCTACAATATCAATATGTTGGTGTCACTACAAATGTAGCAGATACTAGTTAGTCAGCTACAGTGTTGAGGGAGGGGGTATCACAGCAGTGATGAGATGATAGAGGCTCTGAGTATGTGTGTCTGTGTGAGCATGTATGTCTGTGTGAGTGTGTGTTTGTGCATATGTGTGTGCGTCTATGTAGATGTATATGGAGGTATATATCAAGGGGAGTATTATTCCTTGGAAAGCCTGTGAGTGAGGAAAACCTGAAGATGGAGCAACCAATGGGGGACACCTCTGGAATGGAGCCTAATTTCCCTATAATTGCTCCCTAAGTTTCTGCCATCTTCTGCTCCTGAGACCTTTTAGCTTTTTACCTTTATTTTTCTATAGAGCAAGAGACTGAGGAGGAGAAGGGATGGCATAGAAAGACGAGGAGGAGGAAGGGATGGGTGCTTTGTGTTGTAGCAGTCAGATCAAACATGGAGCAAGTTGTTTTAACTCTCTGAGACTCAGTTTACTCACCTCTAAAATGAGAGAACATCTCTGGACTCCTCTTACAACTTTAATATTCCATAATTCTATTGCAGGGCGGAGGGACAAAGTGATAACTAGTTTTGAATATGACACTACCTATGTCTTTCATAGGACATTCATAGGGAAATTCCAGGTTCAGCCCACGATGGGTCAGATGAGCTAGCCCAATCTGGAAAAGATTGGGTTGGGATGGTCTATTCGGCTGCTCTGATAGGTGGGTCTATGTAGCTTGGTATGTGAGGGTGAATTTGCTTTTTCCAAATCTAGAAACTGGGGCTAGAAAAAGAAGAGAAGAGAAGGGAGAAGAGGGCCATTCAGATGGGAGAGGGAGACCATCCAGCTAGGACAGTAGGCACTGAACCACACTCAATGAGGTGAGAGAAGAACCCTTCAAGAAAAAGTCCTTTCCCCATCCCCCCACTTTCTCCTTTAGACACACCCCTGTCTGTCTGTTTATCCAGTAAAGTAAAGACAGTAGGACTAGAAGCTTCAACTAAACAAAGAGCACAGCGGGTGCTGTGATCTCAGCACAAAGCTAAGATCTTACCTTCTGGGCTCCTCCGCTTTCTCTGGATGCCCTCACCTGCCCCACCTGTCTCCTTCCACCCCGCCTCCTTGGGCTGGGGAGGCAGAGGAGGGTGGATTGCTGGCTGCAATCATAATAATAGCTCACATTTACATAATGCTTTGAGCTCACAAAGAGCTATCCTTGCCACAACCCCGTGATGGAGGAGGAAGCTTTGATGCATTTAAGGGATCTGTGATCTCATCAGTATGGGTTTTCCTTCTATGGTGAAAAGCACAGCCCCTCATATTCATTCTTGTCTTTGTCTTTCCATAGACCCTCCAAAGGTTATGCACCCAACTCACTCAGAGCTTTCCCTGAGGTTCTGCTGATATGATCGTAATGAACATTTATGTAGTACCCTAAAGTTTTTAAGATGATTTCTTCACGCAGCAGACAGGAAGACCATCATCTCCATTTTACCGAAGGCTAAGTTATTGGCTTAGAAGTGACAAGTGAGTGTCAGAGTTGGGATTTGAACATGTCTCCTGACTTCAAGACTTGGAGTCTCCTAATTCTTTCCATTACAGCAGGCCACAGCACTCAGGCTGAGCATCTGTTCTCTCTCCCTCTTGCTACATGACCAGCATACTTCTTTTTCCAGCTCTCCGTGTCCTCGCTGTCCTTCACGCTTCTGGCAATGAAGTCGTTGGTGGTAACTTGCTACCACCTCCTTGTGCCCACCATGTGTCTTTCCATTGCCCTTTTTGGATTACTTGTAATTTTGATTCTTTGGAAATTACAGTGTTCCATGATTCTTATCTGCAGAGCAACCCTAGGAGAATACTGAGGTCAAAAAGTTGGGCATTTTCAGCACAGGGAAGTTTGGGATAGATGAAAGTACTGTGATATTCCCCGAATGCAATAAAGTTTGAGCTCCTTTTTTTTTCCTTACTAAATACTGGACTCACCTAATTTTCCATTTCCTTTTCCTAAAGCACATACATATATGTATGTATACCGTGTGTGTACACCTCACACACGTCCACATATATATGTAATTCAATGGGTTGCTCATCCAACTTTATGTCCTAATCTGAGCAGTATGTTTTTCATCCGCTTGCTTTTTCTAGTATAGATGGTTAGTTAAACCAATCTCTTTGTCATTGCTATGGATTCCATGGAAAAGATCTGTAATGTAAAGGGCTCACTGCGATTAATGCAATGTCAACTCAAATAGGAGAACTTTGCCATCAGTAGAGAATCCTTTTGTTTGGACTTTATGAAGAGCCCCATTCATGACACTGGTGAACAACTGAGGTGAATGTCTCTCTGTTTCACAGCCCTCTTTGATGTTAAGTCCTCCACGATAGCAAAGTGGAAGCTGGGGGAAATTCTCCGGAGCTTCAAATACAGGCTGGGAGACAGATTGTGTCTTTCTTATGAGAGGGTCTGCCTAGCTAAGTTCAGATAAGATCATTGCCAGATTGGCCATAGGGTAATGAGTTTCTCATCCGTACTGACTTTTGAAGGCTTTTTACTAAATCGTAGAAAGCTTTTTATCTGCCTCCCAAGAAAGAATACCCACACCAACAGAAATGTGGGTCCTTGAAGTATTGATGTTAATACTTAGTAGTTTAGCATATTTCAGAGTCATATAATTTAAATATATGAATGGAAGATATTTTGTCTGAGAAGAGTCTTCCAGGCTTCATTTTTACTGAATCAATTTTTTTTTTAAATCAGTGAATAAGCACAGAGTGAGATGACATGCTTTCTGTACCTCTCAATTGAGTGTGTAACCAAAATGTGGCCTTCTGTAGAAAGCTATTTGGGAAAGCCAGCCTGGTGACTTCTCATGTTTTCATCAAAGATTCTCAAGGACATTCAAGGATTTTATAGAGATCAATAGTTTAATATCTTCTTAGTTGCATTTAAACTTGTTTTTACTGTGGTATAAGTAATTTCTGATCTTTTCCTTCCTTTTTGGAATCTTCTGATCCATTAAATAGCTTGAAAACTGATCCCTGAGTGCCTTTAAAACTGTGCCATCTCTAGCACAGATTTCTTCTGTGCCTTTGGTCAGATCCAGCTATTCTGCCAACTTCATCTTGAGTTCCATTGCTATTTCCATACAATTCAATTAAACACCTACTGTGTACAGAGCACTGTGCTAATGCCTTAGTAGGGATACAAATTTCAGATAGGACATAGTTGTTGCTCTCATGGAGCTTACAATCTATTGGATACATTCTAATAGGCTCCCCGTCTCCTACATTGGCTAGTATCCAATGTACTAGTACTATCCAGTATCTAACAGGCTCCCAGTCTAGTACATTTGGTACTGAGACTAGTAGCATGCAAACATGTTGGCTGGCAGTTACTGTTACTAATGAAACAGACCACCATCAAAGACTCTGACCTATCTGTTTCATTTCCTCTCTGCTTGTTGTTCTTCAGAGTTTATCTATAAATGCTTTTGTGGATCGCACATTTAATTTCCAGTCCTCTCCGGTCTCATTTTCTCCCCTCTTGGTGTTATTTCTATTTTGCAAGTGAACCCGAACATCCAATTGATGTTGCCCTGGGCTGCTGTGCCTCTGCCGTTGGCACAGAGATTGACAATTTGCCGGCTGAGTCAAGTTTCTGTATGCTTTCACCACCGTCACTGCGGTGACTACTCTGCATTAAGAAATAGTGATAGAGCCACCGTCTTTAATTTTTGCCCATTTCCCTTTTTTCTTTTCTTTTTTTTTTTTAGTTGATAGCTTGTTTAAACAGGTGGGACTGGAGCAGCTGTAATCACATACTGTGTCTTCTTCTCCTCTCTCTCCTCTCTTCCAATGCAGTGTTTACTTTGACCTTTGTTCTACCAGTCGATGATCCGACTGCACACAGACAGCTGATTCCGAAATGACTATCACATCTGTAAGCAATTATTTCCCGTCTGTTAATATATAGTCAGTTTCATTTTTTTAAAAAAATATTATCCAGTGCTTCCCATGTCTAGTGAATTCCAGTTATCCTCTCTGACAGAAGCCTTTATGGTGCACAGGCACGATGAAGCTTCTGCGTAAATGATAAGGCTCTGGTTTCTTTCCTTTCTTAACCCCAAGGTTGGTAGTACAAATATCATTATCCTTATTTACAGCTAAGGAATCTGATCTTCAGAGATGTAAAGTGACTTACAGCTGGTAAGGGAGAGAGCCATAACTTGAACCTGGGTCTTCTGACTCAAAGTCCTGTATTCTTTCCACCATTACCAGGGAGGACAGTCACTTTTTTGGACCGATCAACTCAAATGGTAGAATCTTGTCTCAGGGTCTGGCTAATGAAGTGGGAAGAAAAAGGGAGAAGAGAAGACCAGGCTCTTATCCTTGAGGAATTCCCCAAGGATGGGGAAGACATACAATCTGACTTTGGGCGTCTCTCTGTGTGGTAGAGGAGTTTTGATACTTATACTCAGGGAGCCCCCAGCCTGTCAGGGGAGACAAGACTCATCATAACCAGGATACCACCTGAAAGACAGAAGAACCGTAGCAAGTAATACATTTGGACATAACTATAGACTGGAATAGCCATGCTAAGGGTTGTTGGAGGACTGGAAGAACCTGGTGGAGTGAAACAAGAAAGTCTTACTGGAGAAGTCCTTACTGGAGGGTCCCTACTGAGAGGACAGAAAAACATGGGCTATCGGGTGGTTTGGCAGGGAGCACTTCAGGCAAAGGTATGGAAGGAGGAGGCAGCTAGCTGTATGTGAGAAATGAGGAGCAAATTTACCCAGTTGGGAGAGAGAATTTGAACTAGGGAGAAATTGAAGATGTGTTAGGGGGGATGGAATGGAGACTGTAATGGTTATATTCCTTATCATCCTTAAAATGCATTTATGGTTGAAATGAGTGTATTATGAATACTTTTTAGTGTTTTTGTTCACATTAATTCTTCCATCCACATATCCACCTGCATCAGTGTGTCTGCCTTGGAAGGTCATCCCCTCCCTCCAGTGGGTAGTGTATATATATATATATATATATATATATATATATATATATATATATATATATATATATATATATATATATATATATATATATATATATGTATATTCAGTCAATATACATCTATTAAGCACCTATTATATATTCAGTCAATATACATCTATTAAGCACCTATTATGTGCCAGGCACTGTGCTAACAAAAATACAACAAAATACAACACAATATAGATAATGTTAATTTGTGGTTTTCTAAGTCAATATGCTACCTTCCAGAAAGTGGCCCTTTCTGTTTGAGTTTGCTACCACTGATTTAGTCTGACACCATCATTTTCCAGATGAGGAAACTGAAGTTCAGAAAGGAAAAACAACCCCTACCCAGACACACAGGATTTGAACTCAGGTCCTGTGACTCCCAAGTTTAATACTATGCTGCATTCCTCCTAGTCCAGAACTCTTTTCACTGTGACTACTGAATGACTTTGTCTCCCATCATATCCAATACTATCCAGGCAGGATTTCCCAAGGGTTTCCAACTATGCCCTGCCATTTGTCTTTCTATATATATGGAGGTGGCCAGGAGACTATGTACCCAATTCTTTAGTGGGGACCATATTTGGAACTCCCTCTGGATCACACCCAGCATAGTCATGTGGGATTGAGCAATATGCCTTTCTAAGGGTGCTGAGTTTGGCTTAAGGCACAACTGGGTGGACACTGGGTTTCAACTCACTCTTCTGTTGAGCCTGCTCTGTGCCCATTGTGGTCCCTGCCCTCAAGGGGCTTACAATCTATTTTTCATTTACTTCTAATCTGCCTTTCCAGATTGATTTAATGTTATTTCTACTCACGCAGCCTACCTTCTAACCTACCTGTCCTACTTGCTGTTCACTTTGTTAATGACATCTCCCACCTCTTTGTCTTTGGACAGGCTGTCCCACATGTCTGGAATGTTCTTCTTCTTCAACTCTGTCTCTCAGCAGACTTAGCTTCTTTGAAGGCTCATGTCATGCACTTGCTACTTTCTCTGTGAACTCTTTCCTCATCCTTCTGGTGGGCATTGCTCTTTTTCTTCATATTTTCATGCAAATATTTGCCTGATGTATTTATTCTTCCCATAGAATGTAAGCTCTTTGAGGGCATTTTGTTCATTTTTCATTTTGTTTTTGCGTCTCTAGTCTCTTGAATATAGTAGGTGCTTCATAAATACCTGTTGGATTGTGCTGTATTATATATACATAGTCCTTTAAGGTTTACAAAGTGCTTTCGTCATAACAATCCTGTGAGGTAGATAGTAAATTTTTAAAATGTTTTAAAATATTTCCCCTGTCTTACAGATGTAGAAATTGAGGCATAAAGAGGTCACACAGCCAATAGGTGGCTACATTTATCTTTTCCTATCCTTGCCCTTCCATGACTTTGAGTCAAGATGAATTTTAGAGTGGCAATTTTAAACAGAAAGGTAAATGCTGTATGACCTGAAATTATGACAATGCTTGGCCTCAAAGAAAAGATATGAGAAGGTACTTCCCTCCCTTTGAAGAGGTGGGAGACCATGTGCGTGGAACTCTTTCAATGTTTCCTTGACTTTTGCTAAAATATTGTTCTCTATTTTACTCTTTCTTGTAAGGGATGGTTCTCTGAGAGGGGGAAGAAGAAAATACATGTTAGAAAATGTAGGAGTAAAAACAAATGATGTTAGTAAACATTTTTTTAAAAATGAGAGGCATACAGTTAAAAATATCTGCCCAGTGTATGAATGGACAACACTAATTTTCTAAGTTTGTTTTTCCCCTGAAACTCATTAATCATGGTATGCTCTGAGTCCAGCCCTAGGATAGTGGCTCCCCAAAGCCTTTCAGTGGGGAACCAGGTCAGCCTCCTGATATCTGAGTTTAACTTACTGGTTTATTTTAAAATTCATGCTATCATTAATTAGTAGATCAGGAGTGGCTACCAACATCTAGCTAGGTCTTGGCAGACCATCCACATACTTATGTGAGATCACTAATCAATGCCTAATGAATGAATCACCCGAGCAGAAATAGTAATGCCTCACCAATTATTCCCCCTTCCCAAACATTCACTAAGTGTGCTCCATTCTTTAACAAGGGGTGATGAGAGTTGAGAGAGAAGACTGACTACAGTGGATTAAAGAGTTGGGGAAGGTTTAGTGAATCAGCTAGACTTGACCTGAGCCCCGATAGGTGGGATTTGGCTAGGTACAGGAGGGTGTAGCAGAAAGGTCATTGGATATAGAATCGTTCAGAGTGGGAGCTGGAAGTAGCTTTAGAGGTCATCTGGTTCAATTGTTCCATTTTAGAGATGAGAAAACAGGCCTATTCGACAGAAGGCAATTCGCTCTCCTGCTCTGGGCCTCAGTTTCCTCTTCTGTAAGATGAAGGGGTTGTATAGGGCGATGTCTGAGGTCTCTTCCTCTCTCTAGTTAGGAAAGAGGACTCCAGCTGGGAGCTCAGAATGGGGGAATGAGGTGAGACAAGAGAATTCTCTGTTGGGGAGAGGCTAGGACAGACCAGCACCTCCTGCTTGTCCAGGTTCAGTGTGGGCTGCAGACCTTCCTGAAGGCATTGCCCCACTCCCTTGGCAGGGCTCCACTCTGACTACTGCTGAGGCCTAGGTCCATGAGGTAGGACCCAAGAGGCCTGGATCTCTTTAATTTCTCTGCCTGTGGGTGGCAGGGCTTGGCAAGGGAGAGAGAGGCATGGAAAAGAGATCGAGACACAGGTTATGCAATCTCTCTGCCACACTCGGCTTTTGTGAAACCCTAGCCAAGCCCCAGACACAAGCAAAGCGACAGCTCACACAGGGAGGACCCTTTTTCCTTCCTGATATCTGGCTTTGGAGTGTCATAAATAATCCCTCAGTGGGGAAAACAGAGAGTACCATGTATACAGCAGCACCCTCTCATAATAAATAGCTCATGACTGTGGGTTTCAGACATACCACGGGTCAAATCCTGCCCACCCTCCCAACCCTCTCAAGATCAAATAGTTTCACACAGGAACAGACTGAAATAGTCCCATTAGTCTGTCTGTCCTTTAGGCAGGGGTCCCACTAGGGTTCAGAGCCGGCATGACTGCTCCCCTCCTTCAGAATGGAGTCCCTGATCCCTGCGCTCAGTCCCCACCTTAGCTCATCACTATGGTCACGCCAACCACACCCTTGGCACAACTTGGTCTCCACGTTTCCTCTTTTCCAAATGAAAAGGCATAGGTGGAGCTGGGATTGGCCCTTTACCTGAAATTGCTTCCTGTGGCTCCAAAGGATAATTTTCCCAAGTCTGGCATTTCTGATCAGAAAGGACCTTCCTTCCTGTGGTCTGTCCATTCCCAGCCTTCAGGCAAATTTCCCTGAGTCATTTGATTCAGGGATTAAAAAAACCTTTTACATTTGGAAAGTTCCTTCTTCCCTCCCTTCTCTTCTCTCCTAAGTCTCCTTTTCCTTCCTTTCTTCTCTTCCTAGTCCTCTCTTCTAACCTTTTCCTTCCTTCCTCCCTTCTTCCCTTTCTCCTTCCCTCCTTCCTTTCCTTCCTTCCTCCTTTCCTCCCTTCCTTCCTTCCTTCCTTCCTTCCTTCCTTCCTTCCTTCCTTCCTTCCTTCATTCCTCCCTCCCTTCCTCCCTTCTCTCCTTCCTTTTTTCTTCTCTCCCTCCCTCTTCTCTTTCCTTCTTTCCTTCCTTCCTCCTTTCCTTCCATCCTTCTCTCCTTCCTTCCTCCCTCCCTACCCTTCTTTCTCCCTCCCTCCCTCCATTCCTTCCCTCTAAACTTTTAAAATATATATCTATTAATTCATCAAAAATAATAAGAAACTGTTACATGTTAATGTAAGTAATGTTCTTAAAAAAGAAAAATATAGCTATATTTTTTCAAAACAAAAATTAGTGGAAAGAATGGCATCGTTTCATATAATTTTGCAAATCTCTCCAAAGTCTGGTTTAATAGAAGAGAGCTAGATTCTCCTATCTCCTTCTGCATTTAGTCTGCTAGGATATGCTGTTTTGGTTGAGGTATATGAAGAACATTCAGCCTCACACAGAAATGTAGCTGGAAAAGGGAGGAATACCTTAGTAGACAAATAATGTCTCAGTATTGTTAGAAAAATAGTTATGATCTTGTGGATTCCCTGAGCAGGTTTTGGGAATCCCCTAGGGTTCTATGAATCACCCTTCGAGAACTGGTGATGGGTCTAATTCTCCTTGTCACTTGTTGACCTCTCTGCTCCTATACTTGAGATAGCACGCAGTATATGCAGTCCATCACTGTCAACGTAAATTACTTTCCACATAACTGGACTTACAACAGGGGCAGGTTGGCCGTCAGTATTTTTGTAATCTGAGGATTATATCTATAGCCTGGGAGCCGTTAGGGTTCTAGTCGAGAAAGGAGTTGTCTTTAGATTTAGTTCTATTGTCCGGTAATAGTACATATAGTGTCCTTCGTAGGAAACATCACTATTTACACCTATATGTGCCTTAGTCTTTGTACTAGTAGATGATATCTTTTGCTCAGTATCTAACAAAGTAAATGTCCATCCTTTCTCACCACTTGCTCATTAGAAAGTACAATTAACTCCTCTGTGGACAATAAGTATGGGCAACTAGGTGGTGCGGTGGATAGAGTGAGGCTCTAGAGTCAGGAAGACTTATCTTCATGAGTTCAAATCCAGCTTCAGACACTTGCTAGCTGCGTGACCCTGGCCAAGTCACTTAATCCTGTTTTCCTCAGTACCTCATCTGTAAAATGATCTGGAGAAGGAAATGGTAAACCACTCCAGTATCTTTGCCAAGAAAACCCCAAATGGGGTCACGAAGAATCAGACAGAACTGAAAACTGAAATGACTGAACAACAAAAAAGGGTACTAAGTCACTATGGTGGATGGTCTTGATAGGGTCCCCTCCACTCTTTGGAGCTATTCTGTAAACAGGCATGTTGCCTAGTCTCTCTTTAACTTTGTATAGGTTGGCTCTCCATCAGTCAGCTAAGGTGTGAATTCCAGGGCTGCTAAATAGAACTCTCTCTTTCCTTGTCATGGGTATTAATGATGTGCCCTTGCATTATATCATCCTTTGTTTTCATCACAGCTCTTCTGAAGTAGAGCCATGGCTAGTGGGTAGGCTTCTCTAAGCCTTCTCCCAACTAGAAGACATAGTGAGTGTCGTATTTGCATCCTTTCTTTCACTTGGAATTCGAAGGCATGAGTTTGGGCTCCCACTCAAACATAGGCAGGTATAGTTTAAAGAGTGTAGCATTAGTCGCGGTGGAACTATACACGTGAACTAGAAATGACACATGTTGTCTACGTGGAGCTTTTCTGGCTGGAGAGGTCCCAACATGTTCAATGGCTTGTGGTTGAAACACTCAAGCTGTGGGTCTCTTTGTGGATGGTAAGGTATAGTTCTTGACTTTTTAATCTTTGCCAAAGCCAAAGTTTCCTTGAGTCTTCTGTTCTCAGAGTCTCTGCCTTTATCAGAGGGGGGCCTGTCAAAGAATCTATAGATTGAAAAATCCTTTCCTCATGACGCGTTAGCCGTTATGGATGCTTTTTGTTTTCTTGTGGAGTGTGCTGCTTATGCACATGTGGTGAAACCATCTGTTGCTACTAAGATGTGACTTCCATTTTTACTCTCTCCTTCCAGAGATAGAATTTCAATACAATACAACCCAAAGCCTTGCTAGTACTTTTAATTTCCAACTATGCAGAAGGAGTTGGTAATGCTTTGCTTTATACACACTGGCACCTGTGTCAAATTTCTTGGTGACATCTGCTAACACTCTATAATTTGTTTTGAGTCATTATTTTGTAGTTGTTTGCAGGGGAATTTGAGAGAGCTCAGGAGAATCTCTGTATCAGTAAGGCAAGATTCACAATATCGATGGTGACCATGAATATGCCTGTATAGTTCAGTATTGCAAAATATAAGACACTCTCTATATGGAAGGCAGAAAAAGTAAAACATTTATTCAGATACCAGAGGACCAAATCCCAAAACCTGTTTCTGACCAGCTCTAAGGTCCTTTCTGGACTCATATGTTCAAAATCATTGCATAAGACACCCGTGGCTATTGGGCATTATGCCCTGGGTTTTGCTAGTTGCTTTTTTATTCCATGCCTTGATCAATCAACATCCAACACAACACTCTATTGCATGGCTCCCACTTCTGTTACTGTCTTAGCCTTACTCTCTTGGGATAATAAACTCTCAAATCTTCCCTGCTGGCATCCATGTGGAGAACAAAATGTTTGCTTGGTTCTATGTAAAGCAGTATCATTGTATGGATAAGATAGTTGATTAAATATTTGCAGGCTTTTTCTATTTGTCTATTCATCTATCTCCAAAAGGCTTTGTAGGTTTTAAGACAGTTTTACTTTTCATTCATTTTTGGTTCTGAATTTCTTCAATCACATGTGCATGAGAAAGGTCATTAGCAACAGTGGTGCAGTTCTCCCCCCACACCAAATGTTTTAAAAAATTTTTTATTTCATTAAATATTTCCCAATTACATTAAAATTTTAATATTCATTTTTGAAAAAATTGAGTTCCAAATTTTTTCCCTCCAGCCCCACCCCCACCCCTTGAGAAGACAAGCAATATATTGATTTTACATGTGAAGTCATGCAAAACATATTTCCATATTAGCCATGTTGCAAAAGAAAACACACAAAAAAGCCAAGAAAAAGAAAGTGTGAAAAAGTATGCTTCAATAGCCACATAGTTCTTAAAAATTTTATGATAATGACCATCAAATCCCTGAAAAGATCTTAAAGCTCTGAGACCATGTGGGCGTCACTACTTCAGTTGGTCTTCTGCTTTCCAGATCTGTGCTCACACTTTATTGGGATATGATGTGGCCAGCATATTTGACTTTTAACTTTATGTCAGAGTTGGGCTCTGCTCCTGGGGTAGAAGGGGAATTGTCCCAAGCTTCAGGTTTTTCATGTTGCTGTTTTCAGAGCTAATTCTGGAGACCTGTAAGTTCTCAGTTCTTCCAAGGTGGTATGATTTAAAGAGACATTTGGTCCCTGCTCTCCTGGCCTGTGCTCTGGTCTGCAAGTGACCATAAGCACTCTGTTCTGCCCTGGAATTGTGAAGAGGGTTCTTGTGAGCTCTAGTGTGCTGGTGCTCCTCCTTGCACTGAGACTTCGACCTGGGCCTGTGACCTGGATCCCTGTATGGGCAATGCAACAGAGTCCTGTAACCACTGCTAGCAAAGGGACCCATGTAATATCCTTCTGACAAGTTATCCAACCCCTTTACTATTTGTGGGCTGAGAGCTCTGGAAGCTGCTGTTGCAGATTTAGTTGCCCCCCAAGGCTTGCTGCTGGCTTACAGGAGTACCACTTGCTCTGTATTGTGCTCCATTCTCACCCCAATGAAACAGACCTTTTCTGCTGACCTTCCAGGTTGTCTTGGGCTGGAAAATTGTTTCACCCTATCCTTTTGTGGGTTCTACCACTCTGAAATTTATTTTGAGGCATTATTTTATAGTTGTTTGCAGGGGAATTTGAAAGAGCTCAGAATAGTCCCTGTATCAGTAAGGCAAGATTCACGATATCCATGGTGACCATGAATATGCTTATATAATTAGATATCGCAAAATATAAGAGATTCTCTATATAGAAGGCAGAAGAAGTAAAACATTTATTCAGATGCCAGAAGACTAAATCCCAAAACCAATAATTCCAATTCGACATAGCAGCAATTGTATCCCCAAACCAGTAAGTCCACTTCAATATAACAGCAAGGGAATTAAAATGCAATATCATAGCAGGGAGCCAAGCCATCCCTTAACCTTTCTCTCTGTTGGGGCCTTTCTGTAAACACTTACTCATCAATACTAACTGCTTCCCTGCGTCCTCTCCTCCCGAAGTTCTGAGAGTTTGCAGTTCTCTGAGGCCTTGCAGTTTTCCTCTCTCTTTCTGTCTCTTGAAGTTCTCTCTTTTGCAGTTTTCTCTCCCTCACAGTTCTTTCTTCTGAACCTAACAGCTACCCTCATATATATGCCCTGTTTAGAGCTCAAGGGCTTCACACCTAATCAGCAAAAGTATGTGGGCCTGGGGCCTCACACTTAGTTAGCAAAAGGATGTGGGCCTACCTATAAACACTCCTCCTTTAATCAAGTTTCCTTTAACTAGTTCCACCTGAGGCCTATTAAATGGGTGAGGAAGATCTTTGATCACATTAACACCTCAGTCCCTGCCTTTCCTCCACCATCTTAGCTCTACCTGTTGTGGCCAATGTAGTTAAAGAATTGGCACTTGTCAATTGGCAATTTCAGATCAGTTTCCCCAAGTCAATCTAAATTTCATCAGTCTTTTCCTTATATTCTTCCAATATCTTTCCAAACATAATGATGTCATCAAGGTACATCAATACCTCCAGATATTTCATACTGCCAATGACTTTCTCCATCAGCTGTTGGAAAGTGGTTGGTACACCCAAGATGCCATGGGGCATGTGCTCAAACTGGTCAATCCAACTGGACAGATGCAAGCAGCCTTGTCTTTGTCTTCCTCAGACACAGGAATCTGATAGCATCCACTCCATAAATCCAGAACTGAAAACCACTGGCTGCCTACTAGACAATCCGGGACATTTTGAACCCATGGCCTAGTGGACCAGCCTTACTTTTGGTTCCAAGTCCAGTAGTGAGAGTCCTAGCCCACGTTATCAGAAGGTAGCCATTCCATGCTCAGAAATAACTCTTTTATCTCATGAAATGTGTCTGTCAATGGTTGTCTGCATCTGCAGAAACCAGATAATCTCAGGCAGATCAGGGTTGGTTTCTACCTTGGTATACTTGCTGCAGGCTTCTGTGGTTCTACCGCTCCTCTCTGCCTTGATCTCTGCAGGAGATCATCTGATCTGAGGAGAATGTTGGTAGGTTTTCTCCTTTATGCTGAATGGTAGTATTAATAAAGCTTGAGTATGCGTTTTGTAACATCTTGCCTCCCCATATTAAATCTCTAGCCTTTTCAAACAAATCTGCCCAATACAAGCCTCCCATTGCTGTTCTCCTGGGAGACATGGCTCTTTTCCAGAGAAGATGCCAACTTTTGGTCTACAGTATTTGTCTACCACGAGGGGCAAAGCTTCAGTTTTCTTTACTGGTGAATAGATATTTCCATTCTTAAGGTGAAAATGTAATCCTAATATTAGGAGACATTTAGTCTTTCAATTTTAAATGCTTGCCAATGGAACTCAAGTTCTGCTTTATCCATCTTTTTTTTTTAGAGATTGCACCATATGTGGCAACATCAATACTAAAATATTAATGCAAACAATAAATGTGCAGGACTATGGTAAATTAACCTGTCATGCATAGCAAAATTTCAAAGCAACACTTAGAAACTCAAAACCATGAATACAGTCTCAATAACTTTTTCATGTATCAATTTATAGGGACTAGCTATGCATACCATAGGCATTCAAAACTGACTCATAAACACCCAGCACATTAATAAAATTCAGCCACAGACACGTTGCTTGACAAGAGCTTCATGCTAACCTCAGGTAAGGTATGAAGCCAAGCTAGTTTGGATGAGCTCTCTAAACTTCCAGAAAATAAAAGAAATATAAAAACAATGATATTGAAAGTAAACTGGACTTTCTGGAGTGATCAGTGAAAGAACAACTCCGGTATACAATAAGGAAATGAAGCAAAGTTTTCTGTGCCTAAAAAAAATTAATTGCTCACGATGGGGGAAAATGCAACAAAAAATGTGATTTCCAGAATTGAAAGGTAAAAATCCTCTTCTGAGGCAAAGTAACCAAAGCAAAATAGGTTAAGACCAAAGAATATGCTAATAGGATTCATAACTGCTCTGCTGGGAAAATAATTATACTGGTGTATAATTATCAAACAAACCAGATTCCAGAAAAACAAGAAGTCTGATTCCATGATCAATTTAAATTCAAAACACCACCAAAGTTCCAAGACTAAAAGTACAAAATTAGTGAAGAATCAAGCAGAGAAACATGAAGGGGGAAAAAAGTGCCCCATTGACCAGCCCCTACATGGAATGGGGTTATGGCCTACTCCACAGGTAATGAGGCTGATATGGTTTCCTTGCAGCAGAAGCAGATTGATTGTCAGGGATAGAGGGGCGAAGCCAGGCCACACAATCCCTCTCTTGGCTTCTTTTCTCCAGTTCTCAATCTTGGGCTTATAAGGTTGGGCTCCTGTACATATAAGGGGAAGGGTGAACGCAAGTTCAAATATAACATTCTCTCTGGTCTTTATTTACTTCTCCAGTTTGTTACCTTTTGTGGCTTAAAATGTGGTGTCCTTTCCAACTCTTAAGTCCTTTGACTTAACAAGAATATGTTGAGTGTCTATTAATCTTCCCTTCTATCTAATCTCCCTGCATCTAACCTCCTGGTGTCACGTAAGACTGATTCTATCCTCTGGGGGAAATGAAGCATCTTTAGTCTATACAGTTAGAGCCCAGATCTCTTACCATGTGCACATGGAGCCCTCCTGCTCCCTCTCCTCCCCCACACTGTTGCCCAG
>CM053626.1:256890512-257014974 GCA_028646595.1 Phalanger gymnotis | reverse complement strand
GGGGGGGGGGGGGCACAGGAAATGAACAGTGGAGAACATCTCTGAATGCAGATCAGGTCTCTTCCTGACTGCTTTGATGAGCAAACTGAGCCCAGAGTGGGGACAGACAAGAGATGGGGCTACCTTTCTTCAGTGTCAGATTTCCCCCTGCCTTAAAAGCCTCTTATTGGTCTCCCCGAGATTGCAGTGAGATAACCACCCTGGTGCAGGCTGGATGGAGGCCCAGGCCACTGTGGCTTCCTTTGCCTCTGGAAAAGGGCAAAAAAAAAAGTTTCCTAATAGGCTCGAGAACCAAACTGCCTCCTTGGGGAGACTCCCAGGCCCAGCTTCCCCAGGACTTACCCAGAGAGGTCTCAGTTCTGTGGTATTCCAGTGTTCCCAAACTCTCCCCCCTGGCCCCCAGCATCCTCACTCTTATCAAACCTGTTCCCCATTGCTATGGTGACATGGCCTCACCCAGCTCCCTTGGGTGGTCCGGTTGCTTCACAGGACTGAAGCCCTGAGAACATTTTCCTAACATGCAGCCAGAAACTTCTCCTTCCTGCGCCTGGGGGCCGCCCCTCCCCTCCCCTCCTCTTCCCTCCCGCTCCCCTCCCCTCCCTTCCCTTCCCCTCCTGCCAGCCTTCCAGGCCCCCTTCCTGACTGTGGCTGACTGTGTGGCTCTGGTCTCTTCTAGGGAACATTTTGGTGCTCCAGAAACTGCTAGGAAAAATTAAAAAAAAAAAAGATGGTCTTAAATTAGGTTTGAGACAGGCCTTGTAGGGACTGACCTTGGGTAGCCAGGCTTATGTTGAAGGTGTGGTCAGTGTGTGGCAACTGTCCCAGGTGAATTGAGGCACAGAAGCCTGAACTCCTTCCTCTCTCCCATTCCTCCATTGAAAACAATTTTAAATTGCCCCAGGAGCTGGGGTGGGGGCCTATGCACTGGATCGGTTTTGGAATGCATTCTGGCATTTCCTTCTCCCTTCCATCTCTTAGAATTCCTAGCTTCTTTCAAGGCTCTGCTCAGGTGCCAACTTCTAGGCAAAGCCTTTCCTGATCCCCCCAGTTGTCAGGGCTCCCTCCTCAAGTTACCTTGTATTGGCTTCTCTCCGCACATGTTGTCTCTCTCGCCTCCCACACCCCACCCCCAAGTAGAATGTCCCCTATTCATGTAAGAGGTCATAGATAACTCACTCTTGCCTTGCCTTTTCCAAACCCTCTTATTTCTAGTGCCTTCTCTATTGATTCTTTTCTTTTTGTCCTGTTTGTAGCTTGTTTGTATATATTGGTTTCCATGATTTCTCCCTGCCTGAACTCCTGGAGGACAGGGACTGTCTTTTGCCTTCCTTTGTATGTCCAGCACTTAGCACAGTGCCTGGCACATATAGTAGGTGCTAAATAAATGCTTACTGACTGGCAGATGTAAAGAGCTGGTAATAAGTGCTCATTGAATTGACTTTTGCTCAGAAATACACTCTAGCCAAGGATTCAGGAACACCACTGACCCTAGAGTCTCAGGTTTCTAGAAACAGCCTGATCATTTTCTAGTGCATTTCAGAGTCAGATCTTAAAAGGCCTCTGGGTCCCTGGGTTCCTTCTGGTCACTGTCCCTCTCCTCTAGTAATTCTTACCTTACTTTCTTCTCAGATTTTCCTCTTTTCTTTCACTAGGAAATAGAGCAAAGAGGAATCCTAAATCTGGCCCAGACAAGGAAAATGTCTGGTAGAAGGTTCCATGGCCCCAGTTCCAACCCTGGAGTCCTGGCACTGCTTAGGGCGGTTACTAGCTCTGAGCTTCAGTTTCCCTCTTTGTGTCAGTCAATAATGAACATTTAAGTACCTGTTGTGTGCCAGGCTGGAGTGTGCTAGAGTGCTGGGCATGCAAAGATAAATGTGAGTTTACATTTTATCGGGGGATATGACATGTTCATACACAAGTGAATATAGCATATATATGTGTGTATATGTGTATATATATATATACACACATATGAAAAATGTAAAGTAATTGAGGGGGTCAGCTATCACTTGGAAGAATCAGGAAAGGTTTCAAAGGAAATAGTTCTTGAACTGAGCTTTGAGGGAAAAGGAGTTTCAAGAGACGAGTGAAAAGAGAACGCATTCCGGGATTGTTGAAGAGAATGGAGGAGCATTTTGTATGGGGAATAGCAGGTGTACCTAGAGTATGCAAGGGTGGGGAACCTGAAGCCTTGAGGCCACATGTGGTCCTCTAGGTCCTCAAGTGCAGTTCATACCAGGCAGAAAGATAGGCTGGAGCTAGACTGGGAAGGACTTTAAATGCCAAATGAAGGAGTTGGTATTTAGTGCTAGGAGCCATAGGGAACCATTGCAGCTTCTTTAGCAGGGGCTCAGAGCTACCTTTGAGGAATGTCAGTCTGGTAGCTGTGCAGAGCATGTTTTGGAGAAGCAGAAACTGGGTACAAGAAAACCAGTTAGGAGGTTTTTGCAATAGTCCACGTGAGAGGTGATAAGGTCGTGGATGAGGTTAATTGTGGTGTGAATAGAGAGAAGAGGATGGAAGGACATATACAGGAGTGTGCTATGAAATGTTTAACAGTACTTTAAGAAAAATGTAGGTGCATTTTTTCATTTAATCTGCATTATAAACCCCTTCCTGAGTATGGCTGACTATGCTGAGTTGTGTGGTTCTGGTCTCTTCTGGGGAAGATTTTGGTCCTCCAAAATAGATAATGAATGAAATGATACCTCAAGCCCTGATGTATAGTTGCTTGCCAGTTTCTGAGTTATAAATGCTGACACTGAAAATTTAACAATGGAGAGACGGTTGGAGCTGGTTCCAGCACACCCTGTGGATGTGAAAGCTATCGAGAAGGTAGAATTGTAAAGACTTGGCCAAGTAGACCAACTGATTAGCTATAGAGAATGAGTGAGAGGAAGAGTCAAAGACAGCTGGTTTCAAATCCGATCGTCTGCTGGTAACAGAAATAGGGAAGCTGGGAGGAGGGATGGCTTCAGGGGCAAAGACAAATTCTATTTTGGATGTGTTCAATCTGAGACGGCTGTGAGACATGCAAGTGGAAATGGCCTGCAGGGAGGTAGTGATGGGGCCCAGAATTTATGACAGCAATGTGTTTAGAGATTTGAGAGTCCTCTGCTAAGAGATGAAAAATGAAATTGATGAGATCAACAAGTGAGAAAATACGTAGAGAGATTACTGCCTGTACAGAGAGGGCTGGACATTGGATGACGAGCCTGAAAAAGAGACTAGGAAATTGATAGGAAGAAAACCATAATGGAGCAGTGTAATCAAAACAAAACAAAAAATAACCCAGGAAGGAAGGAAGGAGAGAAAATATCTGTAAAAACGAGGAGTTGGATTCGATGGCTGTGGAGGACCTTTCCAGCTTTAAAGTGTGACCTTAACCTGTTTCCAGTCCTCATCCTTTTTTACCTTCCCTGTAGAATTTGAATAATCCCTTAATTTTACAGATAGGGAGGTCTAGGCCTAGGTGGGTTAAGTGACTTGCCCAAGGTCATACATGTAGCAAATTTCAGAGGTGAGATTTGAGACTGTTGAATCAGAACTGTTTGCGCTAAGCCACACAATAAAGGGACAATGCATTACTGATACCAAAGAGAGAGAAATGTCTATAGACCGGTTACAAAGAAAGAAGCTTGTGAAGAGTAGAGGAACAGGAAGATGAGAAGGTTCTTTCTAGGAGTTTGTCTTTGAAAGGGAGAGGAGGTATAGAATTATAGGATCAAAGAGGTCATTCAGTCCACTTCTTTCATTTTATAGGGAAGGAAACTGAGCTCAAAGGAAGCTAAGTGACGTGGCCAAAGTCACAGGTTGTAAGTGTCAGAGGCAGGAGGACAAAAAGCTGGAGGGGATGGGGCAGGTGCCTGAAAGGTTTTTGTTCTTTAAGAATGGGGAGCTCTTGGTGGGTGGAGGCGGCAGGGGAAGAGTTTGAGCGGGCTGCTTCAAGGAAGGTTAGGAAGGACCTCAGAAGACATCTGGCCAGAAACATACAAAGGCTCATCCAGTCTTTGTTTGAAGACCTCCGCTATACACACAAGACCCACATCTGCATGAAGAGATAGCCTAAAACACAAATACATCGATGGACAAGTGGACCTGAATCCATAGATGTAGCTAAAGGCACCCTGGGGGAATGAGAGTCAAAGAAACTGGGCTTTACCAGTTATTACTCTCATTTTCCTCATCTGGAAAATAGGGATATTGGGCAAGCTAATCATAAGATTGAGAGCTGGAATAGGGCAGAAAGAATACTGGGTTTGTAGTTGGAAGACCTGGGTTCAAATCCTACCTCTGCTAATTACCTATTTTAAGCAAATCCCTTTGCCTCTGTTGTAAAATGAGGGGGTTGGACTAGGTGACGGTCCCTTCCAGATTTAGAAACTATAAACAGGGGCCAGAATGCCTTCCTTCCACTGCAGGACACTGCTTCTCTTGGATGACCTCTGCGTTCTCTTTCTGCTATGTCCCTTGCACGCCCACGAGCCAAAAATGTTTGTCCCAGCCTACCCTCTTCACAGTGACCCTGGTTAGGGTCATAGGATTCAGAGATAAAAGGGACCCTGAGAAGTCCTCTGTACTCCAACTCCCTCACTTTACAGATGAAGAAACTGAGGCCCCTAGGGGAGTGGTCAGGGTTAGGTAATAAATGGAGGAGGTGGGATTCGAACCTTGGGATTTTGATCTGACGCAATCTCAGAAAGACGAGAATCGCCAGAAAGACTTCAAGAAGAAAGCAAGCCCCCATACTTTAGGACTTCCTAGCTATCTGCGCTCAGACGCAGCACTCTCTCCCACAGTCCTGACATAACTATGTTCCGGAGTAAAGTGGGGAAAGGGGACGTGTGTGTGTGTGTGTGTGCTCGTGCAGTGTAGGGCTTCAGTTTTGAGGATCTTTGCTTTGAAACCTTCATTCCTAGCCCTCCCCACGGTCCCCTCCCAGACCTGCGAGTTCTTGTCCCTCCCCTCTCCCCTTAGCCATAACCACAACCCTCACCCCCATCCTATCCTTTTGTGAAGCAGCCGCGACAGAATGGAGCTTCACCCCCGCCCCCTCCCCCATTTGAAATCCATTCTCCTCTGCTCCTCCCTTATAGACACTGAACCGGGTATGTTGTCTTAACACAGGATCTGATGGGCCAGTAGAGGGGGGGAGAAGAATGGGGAAAGGGGAGAGGAAAGAGAAGCACCATCTATTCTCCCTGCTCCCCCTCCTTGAAAAGAACAATGAGCGTGCTAATCAGGAAGGTAAGAACCGGGTTTGTGAAAGGGGCGCGACTTCAAAGCTTAGGAAGCAGCCCCTGGAGGGACAGGTGAGTTATGAACCCTGAGTCACATGCCCCGCGTTCCCCTTGAACTCGGGTTCCTGTGCCTGTGGATACAAGTTGAGAAATGCTCAGGGTAAATATTTAGAATTAATCGTTTTCACAGCACCTCCAACCTCCCTGTCAGGGTGAGGGGGACTCTGGGGGGAGTAGATGGAAAAGACCCCAGGCTTTCCGTCTTGCAAACCTGAATTCCTGTAGTCCCACCACTCCAGCCCCCTCCTGTCCCTGGCCCCACGGAGTCTGCCCCACTCCCTCTTACACTTGAGCCACACCTGGGCTGAAGCTGAAAAGCGGCTCAGTTGACCAGTCTCAAAAACTTGCTAGTACCCCCTGCTTATTTCCGTTTCTCTTTCCCCCTTAGGGGCAGTGTGTGTGTGTGTGTGTGTGTGTGTGTGTGTGTGTGTGTGTGTGTGTGTGTGTAGTAGCGTACAGGTGATACAATCACAACATCTGGAAGCCATGTGCGGATGGAGCGCTGGACTGGGCATCACAAAAATCTGAGTTCAAATCACAAGTTTCAGATGCTTACTAGCTTTATGACCCTGGGCAAGTCGTTTAACCTCTGTCTTCCTCATCCATAAAAAATGAGCATGCTAATGAGCATCATACAAGGTCGCTGTAAAGATCAAATGAGATAATGTCTCTTGGTTTAGTATCTATACCTCCCCCCACCTTTCAGATTCCAGCTGTATGAAATTTACTGGTAATAATTGTTGGCCTGTACATACCTCATTCAATCCTTGAAGCAACCCTTGGAGCATATATTTTCTTTTTTTAAATCTGACCTGAGATTTCTGAGATGAAACAATTCCACCTACCCATACTGACTGGCCCTTGCTCTGTAGTTAATAGTCTTAGAAAGTTAATCTGAGTGACTTACCCAGGGTCCTGAAGTTAGTATGCTGTGGAGGTCAAACTTGAATCTAGGTCTTCCTCCAGAGCTATTTCTCAACCCACTATGCCACAATGACTATCAAAGCAGTTATTATCTCCATTTTGGAGATAGGAAAACAGGCTCAAAGAGTTAAATGACTTGCCCAGCTTCACACGGCCAGCTGCTATCTGAGGTGGGATCTGAATGCAGTATTCCTTCCCCTGCTATGTCAAGGACTCTATCCACCATGCCAAGCTACTGTCTCAAGTTTAGTAACTGTAACCTTAGACTTGTCACTAATACCTTTGAGCCTCAATTTCCTCATCTGTAAAATGAGGATAATAATGCTCTTCCAAACCTACCCCAAAGGGTTGTTAAAAAAAGGCGTGTTATGAATCTTGAAGTATTGTGTAAATGTGACTTGTTCTTATGGCCATCATCACCATCAAAAACACCTCTTTGATTCAGCCTTGCTCAAGTCATGGAAAGAGCCAGTGACTGTGAAATATGTGAAATAGGAAATTTGGGTACTGGTTCTGGCCCAAGAATTGATTTGCTGTGTGACCTTGGACAAGTCACTTAAAACAACCCAAGCCTTAGTTTTTCATCTGTATGCTAAGGGGTTTGGATTAGATAATTTTTAAGGTTGCTTTCCAGCTCAAACATGCTATGATTCCCAGAATGGGGCCCCATCATGCCCCAAAGATGGCCATCTTGTTGCTGGTAGGGAGAGAGAATTTCAGACAAAGGAGTGTTTGGACTTCAGTGTTCAGATTTTCTTGATCGAACCTGCCCAGGCCTGGAACGCCTTCTTTAAAGGCCATTGAGATCAAGCCCAGGCCTTATCAAAGATAAAACATTTGAGACTAAACAGTCTTTTTATAGATCAGAGCTGGGCTCCAGAATGCATTCTCCCCCTTCTCTCCCCTACCCCCCCCGCCCTAGACCAACTCCAGCCTGCCTTTGTGAGCAACAAAAATAAACTTTACGCGAGGGGTTCTTGGGGAAAAGAACAAGGCCAGGATTCGGCAGCGAAAGTGGATTTCTGGGGAAGGGAGGCCAATTCAAGACATGTGAGGAGACCAGTATAGTGGTGGTCTGGACTGGCTTCACATCTGTCCCCCTAGGGGAGGTGGGTGGGAGCAACAAAGGGTGGGCAACAGCTGGTGGGAGCTCGAAGCAGGGCTTCCTGGTAGCCAAATGTGTCAGGCACACGCACAGACACAAACATCAATTGCACACCCAGGCATTCATGGACAAACAACTGCTGACACATGGTTCAGACACAAAAACACTGATCAAATCTCCTCCCTCCATGTACATGGGATTTTGGCACTTCCATGTGTGATGCCAAGGGGTACCCAGGTGTGTCATCGTAGGTGCTCAGGGATTGTTCATCTAGGGAGGATTCTGCCAGGGAGAATATCAGTGAGCATTCTTGTATGATTCTTTCCCTTCTTCCAAATACCCACCTGGTGTTCCCAGGTGCCCTATTTCTTAATTCAAAAAGAGCTTGAAATCTTCCCAGTTTCGTAGGTTGATACTCTCCTCCTTATCAGCACCTTTCAGGATCCCAGTCTTCCTCTAAGACCGAGCTTAGGAGTCTCTCCTGATCTACCCAAGCCTAAAAGGTTTCCTCCTCCTTCAGATGTTCCTAGTGCCTCTGTCCAGATTTCTTCTTTGCTCCCATACCTACATACTTTGTGTTATTGCTACCTATATGTGTATATAGTGAACCCTCCCCGGGAGAATGTAAACTCCTTGAAGTCAGGGACTGTTTAGTTTCTTCTCTAGCCCCTATACTAGGTGCTTAAGAAATGTTTCTTGAATTGAATGGCACTCCAACAGTTATCTCCCCAGCTCTCCATCCCTACAAATGTGCGCCTCCTATATGGAGGAACACTTGACTGGTTTAAGATACAAATACCTTTATTGTTCATGTTAAGTATTATCCTTGCATCCTGTGTATGGCCAGTCACATTAGCGTATCTGACTTCAATTGTAAACTCACTGAGGGCGGGGACCAGGTGTTGGTCTAGAACAGAGCTCAAGCTGAGAGGCACCTAAAGGCTCTTGTAATATCGATGAACACATAACAATGCTCACAGAGAGAAAACTACTCATACCTTACCTCATCCCCATCAATTACCCCACTTTCCTGATTCTGGTCTGTGTGAGGATGCAGCTTGCAGTGTAGGCAGATGTGAATCCCCATATCCCTAGGTGACTCAGAAGGTTGGAAAAACCACTCTTTTCCCAGACCCTCCCATCTGCTTTCTCCTGTCACCTGCACCTCTTTTGCGCCCCCCCCCCACAACTTCCCCCTGGAAACATACTAACTGGGAGAGTTAAGCAGAGGCTAGAGGGGAAAGAGTGCTGACTCTGGACCTGAGTATGACTCCTGCCTCTGATGCTTATTGCCTATGTGACCTTGGGCCAAGTTACTTTATCCCTTTAGGCTCCAGTTTCCTCATCTGTAAAGTGAGAGCGTTGAACTAGCTAGACTCTGAAGTCTGAGGTCCTTCCAACTCGAGATCTATGATCCTTGGATTGTTATTGCAGAAAGTCAAAGGGAAGATGGTACTAACAGAGCCACATAGGCTGGGGCAGTTTGCCGTCTTAGATAAGGGAGACAAGGCAGAGTGATTTCAGATGGAGCCTGCTATAGAAACTGGTTCTCAAATTCTTCATCTCTGGAGCTTGCCCTGAGCTCTCTGGGGTTGGAGGGGTGTGCAGGGTAGAGATTCAGGACCTCTACTTTAATAAACATTGATGAGATAAAGGGAGACATAGAAGAACCTAGAAGGAGAAAGAGACAGGCTTGAATGACTTCTGAAGCCAGTAGTCTTTCTTCACCCCTATCCTTTGGCACCTGGAGTATTCTAGATAAAAAAGTCTTTTTTAAAAACCATTAGAGTGATTAGTTTGGAAATTTGCCCCTAATAGTCATGTCTTTTACAGGAATATGTGCTGGACAGCAGAGTAATCATTGGTTTCTCTAGCCTGTTTCCTTTTAAGGAATTCAGATCCCTCTGCTGTCCCAGTCTCAACCAGCATCATAAGTGCACAGCAGTGGGGAAAAAAGTGTTGGAAACTTGTGTTCTAGTTCTGCTTCTGCTACTAACAACTAGCTGTGTGAACTTGGGTAAATCACTTGACTTTTCTAAGCTTCAGCTTCTTCCTCTGTAGAATGAAGGTTTTGACTAGGATGATCTCCATGGACCCTTCCAGCTCTAAGATCTTATTCTTCTATGATCTTGAGGCAGATGGGGTAAAGGGAATATGGGGAAATTGAGGCACAGAGACGTCATAGCCTCAAAGGGAAAAAACATAGAAATGAGTTCAGGATGTCCTGCCTCTTGATCCATCTTGGTCTCTGAAAGACACATGGCTTGGAATACCCAATTGGCATTGAATATTTGAGGTGGTGATATTTGTTATAGGAACTCATGTTGGGGCTCTCTGAACAAATAAATTAAAAAATCATTGATTAAGTGCTTGCCAAGGGTCAGACACTGGGCTAAGCTCTGGGATAAAAATATGAACGATCAGGACCGTCCTTGCCCTCAGAAGGCTTATGTTCTACCAGAAGACTGCTCCTCTAGGGGAGAAGAATTGGAAGGGAGGAGAGGGGAAGCGACTGAAGGAAGCCTGGAGACGCCAAAGAAGAGGCATGATAAGCCTGGGACTAGGCAAAATCAGTGAAGACTCACCAATCAGTGGCCAGGGACCAGAATCTGAGGAGGCCACCAAGGAGGCTGAAGTGCAGGTGGCGTGGGTTTGGAGATGACCTCCAGGCATAGGGTTCTGGACTGGACAGCAACAGTGACCATGGCAGCAATAATCTCACTTCCTTGTGTTTTCTTGCTTTCTTCTTAGGGATCTGAGCATGAACAACCTCACTGAGATCCAGCCTGGCCTCTTCCTTCACCTGCGCTTTCTGGAGGAGCTGTGAGTAGAAACCACTCTTTGCCATCTGGGAATGAGGGTAGACTGGAGCCGGGTAGAGCCCGGTGAAGTGGGGGGGGGCCCAGGACTATGGCCTGGAAGAGGACATCCATGGGGAGCTGGCTCTGGGCTTCATCTGGGAAGGGGATCTGAGGTAGGGATTCCTAGGCAGGAGGAAAGAGGGGAAAGTTAAGGAGAGTCTGGGAGAGAAAGGAAATGCAGATGATACTGGAGACTGCATGTATTCCTTCATTCTGCTAGGTGCCACGGTGGATGGAGCTGAGAATTAGAAGGGGTAAAGGAAGGGAACAAGCATTTATTAAGTGCCTACTGTGTGCCAGGCACTGTTCTATTCACTTACAAATGATCTCATTTGATCTTGGAGTCGGAAAGACATGGGTTCAAATCCGGCCTCAGATAACTTATTAGCTGTTTAATCCTAGTAAAGTCACTTAACCTCTGTCTGCCTCAGTTTCCTCATCTGTAAAATGGGGATAATAATAGCATCTATTTCCCAAGGTTGTTATGAGGCTCAAATGAGATAACTTACGTAGAGTGCTTTGTAAACATTAAAATTCTATATAAATATCAGCTATTATTGTTAATGCCAAGACAGTATTTTTATTAAAATATATTATCTGCATTCTTCCAGAGAAAGTGACATATTATCCTTCAGCATTAGAATCTGTATCCCTCTTATTGTTTTAGTCATTTTCAGTCATGTCCCTTTGTGGCCTCATTTCGGGTTTTCTTGGCAAAGATGTGGAGTGGTTTGCCCTTTCTTTCTCCAGCTCATTTTACAGATGAGGAAACTGAGGCAAACAGGGTTAAGTGATTTGCACAGGGTCACACAGCTGGTAAGTGTCTGAGGTCAGATTTGAACTCAAATTTTCCCGACTCCAAGCCTGGAGCTTTCTCCACTGAGCCACCGAGCTGTCCTCATCCCTACATTAGAGTCTCTCCCTGAGTGCCTTGTCATGCATTGATCTGCCTCAGGAGATAGTGGGTGCTCCCTCACTGGAGTCTTTAAGCTAAGTGTGGACAACCACTTAACGGGTTGGTTGTAGTGAGAGTCTTCCCGGGACATGGGTTGGACTCAGTTTCTTGAGGTGTATTCCAGTTCTGAAATTCTATGATAATCTACTTGGAGAGGCTAGATCTACAAGAGAGAAACAGTTGGAAAATAATTTTGACATTGAGAAATAAGCCAGTGAATATTAAAGCACAGATTATTAATTTCAGACTTCCCTTGTCTATTTGCACACCCACCGCTTTTCTAGTATTCCTGTCCTTCTCTTCATTCTTGTGACTACTATGATGGCAGCTTGGGTGTTTGCCATCTTTTGCCCAGACTGTTGTAGCAGACTCTTAGCTGGGCTCCCTGCTTCTAATCCCCTCCTCCATTCTGCTCTCTCCGTAGCAGCCAAAGGAATATTCCTAAAGAACAGGGCAGACCAAGGCATTCCCATGCTCAGGAAGCTCCAGGTCCTCCCCGATATCTCTAGGTTAAAATACAAACTTATCTTTTTGGCCTCCAATCACTTCATAGTCTGGCTCCAACTTGTCCTTCCAGATTCATTTTCTGTGTCTTTTTGTTCACTCTGCCTTCTAATGCAACTGGAACGCTTACTTTACTCATGCATGACATCTGATCTTGCGGCACCATTTTTGTACAGGCCGCCCATCTCTCATGTCTGAAATGCCCCACTTCCTCAGCTCAACTTCTTGGATGCCCTCGCTGTCTTTGAAGATGAGCTCACCTCTTACAAGAAGCCTTTCCTGATTCCTCTCATTATTAGTACTCTCTCCAGAAATTACCTTGTGCTTATTTTGTATACATGTTTCACACTACATAATTATCTGTGTGTGTTTATCCTCTTCATAGACTGTAAGCTCTTTTAAAAATTATTTTTGATTTGAATTATATTTGATAAAAAATGCTTTTTTAAAATGTTCCATTCATTTCCAAATATGGTCCTTCTTTTCCCCTCCCCTGACAGACGTCTCTTACAAAAAAGAATAAAAAGCAAAAAAGAAAAACAGAAAAAGAAATAGCCTCTCAGAACTATCCAATCCATTAGCCAATCCGACGGTATATGTAATATTGTATACCCACAGTCCCCCACTTTTCCAGTGAAGGGAGGGCATATTTTCATCTTTTCTTGGGCCAGGCTTGGTAGAATGTCCTTTCCTTATGGGCAAGGGCCTCTTTTTGGCTTTGTTTCCCCATCAATTAGCCCAATACCTTGCCTATACTACTTGCTTAGTAAGTGTTTGCTGAGTTGAATTAAAGGAGATTTGGGGTAAAAGAGTATGGCTGGGGTTTATCCAGTGAAGGCATCTTATCATATTATCAGAACTCTGGAACTAAGATGGTCCTTATAAGTTATATATTCCAACCTCCTGATTTTGCAGCTGAAGAAACTGAGACCCAACGAGGTTAATCGACTTGGCCAAGGTCACGTGGGTACTAAGTGGCAGAACAAGGGATTGGTCCTCAGGTTTATAAGTCCAGATTCAGTACTTTCTCACTGTATCTCTTAAAGAGAACAGTTTTAAATCACCATCTTGAAGGAAGTCATGAAGATGCGAGGTAGTAAAAGGACATTTCGGAGTGGTGAACAAGAATGAGCAGCAATATTTGCCTCAGTTTACTCCTTTGTAAAAATGGCGATAATAATAATGAAAATGGGTTGTCGTGAAAGTAAAATCAGTTAATATTTGTAAAGCACTTAACACAGTGCCTAGCACATAGTATAAAATATGCTTTTTATTATATATAAATGCTATTTATTATAATCATCATCATTAATTATTACTATTATTATTAAAGTCACAGAACTTCCAAGATGGAAGCTACCCCAGTGGCCATTAGTGCAACTTGCACCTGAAACACTAGCCTTTCTGTAACTTACCTAATGCTCTCATTACAAAACATGTTTAACTAATTGGAAAAGGCCAGACTAAGGAATGTGACATAGTTAGGGAACAGCAGAAAGCCTCATTTTCTACATTATTCATTCATTCATTCATTCAGCCAACCAACCAAATAGCAGTCATTTATTAAATGCCTGAGGAAAGTAAGTGTTCCAGTTGCATTAGAAGGCAAAGTGCACAAGAAGACGGCGAATCCTAAGAAGAACAAGGAATATGCTATCTACATTTTGTATCTTTAGGCACCTAACCCAGTGCTCTGCACATAGTAGTTGGTTAATAAATTATTGAATTGAGTTGATCCTAAGCTCCTCCAAAGGTCGCATTTCTATCAAATTCTCATTTATTCAGAATCTTCACACCTGGGAGCTCCGATAACCAGATTACATTTTCCCCAATATAGCTCCCCTCTCCCCACCAATATGGTTTTCAAGTCTCACTTCTGCTACATATTGGCTGTGTGACCCTGGACAGATCACCTTACCTTCAAGGCTCTAGGCAATTCTTTAAAGATTGTAAATTTCAGATAATGTGTCAGTCTACATCGGTAGAGGAATTTCCTCACTTATAGCCTCCTACATCAATGAAATCACAAGGTCATTTGGAAAAAAATGTTTTCATGATAAATATCAAAATAAAGATGCTGTCATCAATTAATAAAACAACTTAAAAATAAACTCCTTTACCTTTTAAAGAAGTAAGAATTTACTTAGACAAGCCATTTCCCTCTTCCAGGCCTCAGTTTACACTACTGCAAAATGTAGGGTTTAGATTTCTTGATCTCTACAATCTCTTCCAGTTCTAACAGTCTATTATTCTGTGGTCACAGTAATCTCTCTGAGGCTCTGAAAGACCAATAAATGCCTTGTGAATCATTAAAGATTAAATTATATTCAATGTAGTTTTCCCATTGAGTGCATTTTTCTTTGTATTCTTTGAAAATTGGCACTCCCTGTGTGGCGAGTATGCTAACCCTCAATGAGTCAGAATGTCAAATTGACTAGAACAGCCCATTTCCCTGAGACCTCTGGATAAATGAGAGTTTACCATATTTGGTTTTGGAATGCCATGAGATGCACACATACTCCCCCACTTACTTGCACACACATATACATATTGGCTTTGAGAATGCAAAAGGGGGAACATACATACCTAATGTATATACTCGCTCTCTGTCTGTCTCTTTCTGTTTCTATCTCTGTTTGTCTGTCTCTCTCTCTCCCAGACCCTCTATCCCTCATCCCTTCCTTTCTTGATATGTCAGTATCTTAGAACCAGACTGAGTAGTCAGGGATAGGATGCTGTGGGTTATCCAAGACTATTATCCTTTCCCATATAATTGAGAATTGACTGTAATTACTGACAAAACCCACCCCTCCTTCCAGGTAACCCTTCATATTTTCCTTCCTTCTGTTTTACAGCCGTCTCTCCGGAAATCACCTCTCCCACATCCCAGGACAAGCATTTTCTGGTCTCTACAGCCTGAAAATCTTGTAAGTATAGGTGTATGCCACATTACACACAGACACGTGTTCCTGAACAAGCCATGGGTGGAACTTTGATATCAAAAGCCAACAGTGCCTCCCAAATCCTCGTTTCCCACTTACTTACTTCACTATTACAGAGTTGCTTGGTCCTTATTTTTATTTCACTTTTAATTGGCAGAGATGCCAAATATTTGAATTTCTCTGATTCTGCTTCATTGTGTGCACACGAGGATTCAAAACCGAGAAAGAATCCTCGCCTTTAAGGAAAGGACACTCTACCAAATTTGGCCTAAGGAAAGCTGAAAATATGTCTTCCTTCTGTTCTTTGGAAAAGTGGGGGGCTATGGGTACAGAACAGTGCATATGCTGTCAGACTTGTTGATGGGCTGGGTATTTTTGAGGGGCTATTTTCCTTTTCTTTTTGTTTTTTAAAATTCTTTGTTACAAGAGATAGCTGTCAGGGGAGGGGAGGAGAAGAGGCATATTTTGAAATGAAAGGAACATTTTTAAAAAGATTGCTTTTTTAAAGAGAAAAAATAATTTATAAAAGGAGTTCACAGTCTACAAACAGAATGGGTGTACCCACAGGTAAGGGGTGCACCCCATAAGGGATTGTCATTCCGGTTGTTAATAAGCTATAAATTAATAAATTGGTGCATTGAGAGAGCTTGATATCCCAATACATTCCTTGGTAAAAGGAAGAATCCTCTTACTTGTTACCCCACTGATTCATGTCTTTTTGTTAATTAACCATAGAGGATTTAACCCACATGATGTCAGCTTCCTCTCCTTTTAATATCTCAGGACAATGACCCACCTTTTCCCCTCATACATGTCTTCCTCACTTTTGGGACTCAAATCAGTTTGAGAGCATACAGTAACCAACATAAACAACGCTCTCCTGACATCTTTGGAGAAGCTTAACTTTTTATAAATGAAGTTTTTTAAAAAGTCAGGTCTTTTAAAAAATATTTATTCACGTTCATTACACTTTTCCTCTCCTACCCCAACACCTGAACAGAAGAACTCTCCCTTGTAACAAAGAGAGTTAAGCAAAACAAGTCAACACAGTCATGTCTGAAAAGGTATTCCTTATTCTTCACCTATTGTCTACAACCACCTATCTATCTGCTGAGAAGAGGGAGGCGTGCTTCATCGTCACACCTTTGAAGTCATGATTGGGCAGAGCTAAGAAGTCTTTGAATGTTGTTTTCTCTTGCATTATTGTGGTCATTCTGTAAATTGCTCTCCTGGTCCTGCTTACTTCAATCTGCACCAGTTCCTACAAGTTTTTCCAAGTTCTCAGAATTCCTCCCGTTCATCATGTCTTGCAGACATTATTACATTTGTAACCTGTGGCTCAGCCTTCCCAAGCATTCTAGGCTCGTGTGGAAAGGGTCTGGTCTTGGGGGCTGATCCATGAGGGTCATTTTCTTTCCTTGATACCATGCCGTCATCTGGAGTACTTTAGAAATGTATCAGAATGTCTTGGTTTCCCCAAACGAACTTCTGGACAGGCACTCAGTTGTCTGAGTACATACAGCGAATGTATGGAAGAGCCTTTGTTTCAGTTCCCATAGAAAATGCAAAAGATGTGAAGGACCAAGAGAATCTATGAACAGATAAGAAATTCACTCATATTATCTGGTAGCTCCTGCCAGAAGGGAATTAAATATGGGATTGCTGTCAGAGAAACACCCTGAAATACTGGTGATATCTTTCTCCCTTACAGGGTCCCTTCCAAATCCATAGTGCCACCCTGTGGCTCAGACTTCTCTGGAAATTAAACATACTTTGGGGGCTACTGAAAAAGCAATCTTCTTCTAGACCTGCCACACTCTCTAAGTTGCTCACTGGCTTTGCTCTCCAAGTAGGACACTCTGCAAGCATTGTGCAGTACTTCCTTTCTTCTCCAAGGAATACACTGCTTTAGGAAATCTCTCCAGAAAATCAAATTCTAGAGCTCTAGAGTTGGGGAATACCCATGAGACAATTCCCAAAACTGTCACTGCCAGGAAATCTTTTCCTTTCCTGACTAGAAGGCTAGATTCTGGGATCATGTTCCATCAGTCCTAAGCATTTATTAGGCACCAGCTATGTTCCCAGGCACTGTGCTAAGTGCTAGGGATATAAAGAGGTAAAAGACACTCTCTTCTCTCAAGTCTAATGGAGGAGACAACATGAAAACAGCCATGCGCAAATAAGATATATACAGGATAAATTGGTGATAATCAATAGAGGTAAGACAGTACCAAGAAAGGATTCCCATAGAAGATGAATTTTTAGTTTGGACTTGAAGGAAGCCAGGGAAACAGGAGATGGAGATGAGGAGGGAGAGAATTCCAGACGTGGGAACACCAATGAAAATGCTGTCCTTAGAATTCAAAATCCTCTTTCCTTGACATAGGAGGTCAGAGTTCAGAACAGTATCCTTGAACTCCCCTCCTACACCACATGGAAAGCATATGTCTAACAATGCCTTGTCTTTCTATCTCGGGTCACCGTCAGCTGCTTCTGGACTTGTGAGAAGGGAGGTACCCTCTCTCCTTCCCCCTCCTCCCCAATTCATTACCCTGGAAGTAGGTGCAAAGAGGAAGTCCTGAAAAAGGAGATCGACCAACATAGATCACACAAGGCAGTGAGTGGTTGGCTCTCAGTCACTCACTTGCTAGGAGACAGCCCTAATTTCTGAAACCCAATCAGTATGAAATAGCAGCCCTGGTCACATTCTTTTAGGATGGGAATTCTTAACTTACAGTCCATGGATAGATTTCAGGGGCTCAGTGAACTTGGATAGGAAAAATTACATCTTTATTTTCACTAGCCTCTAACAGAAACTTAGCATTTCTTCAATAATAATGATAATAAAACAAAAACAAAACCGAACATGATTCTGAGTAGAGGCCCAAGGGATCTGAGACTCTTAAAAGGTTAAATACCTCTGACATAGGAAGTATCCTTCAATTGCCTACAGGCAATTGATTAAACCTTATAATCCTTTACATAGAAAACCCATTTCCTATGAGGGCTGAAATAAAGGTTCTTCCACACTCTCTATGCATTCAATCAATAGCATTCCTGTTCAGAAGTTGGAAGCCCTGTTGCTCTCCTAACATTGATTGGGAATTAATCATCAGACCAGTGATTACCCTAATCACTGCCCCACCCCACCTTGCACATTCATATACTGTTATTTGTCCAGCTATTCCTCAAGCACTGAGAACTCATTTTCCTTCCAGTTCTTTTCCACTAAAAAAAAGTGCTGCTAAAAATATTTCTGTGTATCTGGGAACCTTTCTCCACTATTTTTGTTCCCCTTAGGCTGTATGCTAAGTTGTGGTATTGCTAGTTAAAGGAGATAGGTCTTTTCATACTGGGAGCCATCTTTGTACTTGTATCTTCTCATGTGTATCAGTGCTGAGCCCAGAAACAAACCTGGATTCTCTCAATCATACCTCATTCCCCTCCCCTCTAAAGAGGAGCTAGGAATGTTTCTGAACAGAAGGAATCTGGTTTGTTTTTCCTTTTCTTTCTTTCATCTGAGGTCTAACCTCAATGTCTTTAGCTATAATTTTAGCTCAATTACCCTGGTTCTATTGTCAAAAGGAGAGGAAGTTCTCTGGGTTCCCATTCTTAGTATAATCAATCATGTCCTTTCAAAGTCTAGAAAAAAGCCTATTTTTCCATTTCCTCTTAAGCCTTCTCTCCAGGCTTGGTCATCCCAGTTACTTTCACCTTTCCTTTTAGGCATTACTTTTCAGTAGGAAAGACATAATTGGAAAGAACATTCCTATTCCCTCGCCACACTGATTCCATCTGATTTTTCCTTGCAACTGATCTGAATTTTAGATTTTAGATACTGTAAAACCAAGACATCATCTCTTTCTATCCAACCTGTAACCTGAAAATGTCCCCCTCTCCCTTTCTCCCTCCTTTACCTCCCTCTCTCCTTTTTCCTTCTCCCTGTCCTCTTCCCCTTCTACTTCTCTCTTTTTCTGCCCCCTTCCTCTTTCTCTACATTCAATTTGTTGCTAAATTTTGTCTACTCTCCTACATTCATACCTCCCCTATTCTCTCTTGGTTCAGGCTTCTGTCACTTCTAAGCTGGACTGTTGCAATTAGCCTCCTAATTGGTCTCCCTTTCTTCGAGTTTCTCCCCTATGCAATTCATCCTTCACACAGATGTCAAAGCAATCTTCCTAAAACCTGATCACATCACTTCCCTTCTCAAAAATTTTCAGTGGCATACAAACTCTTTACTCGGGCATTTAAAGCACTTCATGATCTGGTTTCAGTCTACATTTCCCAACTTATTTCACATTAAACTTCTTCACACACTCTACATTCCTGCCAAATAGCTCTTCTTGGTATTTCCCAAACTTGGTGTTCTATCTCAATGTCTTTGTATAGACTGTCCCTACTCATGCCTGGAACATACCTGCTCCTCATCTCCAGCTCTAAGATTCATATCACTTCCTTCAAGGCTTAACTTGGGTGCTACTTCCTACATCAGGGGCTCAACAGGTTTTTTTTGTGTCCCTTTGGCAGTGTGTTAAAGGCTAAAAACCCCATCTCAGAATAATATTTTTAAATGCATAAAATAAAAATACACAGATTGCAAAAATTAATTTTCATGAGCTCGCTTATCAAGATACTAAACGAACAAGTTAACAGAGCCTCTGAAATCTATCCATGGACGAGATTAAGATCTTCTGTCCCACGTGAACCCTTTCCTGATCCCCCTGGTCGTTAGTCCTCTGTCCTTCCTTAAATGATTTTGCATTTCTTTATCTCTTCAACTTGTTGTATGCCCCCAGTAGAAAATAAGCTCCTTGAGGGCAGAAACTGGTTTTATTTTCTCTTCTCTCCTAAGTGCTTTATATAGAGCGAGCAGGTGAATTTTTATGTTGCATTGAATTCTCTGCTCAGACTGCTTACCAGCCTGTCCCAATCTCATGGTTCTTGTGACAGACAAACATGAAAGATGGCCATGCGTCCTCCGGGCTTGGGTGAGAGAGGCTCTCTGAGGAGGGGGAAGTTATCCTCCAGGGTAGAATTCTGCCAGGACAATGAGGATGTTGGGGGCTGATCACCAAGAAAGAGTTAGAGTCCTTAGGTCTTTCCCATAGTGGTATTTCTTCCCTCACCTCCCCTTATGCATTGTTCCCTGCCTTAGTATCTTCTGTTTCCATGTTTATTGCCCTGTCCACCTCCGCAGCCCACCCTCTCTTTCTTGATATGTTTCCATCAATGTCAGTTTCTGTCTAACTCAATCTCTGTCTCTTTTTCTTTCATTGTTTCTGTCTTTTAGTCTTTCTCTTTCTGTGTCTTGATTTCTCTCTGCTCCAGAGGCTCACTCTTGGTGTCCCTTGCCCTCAGTTTCTCCCTGTCTCTATTTTCCATCTCCCCCCACCCCCATCCAGTGCTTTGATTTTTCTCTCTCTACATTTGTCTCTCAGTCATTGTTAGCCTTCCAGTCTCTGATTCGCAACTTCTCTGTGCCTCTGGAGAGCTGTCTGTTCCTCAGTGTGTCTGTTTAGAGAAAATGTAACCTCTTCTCTCCTTCAGTCTCCTGCTTCTGTCTGTCTCTGTCTCTCTCCCAATAAACATTCAGTGCCTGGGGGGGACATTTTGAACCCAACCGCAGCAGTGCAAACGGGAGGGTTGGCGAGGGTTGGTGGCAGGCTGAGGCCTGCACCCCGGGATTAGAGAGTGGGGCTCTTTTGGCTAGGCTTTTAGAAGATGTGAGGCTCAAGTGTCTTCCCTAAGTCTCCAGCTTAGAGATGAGCTGCCTTTCTTCTTCTCCTGAATTAGGCAATAAATCAAAGGCACTGAGCAAAACCGCAGCCTGCCCGCCCACCCCCTTTCCACAAGCAGAGCTCTTGGTGGAAGGAGCCGTGGGGCCGGGCGAGGTTCGGGGTGGGAGCGCTAGTTCCAGCATCCCGGTGGAATTTGGCTCTCTGGGGCCAATCCCATGATCCCACATCCCATCCTTTCCAGGGTTTGCCAGGCCCTCCAGAGCCCAACCTGTCCCAACCCCCCCCTCCCCAGGCTCCAGGGATTCCCTTTAATCCAACCTAGAAGGATTAGGGAGTGGGATAAGGGAATTTATTCTCTTGCTTAAACTCTTTAGAAATGGAGATCTCATACTTACACTGTCCAAGTGCCTCTGAGGCACTGAAGAGTCAAAAATGGAGGTGAGACATAAGAATGAACTTTAATGCCCACTAAACAGTGGGCATTAAACAGGGAGGGTATGAATTCAGGAAGACCTGAGTTCAAATCTGGCCTCAGACACTTACTAGCTGTGTGACCTTGGGCAAGTCTCTTAACCTCTGTATGCCTCAGTTTAATTCAACTGTAAAATGGGGACCATACTAGCACCTACCTCCCAGCGTTGCTGTGGACGATCAAATGAGGTAATATTTGTAACTCCCTTAGGACAGTGCCAGGCACATAGTAGGTACTATATCCATGCTAGCTTTTATTAATATTCGTGTTCTTGCCTGAGTTCACACAGGTAATAAATGTAAAAAGTAGTCTTCAAACCCAGGCCCACTGACTCCAGAGTCAGTGCTCTTTTGACTGAACCACACTGCCTCTTGAGTGAGAGGATAGAGTCCCCCATCCTCAATACTTTCCTGTTGTTGTTTAGTCATTTCAGTCACGCCTGACTCTCCATGACTCTCCAGTTTGCCATTTCTTTCTCCAGCTCATTTTTACAGATGAGGAAACTGAGGCAGAGTTAAGTGACTTGCCCAAGGTCACACATCTAGGAAGTATCTGAGGCCAGACTTTGAACTCAGGAAGATGAGTCTTCCTGACCCTAGGCTTGGCGTTCTATTCACTGCACCACCTAGCCAACTCCAAGTTGTCCAAAACAGTGAAGGCCTGTATTTCCAATACATTTTGTTGGTGCTGCCTGCCCTATGGTAATGAGACCTGGAACAACATTCACTGACTCCAAAGAACTAAAGTTGAGCATTACTCAGAAAGCAATAGAGTCACACGGCAGGTCAATGAATGAATGAAAAAGCATTAATCAGACACTTACCATGTTGCAAACGGTGTGATGAGTGCTCGAGATACAAACAGAAAAGCGAGTCCTGCCCTCGGGGAGCTCATATTCTAATAGGGGGAATTTCAGGAGCAAGTCAATTGCACGGGTCCCACAGTCCTCAGGGTGCGATGGCTAACTAATGCATCTTTTAAAACTTTGTTTCCACTGATGAAACCACATTCATCTCTGATGTTGAAACATTTGACAGTGCCAAGGGTCCTTGTTAGCTATGGCTGCTGAGGAGCTAGGGTCTGCGAAGCAGCTGCCGGGTCACATCTTCAGAAAGCTTGAGTCCCTGGTCGATGGCTTCAGGGAGCTGATCTGGGAGCCCTGCTGTTCTCAGGGCTCTTGATTCAAGGTCCTGGGCTGTCTCCACTGGGATCTGAGATGGGGTAGTGGTCTTGTGGAAGCGATGGTTTGCCTGGTGCGTCCCGCCTCCTGTCTCTTCCTCAGAGCTCCTCACTCTTTCACTGAGGCTGGTTCACCTACCCTATGGGTGGCAATCGATGGGAATAAGGTTGCAACATGTAACCAATAAGGAACTTCAAAGAAGAGGAGTAAAGGACATCATCGAGTAATTGTATGAAAGAAAGAGGGAGGAGGACTGCCCGCTGGAGCACTCTCCTGATCCTCTCCCAATGTGGAGAGGAAGTGACAAAGGTCTCCGACATATTGGGCGGACCTCCTTATGATGAACTTTTGAATGGAGATGGATGAAGTGTACACACATGGGCAGGTGTGGATGGGTCAGAGATCTGAATTATAGGAACTCCCAGATTGATAAGATCACAGATCCATTTCACTATGTGAGTATCTTTGCTTTTTATAGGAAGGAAAGAAACAAGCATTTATTAAGCACCTACTATATACCAAACACTGTGCTTATTATCTATCTTCTTTGCTCTTCCCAACAACCCTGGGAGGTAGGGGGTATTATTATCCCCATTTTACAATTAGGGAGACTGAGGCCCCTATCCAAGGAGGCATTCCTTGGAACAAAGAAGGGGGAAAAAGCAATTCAGCAAAACAAACACATTAATAGAGACCAATGGTATGTGCAAATGATCTTTAACCATAGTTCTCCACTTCTACAAAGGTGAGAGGGAGGTACCTTTTCTCATCTCTTTTTTGGGGACAAGTTTGATCACTCTAATTACACAGTGGTCAGTTTTATTCATCATTCTATCTAAATTGCACCTTATAGTTGATTCGTGTAGCGCTTTATATTTATTTATTTATTTACTTGTTATCACCATTTCACAGATGAGGGAACAGAGGCTCAGAGACAGCCAGTGACTTTCCTCTGGCCACTCACCCAGTAAGTGTCAGGGCTGGGATCTGAAGGCGGGTCAGGCCTCACCATCTATCTACTGCTCTATTACCCCGCTGCCGGTCAGATTGCAGCCTCCCTTCATCTCTTCCCCCAGGGCTGATGCCAGCCCAGGTGGAAGTATCATTTTTTAGAGGAAGAAGAAGGGACATGGCCAGCATTCCATCAGAAAGCTCACAGAATGGAACAAAATCTGTCATTCAGTGAAACTTTGCTCTAGGCTTGCTGTAGATACCTAGATTTGGCCTCTTGGTTTTGATCAGCATCTTGCTGGCTTCCCAGCTCCTTGGTCGATGTCGACTCCTGTGAAATGATGCTGACAGTGCCACGGATTCCAGCTGTCAGCTGCCCTCCTTGGGTAGTAACTTGGCTCTTTCTGGGTCCCAGTTCTGACCATCATTGTGTGCAGTAATGTGCTAAGGATTTGCTTCTGCCTGACTCCCTCCCCACCCTTGTGCAATGAACAGCTGCTGCTGTCTATAACGTGTAGGTGTTCAGTCATTCATTTGTGTCTGACTCTTTGTGACCCCAGGGACCGTACTGTCCATGGAATTTTTTTGGTAAAGATACTGGTAGTGGTTTACCATTTCCTTCTTCAGTGGATTAAGGTAATCAAAGGTTAAGTGACTTGCTCAGGGTCACATAGCTAGAAAGTTTCTGAGTCTGGATTTGAACTCAATGTCTTCCTGGCTCCAGGCCCAGCACTCTATCCACTGAACCACCTAGCTGCTTCCTATCTCTAGTGTACCCTTGCTTAATGCCTACCAAGTGCCTTGTGTTATTACACCCTCTCAGGGACAGAGTACAATATTCCCAAACAAATAGAAGTTCCCTCCTGATTCTTCCTAGGTCTAGATCTCTTCCTCTATCTCTGTCTGGGGCTCTGGGGTATACTTCCAGGCTCTTGCTCCTTTCTCCTATTGGTGTTTCTGACCTGTGCTACCTTCATATCAATACCTCACCCCATGGGCTAAGACCTTTGCCAAAGGATAATCCTTCTTCAGAGAAATACTAATTCTATGGCTTCCTCCTTCTTCCTGAAGACTCCGTCTTCAACATGGCCATCACTTTCTCACTCTGACAGCCCTGTGAAAGGCAAACAGGGTAACAGATACCCAGGCATGCTGGCCTAAGCCATCCCCATTCCATTAATAGCATTCCACCATTCTTAAGGGTCTCAGTGGCAGCTGGTTGCTCTTCATGAGGCAGTGAGTTATGTAGCCAAAAGAACTACAGAGTGGAATCATGCACTGGTTGTACTTTCCTAGGATGTGTAGAAGGAATTCAGTAGGGGCCTCAGCTTTCTGCAGCTTTCCTGTTTGCCTCCCCAGGGGTGTAGACCTCAGGGTCAAGAGACTGGGGCTGGTATGGAGGAGACCTAGATAGAAAAATGGGATCCATGGAACAGAGAATCCCTCTCTATGAACTTGAGGATGCAGGTTTTAAAGCCTCCCATCCCTTCTAAGGCAACTCCAACCAACTCCATTTCTGTACAGTCCTAGATTTTTAGGAGAAAGGAAGTAGATACTTGACAAGGATCTGGAAGTTGGGAAAAACAGACCAGGGACCAACTCTGGACTTAGCCCCTTTATTCCTGGTATTCAGACCCTATTCCAGGTGACATTTTAAATTTTCATTGCGGTTATGGAGAGCTCAGAGGAAATACTACTACTACTGTTATTAGTCTGTTCCATGAGGGAGAGACAATGGCAAAACAGAAGAATGCTAGCGATTTAGGGAGATATACAATGGAGACTTCTTGTGTTGTGAAACTTTTATGGTAGATGTGGAAGCTTGAAAAGAATCCTAGAATGCTAGTGAATTAGGCTCTGGTAATACAGCTGATTGGGTCAGCACACCAGTCAGTGGGATGTAACTGCCCCTAAGAGTCCAAGATAAGGAAGTATAGATTTTGGGCTTGACTCTCTTCAAACCCATCGCAGTGATCATATTGACGCAGAAGGTAACAAAGTGAGCAGTGCTCCTTTGTATTCATAAGAAGGCAAGAAGAGATCAGAAATATGGATGTCCCACTAGCTGAAAATACTTCAGTACAGATGGCACTTACTACCAGCAAAGGCCAACAAATTATAAACGTGCATGAAATAGGCTGAAGACAGGAATATCTTCATTTTGTGCCAGTATTATATCATAACAAAATTGGAAACAAATGTTACCAGTTATAGGTAAGAGCTTCATGCTTGCTTTTCACCAAAGTGGTTTATCTCCACTCCAAGTCATTCAACAATGTATTGCTGGCCAGTGCAGAAATAACTTAATTTCTAAACCTAGATTTGTTGAAATAAAGGAGCTACTAAAATATGAAGAGGGAGAAGTTAAAGAACTTGAGGCTATTGAAAATCTTCCATTAATGCAAACTCCAGAAATTATATCTAATAATGAAACACAACAAAAACACACAAAATATATCCAATAATGAAATATGACAGAAATGTTTCAAATTATCTTAAAAAGGAGATGAGAATACTTAGACTGGAACTTCAGAAAGTCACTATTGAGTTTCATGGCATGAATCCAGTTTGCCAACTATACCAAAGTGATTTTTAAAAGCTGGTATTTGCTACGACCATTATGAACAAATGTATCCTCCTACAATATTTGACAGAAAGTGCAAAAAACACTTTAGAACCAGCATGGAATGTTTTTCCAATTATATCAAAATGTCATTTGCACTCAAGTATAAAATTTTCAATGTGTACCAAGGAAACATAGAGACAAATGGCTTTGAGCATGAATCTGGACATCAAATTAACCAGTGGATGAAGGCAACACTTACAAATACCTTGGTCTCCTCTAAGCGAGACACACTGAACATAAATCTACCAAAGAGAAAGCCATGACTGAATATGGTTTCTTTTAAAAAACAAAACAAAAGAAATCGTAATCATTTATTTTTTTTAAAAAACTTTTTTGAGTTCCAAATTCTTTCCTTCCCTCCAGTTCATCCACACCCATTGAGAAGGCAAGCAATATGATACTCATTATACATGTGAAGTCATGCAAAACCTGTTTCTATATTAGCATGGTTGAATATGTTAAGAGACTTATAGGTGTCCTGAAGTCAAAGTTCAGTGGGAAGAACACAATCAAAGTAACTGAAATTTATGCAGTATCAGTCTTAATAAACTCTCTCAGAAGTATAAAATGGAGCATAACAGACCTGGAAAGTACCCTAACAAAAAATTGTATAAATATTAATGAAATCCCGGGCCCCTCCCCCTCAGAAAGACAAACATTTCCTCATCAAAAAAAGAGGAAGAAGGTTGATAGATATTATCAGACTACATGATAATTTTTTTAAAAATCTGTAGAAATTCTTTTGAAATAAGCATACATCACTTCATTGAACAATGGTAAAGGCACACACCATTGGATCTGTCAGATGTAACCCAAAGTGGTTTACCTCCAGATGGAGCCTATGAAATTTCCAAGATCCAAGAGAGGAACCAAAATGTCTCTGTGGGAGATGTTCACATGAACCCAGCCAACAATACATCAACAAGTAAGCAGCAAACAAATATCTGAGTCATGTGGATTTGTTTATGGAAATGGAGGAGTTTGTGATGGCAATTTAGCACCAGCTCATCACAACCAGAAATTACTCAAGAGTCCTTTTAAGGAGTCTGTACTTAGTGAAGGATGCAGATTATGCAAAGATATAGTAGAAACTGTAGTACGTCGCTGCAGGGGAGGGGCAAAAAAATTGAGCACCTACTGAGTATCTGGCAAGATGGAGCCTGGTGACTAGAAATATACACAAGGTGTCCCGAAAGTCTTAGTGAGGCTTCTTAAATCTTAAAATAGCACTAAGATTTTTGGGACACCTTGTGTAAGACTCCCGCTTACTTTCATGAACTCACACAATTCTCTTCCAACTATGCAGATTGTAACTTTGTTCCCTAGAACCCATCCACACGTACCCACTTGTGCCTTTCTTGTCCATGTCCTCCCATGGGTTTGCTAAAGGGGGTCCACACAATATGCTGGAGGCTTTTCTTATTTTCTCATGACGTTGCAAGTCAACCAGTGGAGAACTCCACTTGGCACCCCTCTCTCTAGCCACAGAACTAACCATCTCCATCTCCCTTTCTCATCATACATTTTCTTGCTGATGCCTTTTATTTCTGTTCTCCCTCAAAAGGTCTCTGTTGCATCCAGCTCATACCCACCCTGTGCCTCTCCATTGCCCTCTCTGTGATGCTCATTTTCCATTCCTCCGAGGCTGTTGTGTTCTATGTCTGTGCTGTCATACAACAGCACCGGTATACTGATATTAAAAAGATGGGCCTTTGCTTCTAGGACAAGTTTGGGATCATTAAAAGAACTTTTATAGTTTCTCAAAACATTCTAGCCCACTAATCTCCTCTTGTTTTGTTCTTTATCTAGGTGAATTAAAAAAAAAGCTAAGCTGTCTTTTTAAAAAAAATATAAGCTCTATTATCTATAAAATAATTACACAAAGCATAATTATAAACATATAAAACAAGGGGTAAAAATCTCTCCAGAATCCTCCAGGCCATTAAAAAGGCAGAAGCAAAAGAATCTACAAACAAGAAACAAGCAAATAAGATGTTTTTGTTCTGGGCTCCCTTCCAGGCCTAGCCCTGGCCATTTTCCTTCCTTCTTTCTTTTCTTCTATGCTTAACAATATAGTCAATTTAGTCAATGTGCCTGCGCTGAGTCCCCTTTGTATCACTTTCATATGTCTTTCCATATTTCCTTGTAGGTTCCATATTTTTGTGGCACCATAGTATTCCATTTATTTAGGCATTTGGCTTAATTAATGTAATTAATTTAACTTAATTAATTGAGGTAATTAAGGAGGGAGTTTTATCACACTGGAATAGGTACAAAGCTTGGATGACCGAGTTGACGAGGGCACAGAGTTAGTTCATTTGAACCAGTCTCACCTCATCTGCTCATTAGCCTTTCTAGCAAGTGTAACCTGGGCCTCTCTGGGCATGCCCATTTCTCACATGGAGATGGCCTTGTGAAGCTTTCTTGATCCTGGCCCTCCTGTAGTGATAAAAGAAGGAAATAGAATTTCTTTTTCTGAATCTCGATCAGGATGTTTAAACAATGTTTCCTGTCTATTGACATTAGTTCATTTCTGGAGCTTGTTCTCCATTTGAAGGTAGGGTGGAAGGAAGGGGGAGGAGAATAAGAATTTATTAAACACCTACGACGTGCCAGCTACTGCACTAAGCACTTTGCAAATATTATTTCATTTGATCCGCAACAACCCTGGGGAGTAGGTGCTTGTATGATCCCCCTTTTACAGTTGTGTCACCTAGCTAGAAAAATGAGAAGGGGCATATAGGTTCAAGTGTTGAACTAGAGGAAGCAGGCTTTCTCTGTGTTGCCTCTATCAATACCTCTGAGTACAATCTCAGGCGGTGCTAATAGAAAACAGAAGGAGGCAGGTGGTCATCACATAGTGATGTCTACTCTGGTCAAAGCAGATCTGGAGAAGCGTGTTCAAATGTGAACACCGCTTCTTAGGATGGACATTGACAAGACGGAGTAAGGCCATAGAAGCGAAACCAGAATGAAGAGGGGAAATGTAAGCATGTCATTTATAGGAAGGAATTTTGGAGGTTTGATCTCCCCCAAAAGAAGACTTAAGGAGGATATGACAATTGTCTTCAAATTTTAAGAGCCGCCACATGGGAAAGTGATAGAGATAACAATGGAAACAGCACTTCGAGGTTTACACGCAACTTTAAAGACATCATCTCACTCCTTCATTTATTCCCCCGAGTTTCTTTCTTAAATAATAAGTGGGTCGTGGTAGATGATCCCAGCTTTTTCAGACATTTGCCACAATCTACTGTATAAGAAATAAGGATAGATCCGACTTATTTAGGTTTACAAAGAACTTTGATCAAAACACTCTGAGGAAGCCAATACAGACGCTATCATCCCCATTTTTTAGATGAGGAAGCAGAAAGGTGTCTGTGGTTACATAGCTAGTAAATTTCTGAATTAAGAGTGAAGCTCAGTTCAACAAAGCCAGTATTTATGAAGGGTCCACCATATGGCAGATGCTGCACTAGGATGTTCTAGGGATGTGACAGAAGTCATATCTCACAACCTTAAGTCCAAGACTTGTTCCCTACCAAGTTAGTGGGGCAGAAGAGGATGATCAGTAGTGTGAAAGGCTGCAGAGAGGTCAAGGAGAATGAGGACTGAGGAGAGATACAATGGTATCTGGATATTAAGAGATCATTGGTGTCTTGGAGAGAGCAGATGAGGGTGGAAGCTGGATTGTAAGGGGTTAAGAAGAGAGCAAGAGGAAAGGAAGTGGAAACACCTATCGTAGATGACCTTTTCCAGAAGTTTGGCCACAAAGGACAGAAGGGATAGAGGTAATAGTAGGACTGAAGGCTCTAGTGAGGAATTTCTCACCTATGTAGGTGGTGGGAGTTCTCCATGGTGACAATATAACAGATTCCTAACACATTTGTATGTTCTAAGGGACTTTTTCCTTTGTTTTTCAGTCACATTTCATTTGTGTCCAATTCTTCGTGACCTCATTTTGGCAGATATTGGAGTGGTTTGCCATTTTCTTCTCCAGCTCATTTTACAGATGAGGAAACTGAGGCAAACAAGATTAAGTGACTTGTACGGGGTTACAGAGCTAGTAAGTGCTTGAGGCGGATTCGAACTGAGGCAATGGAGTCCTCCTGACCTCAAACTCAGCACTTTAACTGCTTTGTCACTTAGCTACACCTTAATGTTTCTTTATATTGAGCCAAAATTTATCACTCTGTAATTTTCATCCACAGATTCTAAATCTACCATTGATAACCAAACAGAATAACTTAATCCCTCTCCCACGTGACAGTTCTTAAACATTTGAAGATGATTGTCTTATCCCCCTTGAGTCTTCTCTTTTGGGGGCTAACCCTCCAAAATTCCTTCATGTAGATGATACAGTTTCATTTCCTTTCATCACTCTGGTTACCTGCTATGGCCTTATTCCATCTTGTCAATGTCCTTTCCAAGAAAACCCCAAATAGGGTCACAATGAGTCGAACACAACTGAAATGACTGAACAACAATGTGCTAGGAGGTATCCTGGGCACTGTGGATAAAAAGGCAAAAGTGAAAACAGCACTGAGCCTGAGAAGCTTACATTCTATTTAAAATTTTTTCTTAAGAAAAAAATGAACAGCAGCACAAAAACATTGTCATATATAAAGAACAAAAGAGGATAATTTTATGTGAAACTAGGGCTATTAAATACAGCTTGTTTTTGCCTTCTTTCTGAGAATATCTCTATATTATCATGTATATGTCTTGTTTGTATAGGGTTGTTTATACCTTGTCTTTCCTTTCATGCATCCCATTAGACTGTAAGCTCCTTGAGGGCAGGGACTATTTTTACCTTTCTTTGTATCTCAGCAGTTAGCATAGTGCCAGGCACATAGGAGCTGCTTAATAAATTCTTGTTGACTAGACTAGTGAGATGACATTTAGCAGGTATATAAAATTCTACAATCGAGAATTTTTAAAATATCAATTTCACAAATATAGAATGGGGAAAGGTATGGCCAGTTTGTCATCAGTTTGTCAAAAGAAAAGAAAAGATCCAGGATAGACTACAAACCCAAAGGAAGTTAGCCATGTGACATGGCAGCCACAAAAGCTTAAGTAATCTTAGGCTGCATGACAAGTGTCCAGAACAAGAAAGATGATGCCTCTAGCATCCTCACTCTGCCTTGATCAGACCACATCTAGAGTAATGTATCCAGTTGTTGGTGTCACATTTGAGGAAAGGTATTGACATGCTGGGACATATCTAGAGGAGGTGACCAGAATGGTAAGAGGGATGGAGACTTGGGCTGTAAAGAACATTGGAAGGAATGGGGGTGTTCAGCCTGGAAAAGAAGATAGACATAAGAGGAACATGATTGCCACATTCAAATATTTGAAGGGCTGTCATGGGATACAGAGATTCAATTTGTTCTGTTTGTTCCTAGAGGACAGAAACCAAAGGCAGTGGGTAGGAGGTGAAGAGAGACATGTTTTGGCTGGGTATAAGACAAGACTTCCTAATAATTAGAATTGTCTAAATGTAGAATGGTCTCCTTTAGGAGTTCACTCTCCTGGAGGATCTTCAAGTGGAAACCAGATGATCTCTTGTGAAGGATCATGTAGATGAGATTCCTGTCCAAGTAGAAGTTGTCCTCAATGACCTCCAAGGTCCCTTCCAACTCTGAGCTTCTGTGTTTCTCTAAATCCTTGGGGGAGTGATAGGCCCAGTTTTTCTCTCTTTTTTGGCTCACTTTCTTTTAAAATTTTCTGAAAAACACATGTTTAATTGATGCTTTTTTTTGTCACATCACTGTCACTTCTCAAAGACTCCACCCCAATGGAAGCCGCCTTTGTAACGAATGAACGCAGCTTAAGCAAAACCAGCTAGCCCATTGGCTAGGTCTGACACATAATGCCTTATTTTGTTCCCACCTGAATGCAGAGAAAAGGAAGGCTTATCTCACACTCAGTCCTCTGAAGTCACTTTCAGTTACTGCATCAATCTGATTCTGATTGATTGTGATATCTTTCCATGTTGCTTTCCTCACATTACTGTGGTCATGTAGATTGTCCTCCTGTTCCGCTTATTTCACTATGCATCAGTTCATACAAATCTTTCCAAGTTTCTTTGAATTCTTCGTATTTGTCTTTTCTTATGGAACAATAATATTCCATCGTAATTATGTGCCACAATTTGTTCTGACATTCCCAAATCGATGGGCACCCAATTCGTATACAGTTCTTCGTTAAGAAAAAAAGTGTTGCTATAAACATTCTGGTGTAGATGGTCTCTTTCCCTCCAACCTTGACTTTCTTGGGGGTATCTCTTGACTCATTTTCTCAATCATCACGTCTTCTTATTTATCCCTTAGCTAGTCTTTTAGGAAGAAACCTAGTCTCAAAGGACTACTTTATTTTCATCTTATGTCTGTTGCTTACACTATACCCTCTCATTCTAGTTGCCCTAAAATATTAATTTCATCCAAGTATCTGGTCCCCTTAACTAAATAATGATTACCTTGAGGGTAGGAGGTTCCACCTTTCTCTGTGTCATCCCTTCCCTCATCTCCCATGCCTGGCATAGGGATCTGTACCCAGAGACCTCTCTCAGCCGCAGTGACCAAAAGTCTCCCAATAAGAATCTTTTACCCAGAGGTCTCATCACTTCTCACTCCCTAGAAAGAAACCTCTTTCTCCCAGTTTTACCAACGAGAAAATTGAGCCTTTCTGAGGAAAACTGAAGTCTACCTATCTATCTTCCTCCAGGCCAAACTGAGATAAGGCTTCAAGCGTCCTAGTCTTCAGCCCACCCCACCTTATGGAGCATCTTTCCTGTTTCTAAGCACCCAACTCCAACCGCAACCTGGGGCCCCAGATATCCTTTATAGAGCTACACAGTGGGAGACTGTCTGCCATTCTGCAGCCACTCTGCTGGCCCCTCTTAACCTCATTATACCGTAGCTAATCTTTCTGCCTTATTGTCTTACGGCTAATGAGGAAGGGTATCCAGGCCTGAGGCTCCCTTGTGGCCCCGAGGAGGAGACAGAAAGGACCTGGCCTGGGAAGGAGAACCCCATGATGCCATGTACCATGTATGTGTATGTTTAAGACCCTTTTCTGTTCTAATTATAGGATGCTGCAGAATAACCGTCTGAGTCGGATCCCTGCTGAGGCATTGTGGGAGCTGCCCAACCTCCAGTCTCTGTAAGTCATTAGTGTGCCGACACTCAGAGTTCTGTAGACTCGGTCTCCTGGGGCCGTCAGCTTCCCCAGGCCTGAGTCACAGGCTTCGCCTTTGTTGCAGCCTCTTGGGCCCCCCTCCTTTTCTTCCTCCTCTTTCCTCTTCCCCTCACCCCCCACCATGTGCTGCTTCTAGCTCTGGTTTTGAGGGGGAGCGGGGGTGATTCTCAGTGAGTGTGGCTGTGTATGTGTGTGTCTTTTGGGGAAGGTATGAAACACCCTGGAGGATTGTGGGAATGGGACCTCCTGATGTGGGGCCACCAGAGCAGAGGCTCCGGTCTGAGCCGGCAGTCTGCCATGGGAGCCTGGGGGTGCAGGGGGACTTGGGGGGGTTGGTTTGGGTGGGGCAGGACGGCTGCCCCAAGGAAGAAGCAGGACTCACTGTCTCCTCAGCTTAGTCTGCTCTCCCTCCTCCCTACTCACCCCCTGGGTCTGGGCTGAGAGCTCTGGACATGCTCTCGCCTTGTCTCCTTCCTCACGCGTGTGTCAGGGGGAGACATTGGGTTACCCTCTGCACCAGGAGGGCACTTTCATTCTATCCTCAACTGGCCCCTTTTTCTGTCCATGGAAAACTTGAAATCATGTTCCTTTCTTTCCCCTCCCAGCTTCCTGCCATTGAAGCTTCATTCAGAGCTTCTGGAATAAGCCCAACCTGTCATTTTTCCAGGTTGGGCCAATTCCTGTGCAGACCCCACTGGGGCTGAAGTGTGAGAGGAGAGAGGAACCCGGCCAGATGAGCGGGGGCAAGAGGTGATTTGGGAGTGTTTGAGTCAGAATGGAATGACGTGCAGGAGTCATGTCAATTAACTAGTATTCTCTGGGAGACCAAAATCAGGGGACTTAAATGAAAGGCAGTAGTGTGCTGGTAAATGTTTAACAACAGGCTCCCAGAAAAAAATGTACCGCAATACACTTTTAAACTGCATTTTTAACATTTTCTCCCCATCACTTTCTTAAGTCTTCTAGACAATCAGCAAAAGAGTAAATCAAGCCTTGATTTGTAGCATTTGCCAGTTTCTGAGGTGTAAACACTTACATGGAACATTTCACAATTGCCTGTGAGCTTGCTCTAGCATCCCCCTGCAAAGGAATCCTTGGTATTCAGAGCAAGGGAAACTGAGGCATGTAGTATGTATGGTAAGCCCGGTTCTCAATCTGTGAAGTTGCTTACTAACCCAAGGCCCTCACTCAGAACCTGGGCAGGAATGCTAGGAGACAGAGATTATTCTCACCTGTTCTTTGGAGGTAAGAGTCAGGTAAGGTCAAAAGGTCTCTGTGTGGCTGCTGTTGGGGTCCTAGGATAACATGTATAGCTGACCCTGTCCAGCTATGGAAGCTCCAAACTGGCAGAAGGTAAGGCTGATATTTTATGGGCATGGACTTCATGTTTCTGGGTGTGTCTGTGCCAAGCTCTTCAACTTTTATTCTAAAATTCAGGGGTTCTTAATCTGGGGTAAAGAATTTGAATAACATATTTAAATATTAAATTAAATTAAAATAATTTAATAATGATATTTCACTATAATTGGTTCCCTTTGTAGTCTTTTGTATTGTATTTTATGGATTTAAAATAACTGTTCTAGGAAAGGGTCCATAGATTTCACTGGACCAACAAACGGGTTCAGGATAGAAAAAAGATTAAGAACCCCTGACCTTGATCCTCAGTTCTGCCTGAAACTAGCTTGTGTCTAAGCTGGATTTGAAGACAAAAGACCTCGGTTGGAAACCCAGATCTGCCACTCTTTACCACTGAGACTTTAAAGTTACTCTCTTGGTCTTGTTTTCCTCATCTATAAAATAAGTGGCCAGACTCTGAGGTCCCTTCCAGCTTTAAACTGATGATGTTGTGAACTGGCCCAACTGTCAATGCTTCCTTCTCTTCTAGACGCGGAACCTTAGACATCTCTTATCTCTCGCCTTCAGTGCATTCCTCCTGCCAACACTGAGTCACTAGCCATCAACACCGCCCTCTTCACCACCTCGGCCCTCACTATCTTTGTTCATGCCCAACATAACATCACCTATTGTTAAGTGACATCCCCAGAATTTGAAAGCCACCACCCCTCATCTAGTCAAAGTTAGGACAGGACATGTGTCTGACACAGGACTGGGCATGGCATGCCGAGCTGGCATTCCAGGGAGCAGACGAGGGTCTGGGCTATTCTGTTTCCCTTTCTCTATGGGGAAGTAGAAGGGAGGATAGTACTTAAACTCAGGACTTATCCTAACTCACAAAGCCTTGGACCGACTCACCTGCAGGAAGGACTCACTGGTTCTATGGAAAGAATCTGGGGTCATAGTGGTGTCATCAGCATCCTGCAGCTTTGAAGCAGCCTGGCTTAGTGGGTAGAGAGACTCAGAGTCAGGAAGACCTGAGTTCAAGTCTGACCTCAGACGCTTACTAGCTTGTGTGACCCTCAGCAGGTCATTTGCTCTTTTGTCTCAGTTTCGCCATGTGTAGGATGGAGATAATAATAACATCTACCTCACATGTAGCTGTGGGCAGTTAAGTGGCATGGTGGATAGAGTGCTGGGCCTAGAGTCAGGAAGACTCATCTTCATGAGTTCAAATCCAGCCTCAGACACTTCCTAGATGTGTGACCCTGGGCAAGTCACTTAACCCTGTTTGCCTCAGTTTCCTCATCTGTAAAATGAGCCGGAGAAGGAAATGATAAACCACTCTACGATCTCTGCTAAGAAAACCCCAAATGGGATCATAGAGGGTCGGACAGGACTCGGCAACAACGCCTCACAGGTGGAATCGAATGAGATAGTATATGCAAAGTCTTCTGCAAATCTCAAAAGTACTAGGAAAGTATTATAATATGTGTGACCCCGGGCAAGTCACTTTCCATTCTCTGTTCCACAGTTTCCTCATAGGCAAAGGGAGGACGAGATGATGTCTGAGACCTCTTCCAACTTTAACGACAATGATGATATGGTCACCCAGTAATAGAGTAGTGGTTTTGCCCCAGCTGAGTGAGCTTGGAACGGAGGGGGACCGAAGTGTCCCAGATGGGAAACACAAGCTGAGGGTCCGAGGGAAGATTTGGCCCGACCCAGAGGGCTCTGCCCGGAAGGAGGAAATGACTCATGTTTCAAGACTCTGGCTCTCCCCCTGCCTTAGGGAATGAATGATCCTCATTTGGCCTAGTGGCTTGTGGTTGGCAGCTGTGATCAGGGTGTTGATAGGGTATCTGTGCTTTAGACTTAAAGCAGACCTTAGATCACCCAGCTGATTCCTGCACTTTACAGAGAAGCAAACAGAGAGAAGAGACTCATCCAAGGTCATACAGATACCAAGTAGTAGATCCGTGATTTGAACCCAGGTTCTCTGACTCCCCGAACCATCGCTCTTCCTACTATGTCTTTCCACTTTTTCCTGACCCTCTCATTAAGAGATTCTGCTCCATTTGCCATTACTCTAAAGCTCAATCCTCTTTCACCTCTTCTTGTATTGCCAGTGCTTAGCATAGTGCCTGGCACATAGTAGGCTCTTAAAAAAATGTTTACCGACTGACCGTTAAATCCCCCAGGCTATTGTTGAGGGACTGGTAGGCTACTTTGGAAGACAACCCTGCCTGACCACTAGCTCAAATCCTTCGTGTTGAAATGTTGCCCGACTTTTTCTGGTCTCGGTAGAAGTATTAAACAGCCTTTCTCCATCCAACAGCCTTCCTGGGACTTCGGCACTACAGTAAAGTTGGCTCTGGTCTTCCCTTCTCCCTGCTGGACATTCCCACTATCTACAGTTTCCTTATCCTTAACTACTTAGGCTTCTACCTCTTCTCCTCTCACTTGTACTGCACCCAGCACCCTAAAAGTCTTACACTGCCCCACAGGCCGCAGAGGGATGGAGGGGACAGGGAGGCCCACAGTGGGAGAAATGGCCCATATCCAGCATGGTCTGTGGAAAGGGTCTCAGGCATCCTTCATCCCTGGGTCATCCCCCAAAGCAGAGGGCCTTTCTTTGCTACCACCAGCTCCAGCTCTAGGTCCAGGAGGCATTGGAATTCCTGGAGTTGCTGCCTTCGAGGAACTTTCTGTGCCCAGCTCTACCTTGGTGGGGATGGCTTCAAACAAAATGCTAAATGGTTTTCTGAGAATCTCCCCCGCCTTCTCCCTTCATCCAAAGGGAATTGCTCTATAGCTCCTTTGGAGATGAGAACCCATAGGTGGAACAGGGAATTGTGGCTTCTCTCCCTCCCACTCTCTAATTGGGTCAGGGCCAGACCTCCCAGAGGTGCTGGAACCCTCATTAGCTGCTAGTTGTTGGTGTGAAAATGAAATAATTAGCTCCCCCCACTCCGCCTACTTCCCTCCTTTCCACCTCACCCATTCCCCAAAAGGTCCCTAGTCAGGGCTGGGCTGGGCAGAGATAGGATGTGTTCCCCCTGAGGGGCTCTTCCTTCGTGTCCCCCATGCCAGAGAGCACAGAGATTGAATTGCTGTTTATTTAACTCAGAGGTGAGGTAAGACTTGGCAGGGGAGGAGTTGGGAAGGAGGGGCAAAGGGAAAGGGAGCACACTCAGGAGTCATGCACACAGGCAGATGGATGGAATGACTACTCCCTTTGCCCTAAGATGTGAAGGGCACCATGGTATATGACGGGAAGAGTGCTCATCTTGGAGTCAAGGAAACCTGGGTTCAAATCTTGCCTCTGACACTCATGAGCTGCATGACCCTGGGCAAGGCACTTCACTATTCTGGGCCTCTGTTTACTAATCTGTCAAAGAATATAGATGGCCTCTAAGGTCTCTTCCAGGCAGCTAGGTGGCGCAGTGGGTAGATAGAGCTCTGGAATTGGAGTCTGGAAGACCTGAGTTCTGATCCATCCTCAGACATGTAGCTGTGTGACCTTTAGCAATTCACTTAACCATTGGCTGCCTCAGTTTTCCTATCTGTAAAATGGCAAGAATATAGCACCTACCGCTCAGGATCCTACCTTGAGGATAAAATGAGATACATTTCTAGAGGACTTTGTAAAAAATGAAAGTGCCCTATAAACACTAGCCATTATTATCCTGTGATCCTAGTGGTGCCCTTTTGTAGGCAATAGTGGGGGCCTTTATTCCTCCTTCCTAGAGCCTCACTTGATGGTCCAGCTATAAGTTACAATTTTCTTCCAACACAGACCTTACTCATGTGACACCATGGAGATGGAGAGAGAGGACATTTAACGTATACTTCTTGGTTACCTATTAGGATGAGGCAGTCTGCCAGAACTTTTCAGTGCTATTCCCCAAAGGCCAGGCCATTAGGCAGAGTATGTGGGGCTAGGCTGCTACTATTGCTACCCCCTCCCTTTCCGCAATCCCCAGGATCTAAGTCACTCTACAAGTTCCTGGCCACGTGCCTAACTACCCTCGGGGGAGCCCAGCCCTGTAACTCACTTCCTTGGGCAAGACACTTACTTCCACCCGAGGGAGTTGAATTCCATAATCTTCAAGGTCCCTTCCGGTTATAAAGACCGGGATCCCAATGGCTTCTGTTAGGAGTTGGGTCTTGTTCTCTGGGTGACAAAATGGCAAGAGGAACAAGTAGTTTCAGGCTGAAGGAAGGTCAGAATAAAAGAGGGAGTCAGGTTGTTAGCTAAAGATCTCAGTATGCCCACCATATGTTCAGTTGTATATGGGAGGAAGACAATGGAGGAAACTGGGATTCTTCCCTCAGGAAGTTTGTAATCTAGCTGGAGAGATTGGATTCACCTAGGCACACTTATTAGCTGCGTGATCTTAGGCAAGTGACTCAGTGTCCTCACCTGTAATGCAGTGGTCCCGGACCCAACTATCGCTGAGGACACTCGTAGTTCCAGCGTTCTAGAATTCTATTCCTATCATCCCAGAGAAGAAGTAAAAGCCACAGTCAGGATTTAGAGCAGAGGAAAAATGAAGCTGGGAGGGGAGGTGGGAAATGGCCAATCAGTTAGTCCTGGCCAGTAAATGACAAGGGTTCTTGGTCCCAGTCTAACATTGCTTCCAGGTTGTTTGGGTTAGCACCTGGACTGGCAGATCATAGGATCAGTGATTTAATGCTAGAAGGTACTTTGTTGTTCAGTCATTTCAGTCGTGTCTGACTTTTTGTGACCTCATTAGGCGTTTTCTTGGCAAAGATAATGGAGTGGTTTGCCATTTTTTTCTCCAGCTCATTTTATAGATGTGGAAACTGAGGCAAACAGGGTTAAGCAACTTGCCCAGGCTCATACAACTAGTAAGTGTGTGAGTCCAGATTTGAACTCAGGTCTTCCTGACTCTGGGCCTGGCACTCTATCCACTGCACCACCTGACTGCCCCTAAAAGATACCTTAGAAGACGTCAAGTCCAAACTCCTTATTTTACTAATGAGAAAAATGAGGCACAGAGAAATAAGAACATATAGTAATTGTATTAAGTGGGTTTTGAACCCAGCTCTTGCTGACTCCAGGTCCAGTGGTTTATTTATTATATCACTGCTTCTCATGATACCCTGGTCCTTCTCCCTTGAGCACACATGTCTTCTGGAGCAGGAGGGAGGTAGCAGTAATGCCATTCACAAGCCAGAGCTGAGCTCAGGCCAAGAGAAACCAGGAGAACTCAGCAGAACTAGGTTGGACAAACAGCAGCTGAACGGAGGTGTCAGGCTGAGGGTGGGAGGAAAGGCAGGGAGCAAGACCACATGGGAAAGAAGAGTGAGAACTCTGAGAAAACTCAAAGCAGATATTTGGGGCTGGGGTCGGCGGGGGGCGGGGGAGCGGTGTTTATGTATGGAGAGGAAGGGCGGTAGTTGTGGACTAGCCAAGCCAGAAAGGCTCAGGGAAGGAACTGGAAAACACAGTGGCAGATTTAGGGGAAAACCAGCAGAACAAACCAATGCAGAGCACTTTGAAGGGGGAATGCATCATCGCAAAGGACAACCACATACATCCAGCAAATATTCTGCCTTGCTGGAGAAATGAATGGAGAACAGCTAGGGCTTCCAGTATAAAACTGAGTTAGAACCCCCAATCCCCCCCATCATCCTCACCCCAAATGGCAAATCTGGCTTCTGAGAGGAAAGACCTGGGGGGATGTCTGCGGGGAGGGAGGGAGAAAAAGAGAGACAGAGAAAGCCAGACATAGACACAGAGACAGAGAGTTGGCCTTTGGGGACAGAATGTTGTATTTGGAGCGGGAAGGAGCTGGAAGGCAGGTAATGATACTAGTGGGCAATAACGCCAACGGCTAACATTTATTTCCCCCCCCACTTAATAGTATTTTATTTTTTCCAATTACATGTAAAGACAGTTTTCAACATTCACTTTTATAAGATGTTGAGTTTCAAATTTTTTCTCTCTCCCTCCCTTCTTACCCTCCCCAAGACAACAAGCAATTTGATACAGGTTGTACATGTACAACCTGATTAATGTGGAAGTATGTTTATTTAATGCTTTAAGGTTTGCAAAGCTCTATACAATATCTCGTTTTCTCCTCACAACAATCCCGCATGGTGAGCGCTATTATTATACCTATTTTACAGATGAAGAAACTGAGGTAGGTAGAGGTTAAGTGACCTGCCCAGTGTCACCCAGCTTGTAAGTGTCCAAAGCTGGTTTTGGTCCACTATACCATCTAGCCACCACCAGGGTCAGTGTCTGGCTCTGCCACTTACTTGTATGACCTTAGGAAAATGATTTCATTTTTCTCGGCCTCGGTTTCCTTGTTTGGAAGATGAGAGGGTGGAACTTAATTACCTCCAGACTCCCTTTCAGGCTTCTATGATTCTGTGACCTTATGATCCTCTAAAACTCAAGATATTAGTGACAGCACTAAGCCTTCTCCATCCTACTGTGTGACCCTTGACAGGCAACTGAATCACTCTGGGCCTTAGTTTCTCCTCTGTACAATGGGAAAAGTCCTATCTGACCCCATCCCTTTTCTGGTCGCCTTGGAATGCAGTGAAGGGGCATGAAGTGGGAAATTAGAACTTGGTGATAAAGTGACCAAGCCATGCCAGGGGCTTGTCCTGGTGATTCTGTCAAGTCAGGAACTGGAAGTTCATAGGAAGCAGGTCTCATCCCTAGGGGGAAGCACAGGGGTTTCCTCCACTTGCCAGTTGGAAATCTGGAAGTTTGGGAACACTGACTCCTTTGAAAGGGATAGAGGCAGATAGACCTTTACCTTCAAACCCAGGGAATTTCATGATCATGAGAGGACTCCCAAGGAGACTGAGGGGCAATCAGCTGTTTCCTGTAGTCCAAACTCCAAACTCTATCGGCTAAGAGGAGGGGGCTGCTAAGTTAATATGATATATCTGTGAGTTTCCAGGAGTAAGATGTGACTTCTGAGCTTTTCCTGAGCATCCTGGCTCTTCCTAGACCCTCATAAACCTATCCTGGGGGTCAGACTATTGGAACGAATCTAGAGAGAACCTCCAATATTGATCAGGACCTCTAGGAGCCCCAAGCCACATCCAAATTCAAGGTGTAAGGAAGCCTAAAAAATAATCCATTACACATAAAAACATCTCTAATAGCATCATTCCGTCAACTAGCTCATCTGTTTTATCTTTGCAGTATCCCTGAGAGGTAGAACATTCAATAGCCCCATTATGGAGAAAAGAAACCCAGAGTTTAAGTCTGAGGTTGCGTGGCTTGTTAGAGATGGACCTGAGTGGTCTCTCTGGTCACCTGGCTCCATCCCAGGCATCCTAGCAGTCCAGTGCCATCTACTACACCACTGCTTTCCAACTATATGAGGTGCCCAGCTAAAAACCTTGAAGGTAACAAGAGAAATCTCGGGGGAGCAAGGTGCTTTAGGAAATCTTCAAAGTCGATTCTCTGGAGAATCCTTCAGGAGCCCAGCGACAGATGACCTTCTCAGAGAGGAAAGAAGGAAAAGGGGTTCTTCTAGTCCAGAAGGGGAATGGGGACTACAGAACAACAAGACACTTAGAAGGAGCTCTGGAAGGAGAGAAAGGGATGGACCTCCGGTAGAACATCATCTCTTCAGGAAAGTGAAACATGGAAAGCCAACTCTAGAGAACACTAAGCCTGCTTATTATAGGCTTAGCTCAACAAACATTTCTTGATGTTTCTTAAGAATATGCCCAATAATTGGTCAGCCTTCTTTGCTTATGGACTGAAGGCATATTTCCAAAATCAGAATGGGCTACCTCCAAAGGTAGTGGATTTCCCCCTTATTAGAGGTTTTCCAACAGAGAATGGAAAACATTTGTTGGGGATGCTGTGGAAATGAGCCCTGTTCAAGAATGATTTGAACTCATTGACCGCTGATGTCAGTCAGTCATTCAGTCAATAAGCATTTATTAAACACTTATGGTTTGCCAGGCACTTAGCTAAGCACTAAGTATACAAATACAAGCAGACAGTCCCTGTCCTCGAGGCTGGTATGCCTTCCAGTTCTAAGATTCTGTTACAAAAGCAGAACTCTTTCTTTTCTATCAATCGACAAGCATTTATTAGGCACCTACCATGTACCAGGTCTTGTGCTCAGGACTAGGAATATAAAGACAAAAAAGAAACAGTTCTTTTCCCTCAAAGAACTTACATTTTATCAAGGCAGACAGCACACGCATAAGTATATACAAAGCATATACAAAATTAAATATGAGACAGCTAGGTGGTGCAGTGGATAGAGCACTGCGCCTGGAGTCAGGAAGACCTGAGTTCAAATCCTGCCTCAGACACTTAACTAGCTGTGTGACTGTGGGTATACTTGACCCCTTGTCTGCCTCATCTGTAAAATTGGGATGATAACAGCCACTGCCTTATAGGATTGTTGTGAAGACAAAATGAGACAATACTTGTAAGACGCTTTTCAAAGCTTAAAGCGGTAGGTGACTGCTAGCTATTGTAACTATTATTAATTTGGGAAGGGGACTCACAAGGACCTGGGAGGGCAAGGTGTGTGGAGCACTTTACTAAGATGAATGAGACACCTTTCCTGCCCTCGGGGAGCTGAGAAACTGAGAAAAGAAGTCAGAGGAGGAATCGGAGAGATGTCTGAAGGTGGTAGGCCGGGGAAGCTGGCCGTAAGGACCGTTCTCCCCTAGACCACAGTTGATACCTCATCTCCCAAAGGCCCTGGAGAAAAACTTTGCTGTTCACACTTTTCTTTAGGGGTGAGGGAAGAGGAAGCAGCAAGGCTCTCTGCTTCCAGATACTGCACCGGGCCTCCTGTGTCTGTGCCTGAAATACTCTGGCTGTCCCGTTCTGTCCCAGGGTTTTGAAGTTGACCTGGTGGGAGTAGTAGATGCCATCTAGCTGGCTTGCTAGCCTGTACCCATTAACCCCTGAGACAGATCCCTAAGTCCTACTCGTGTTTTGGGGCTGGAGAAAGGGGCCCATGGCGGGGGATGGATTTGGGAGGTGGCGGGGTAGCAGGCTGTCCTCCCCAGCAGGGTTATTTTGGACTCCATGATTATAGACTGCTGTATTTGGATCACCCCAGGGTTCCGGGAGTTGATTACTACATATGGTTAGGGCAGCAGCTCCTTCTGGGGCCCAGCAAGCTTGAGGGCAGCCCCCTGCAGCGGGTGGGAACCAGTACACAGGGTAATTTGGTTTCTTTGAGATGCCAAGAAAGTGTCCATAGTGGGCCAGGGCTCACATCCCCAAATGGGTGTCTGTTTCAGCTCTGGACGTTGGTCTGGGAAGTTGTCAGTAGGGACCGGGCCACCCAGGAGCAGAGTGTTGACTTGGTCTCACTGGAGACACCCCAGCACTGATATGTAGGTCTTTTCAGCTTTTTCCTTAACCCTTACCCAGGTTGTTCTTGGTTCCATGGCTTAGAATAGGCCCCCAGATCCAGATTACTCTTCTATACTTGAATTACCCTCCTCCCCTACCCCTGAGGCCCCATGAAGCTCCAACAGGTCTGGGCCTGAGCAAGGTGGGAGGGCCTTGGGGCTAGATATGTAGGGAGCTAACAAGCTCTGATTTGGCCACCATGCTGGAGTAGTCCTTTGGGCCTACGTGGGCAGCTGTGCCCAGATGCAGAGCCGAAGGGTAGGGCTGCCACCTGGGGAGGGGAGGGATGAAAGACAGATCTCAAACCCCCAATCCCCACCACTACCTGCCAGTGAACTCTTGAGCCACCCTGTGTGTGTGAACCTGTCTTAGGGACTCTGGAGATCCAAGAGGAGGAGACACAATCCCTCCTCCAGGAATTCCCAGTGTGATAGGGAAAGATCGATTCAGCAGTATATAGTTAAATGTTTAACAACCAGCTCTACTACAGAAAAAAATGGATGTATAACACACTTGTAAGTTGTGTCGTTAATATTTTTACTCTTACTTTCTTAAGTCTATATACATATATATGTATATATATATATATATATATAGTTCCTGATGTCAGAGTCCTCCTAGTCTGATGAGCTAGGCTGGGGGCTTGCCCTTACGAAAACTCCATCTGATGTGGGAACCATAGCTCTCTGGGGAGCTTCGATCCTGATGAAAAAGTGCAATTCTGCAGAAAGAATGATGAACTTAGAGTCCGGTGACCTGGGTTCACATTCTAGTTCTGCCACTTCTCTGTGTGGCCTTAGGTAAGTCATTTCATCTTTTTTCATCTATAAAATGAAGAGATTGGAGTAGATTTCATCTAAGGTCCCTCCTATGAGCCTGTGAAACAGCAGACACAATCCGTGCCTTGGCTTTAGCGGGAAATAGGATGTGCTCCCTTGTGGGCTTGGACCCAAGACAAGGTCATAAGACAGTGGCTCCCTGGTGCACGTGCATGTCTACACACAAAGACTGAAGGGATGCTGAGGGAACTGTTCACAGCCGGGTAGAGTTAAACAAGGAAAATTCCTAGAGGAGGCGGTGACTGTGTGTGTGTGTGTGTGTGTGTGAGAGAGAGAGAGAGAGATAGATAGAGACAGAGACAGAGAGAGAGAGTGAGAGAGAAATAAAGAGAGACAGAGCCACAGAGACAGACAGACACAGACACAGATACGAACACAGACACAGACACAGACACAGACACAGACACAGAGACACAGAGAGACCTTTTCCATTACCAGGAAGGTCAGATTCTCTGATCCTGGAAGACATTCAGGCAAGCGTCCGACAGTCTGTGGGGTAGCTAGAGGCGGTGAGAAGCACTGGGATATAGTGAGGAGGGCCTGATTCTAGGCGAACCTTGCCATGTGGTTAAGCCTTTTGAGTGGTTAAGGAAGTGCTTCCTCTCTGCCAATTGTTTTCTCGTATAGATCCTCTGACCATCCGACCAAGTCTATTTACCTTTTAATATTTCTCTTAACTCTGGTGTTTTCATTTCAAAGGTCCCATTTAGTCTGGGCCTTTTCATTAGGATTGTCTCAGTTTCCCAATCTGTAAAATAGGGATGATAATATAATAATGACTGGGGCAGCTAGGTGATTTAGAGCGCTGTGCTTGGAGTCAGGAAGACCTGAGTTCAAATCCAGCCTCAGACACTTAGATCCTGAGCAAGTCACTTAACATCTGTTTGCCTCAATCCCCCTGAGAAGGAAATGGCAAACCACTCCAGTATCTTTGCCAAGAAAACCCCAAAAGGGGTCACGAAAAGTTGGACATGACTGACAATGACAATATAATTTTAGTTCCCACTTGTATGGCACTTTAAGGTTTGCTAAGCATTTTACAATTATTATTTAATTTGATCCTCACAACAGCTCTAGGGAGAGTGAGCGCTATTATCATCCTCATTTCATAGCGGGGGAAACTGAGGCATACAGGTTAAGTGATTAGCTCAGGGTCATACAGCTAGTATCTGAGGAGGGATTTGAACTCAGGTCTTCCTGACCTGATTCTAAGACCAGTACACCATCCACTACCCTGCCTTTCCCACCTCCATTGGTGCCTTAGCTCCTCCCACACCTACGCTATTGTGAGACTAAGCAAAGTGGTGTTAAGTGAAAGGCTTTAGATGCTACAAAAGCCACATGCAAGTGTTTTTATTTTATTTTAAATCATTTATTATTAATTTAACTTATTTCATCATATTTATTAAATTTTATTAACATTAGCAGCAGCAGGCCCAAATTTTTTAAAAAAATGGACATGGGGAGCAGTGTTGCCCAGGTCTGTCCCCAACTCAACCCTTAGGATATTCCTCAAAGAAAAGTCCCCAATTTCTCAAAGTCCCTTTCTTTATCTCCAAGAGATCTTAAAAAATGTTTTGGATGTTGACCTGCCTGGAAACGGGGCTGGATCATGTAGGACTCCAGCCCGGTTGGCCTTTAGATTCTACATGGAGCATCACCTCCATGATGAGAACAGCAGCCCCAGACTACAATAGCACAGTGGCAACTCATCCTTCCTCCTACTTCGACACCTCCGACTCCTCTAATCTATACTAGGGTGCTCAGGTCAGTGCTGGTCAGTACTTCCCCCACTTCGCCTTATATAAGCCATTTGGGAAGCAGGGAGACCTCTGCATTTCCTAGGTGGGACTGCATACCTTAACATCCGTCCCACACAGCCCCCGTTTCCATTGTCTACTTCTCCTCCATCTCTGCGGAGTCCAGCAACCTCACTGAGCCTCGCTCAAAGCTCCTGCTACTTCCGTGGATCCAGAAGGACCCTAGCACCTGTCAGAGCTGGGGAGACCGCCTCCAAACCTCTCCTCTTACAGGTCAGGAAACCGACATCCAGGGCAGACTTGCTTACGAGCCCTCATCCAAAACTAGGACATTGATGAAGCATCCGCCAACTGGATCCTTCTTTCTTCCAGCTCTAGTTTCCTGGCCTTATCTTATCCAGTCCTAAGAGAGAGTAAGGTGTGGGATATAGAGAGACTGCCTTCAGACCCAGGAAGCTCTGGGTTCAAGTCCCATTTGTCACATACTAGCAACGTGATCCTGGACATTACCTCTCAGTGCTCTAGGCAATTCTCCAAGACTTTTAGAGAAGGTGCTGACCTGCATTAGTAGAGGGAGTTTGTCCATTTGTGAGTTCCTTATATAAATTAAATCAGAGGTCCAAACCCCGCCTCATCCGTCTTGTTTGGCATGTCTATACACAAAGGAGTCAAGTTTCCGTTGCCCCAAGAGGGACCTTGGTAGAACTAGGGTAGAACTTCATGATGTGTTAATACTGCAGAGATTAGAACAGGTGATATCTGTCAGAAAGAGGCTATTGTATGACTCACACTCCTATGGCAACACTTTAATTCCAATTCTTTCCTATCCAACAAGCATTTATTAAGCCCTTGTATTGAGATAGACATTGGGGATACAGAGGCAAATGGGGGGGGGGAACCCCTGCCCTCAAGGAGACTACATTTTACTGAGAATACAGCATGCAAGACCTGATGTTTTCTACCTATTTGCCCTAGGACGAGTCACTTCAGTTTTCTGAGGGGTTTGTACTAAGTGGTGTTTTATTATTTTTAGTATTTACTGAATTAAGTTTTATATTTTTCATTTGAAATTTTTTAAAGTAGGCAAGTTGAACATTTCATGTCTATAACCCTAAGGGGAAAAATAAATCTGAGAACTGGAGGTGAGGAGGGAATGTGTTCCAGATGTGGGGGATAGACAGCCTGTGCAAAAGTATGGAGGTGGGAAGTGAAACCTAGAGTTCAGGGATGAGTGAATGTAGATCCATTTGGCCTTTCACGTTTCTATAGCACTTTAAGATTTACAAATCTCTTTCCTCATAACAACCCTGTAAAACTGAGCCATATTATCTAATCTGTTCTCGAGGGATTGTACAAAGGTCCCAGGACAATGTTTTCACTATTTTTTCTAATTTTATTATAAAATTGTAATAAAGATAATTCCAGGTATACATTAGAAATAGTTTTGGTTGCTCACCTACCCTTAGAAATCACTACACAGGGGCAGCTAGGTGACACAGTGAGCAGAGCACCGGCCCTGGAGTCTGGAGGACCTGAGTTCAAATTCACTTACTAGCTGTGTGACCTTGGGCAAGTCACTTAACCCCAATTGCCCTGCTTTCCCCCTTCTGAAAAAAAAAATCACTATACATACTTATCCAGGGCTTGGCACAATCCCTGCCACATAGTAGCTGCTTAATAAATAATAAATCAGAATACATGCTGTCCTGCGGTGGAGAGAGGGGAGAGATGGGGAGGAATTTTGGAATTCAAAATCTTGTGGAAGTGAATGTTTAAAACGGAAAATAAATAATTAAAAGATAATAAAATAAAAATATAAAAATTGATTGATTCACTCTACAAATGATCAAAGGGCTGATTTTTAAAAGGGGGCTTGCTAAATCTTACTTATAGTGCAAATACTGTTATACCCATTTTACAGATGAGGAAACATAGAATCATTTGCTCAGGATCGCAAACCATTTGAGCGTTGGAACCAGGATAAATGCTCTTCTTTGAGTCCACCTCTGATTGTCTGGGATGGCCTAGATGAGGCAAGAGAATGAATGAGATAACCTTAATCCAAGGCATCTCTGACTTTTTCTAAGGGAGAATGGAAATACCTAAGATTCCTTAGCTTAGAAGTCATTGAAAGGAAAAGAATGGAGAGGAGAGAAGATAGAATGGGAAGGGGAAAGGCCTGATAGAGAGATAAGGAAGTAAAGGGGTGTGTGTGTGTGTGTGTGTGTGTGTGTGTGTAAAAGAAAATGGCTTTGCCAAGACTGCAAGACTCTGGCATGAGCAGAGACCTCTCACCCTCCTTCACATCATTTCCAGCTCCTCCGCCAGGCTCAAAGAAAGGAAAGCCAGGTCTGAAAGAGTGGAGGTGGTTTTTTTTTTCGTTGTCTACAAGTAATTTTCCACCAGTTTAGAGCACCAGCTGCTGCTAGCACATTAACTGAAGTACAGAATGGTCCCACAAGCCTGGGCAGGGAGAGGATTCGACCTCATGCTCTTTAGGGGCACATGAAGCCCCAGCTGGCTGATGGCTCCTCTCTGGGGATCATTGAGCCCATGAAGGTTGGGGCTAGAAGGAATTTTGGAGATTGCCTAATCCAACTCCCTTATTTTACGGACAAGAAAACTGGAATCTAGAGGAAGGAAGGAAATAGAAGGTGAACAGCTAGTTAATGGAAATAGCTGGAAATAGAACCCAGGTTTCCTGACTTCCTGGCCAGAGCATCCCAAAAGGGAGATCTGTATATAAGCCTTTATATACACATCACTTAGAATACCAAGGTTGACTAGTCTTCAAATACTGTTTTGAAGGAGGAATTGGCAAGATATCCGGTTATCCCTTGTCCCTCCGAAGCTCCATCTCTGGACTCTTAACACCAGAGTCTGCTCCCTTAATGCTGCCGGGGTTGGGGAAGGGCTGAGCCGCTACCCCTCTCCTCCATAGGCACTAAAAGAGAAGGAAAGGGTCGCTTTACCCATCTGATCTGGGTGAGGGTCAGGCATCCATCAGATTGTGGGATTTGGTCAAAATGCGCCCTCTCAGACTTTCAGAGGCATCTTTGGAAAGGAATTAGGGCAAAAAACTGGGCCGCAGCCCCCAAATGCTTTAGTGCTCAAGCATTGTCTTCCTCCCTCCCTCCCCCATCTATATGCTCTGCCTCGCCCAGAGAAGCTCACCTTGTGTTTAGGGTCCTCCCACTGAAGGCTATTTTGGGATTCTCTAGAGAGCTAAACATCTAGGCTTATCCGCTTCTGCGGCTTGTTTTCAATGGAACCACCTGGAGTGATTGAGGGTTGAGAAGGCTGTGGAGGTCACTCAGCCCTACGAGACCTGCCACTTGGTCTCTGGAAGCTAAGAAGGGGCCTGAACAGTATCTCCACACTAGATAACCTTAATAGGCAGGGCTGAGAAATCTCAAGCTGAATTACAGCAACAGGAAGGGAGGAGAAGAGATATTCATATTCTCATCTGCAACGGATAGAGGAAGCTGGGAGAAAGTGAGGGGATACGTTTGCACATTGAAGGGATGCACGTGTATGTGTCCTTGGTGCATGCAACAAATAGGGAGAAATATATTTAGAGCCGACAGGGACCTAAGAGGCCACCTACTGATTCTCTCATTTGGCAGATAAGAAAATTGAGGCAGGGAGACATTAAGAGACTTCCTCAGGGGCATGAAGGTAGTAAATATCGGAGATCGATCGGTTTTAAACAGAAATCCCAGGGCCGGTATCCTTTCCATCATGCAGTCAGTTAGGGTCGATTTAAAGACTCTGCACTAATTTATGCAGCTGCCTGAATAAAATATAAAGAGGAAGGTGAATTTGCTATTGGATAAACAAAGAAGAAAATAAAATCCCCAAACTGATGTAATACAATCAAGAGCCAAAAAAGGGAAATTACATTTGTTTTATTGATATTTTGCTATCAACTTTTTAATGTACTAATTTAGTATTAATATTTCACTATTTTATTTTTATTATTTGATTTGATTTAGTTTTATTGGGCAGCTAGGTGACGTTTAAGGAATGGCATTTAAGGAACTCAGGAATACCTCAGTTCAAATCCTGCCTCACATGCTTACAAACTGTGGGATCCTGGGCAAGTTGGAACCTCTCTTAGCTTCAATTTCCTCATCTGTAAAATGGGGATAATAACACCACATACCTTATAAGTTTATCATGGGGATCAAATAAAATAAAATGGAAAGCTCTTTGCAAATGTCGAAGCTCTATGGAAAGTCTATCATAATTTTAATTATTACCCCCTGCTTTCCTAACTTAGTATTTGGAACAGAGTTCACTCTAGTTGACTCTACCATGAAAAAAAGACAGGTTCCACTAAGGGGAAGGGTCCCTGCCAGTTCCTTATGCTTTCTGAGAAGCGAACCTAGGATCTTTAAATTTTTTTCCATTTTCCAAGTGGAAGGATGAGAACTTGTCCCTCACTATTCAGTTATATCTGTAGCTTGTGTTCCCCAAAGGCACATCCTGTGTCCCTCTCCTACCCTCCCTCCCTTCTCCCCACTAGCAGGAAGAGACCCTTGTCCTCCCCATGGAATCACCCAGCCCTTTGGGTTCATGAAGCTTGTTCTGCATTGGCCTTGCCTATCCCCTAATCCCTGTCCTCTGACTCACAAAATCACAGAATCTCAAAGCTGGAAGGGACCCTGGAGGTCAGTTAGCCTTACATGTAACTGAACATCTCTCAGAAGTAGTCATCCAATCTCTACTCAAAGGACTCCAGTAATTTTTGCTGTTGTTCAGTCATTTCAGTTTCATGATCCCATTTGGGGTTTTCTTGGCAGAGATACTGGAGAGGTTTGCCATTTCCTTCTCCAACTCATTTGCAGATGAGGAAACTGAGGCAAACAGGGTTAATTGACTTTTCAGGGTCACATATCTAGTAAGCGCCTGAGGCCGGATTTGAATTCATGGAAGTGAGTTTTCCTGATTCCAAGCCCCATGCTCTATCCTCTGGGCCACCTGCAGTGGTGGAGAACCACCATCCATCCTGAGTTTTTGGGAGAACTTATAAGGAAGATTTTCCTTAAATCAAGTAAAAATTTGCTTCCTTGAAACTTCACCTGTTGCTCCCTGTGTTCCCCTCTTGGGCTGAGCAGTACAAAGCTAATCTCTTATGCATATGACAACCCTTGAGATGTCTGAAGGCAGCTATCATCACTTATTAACTCTAAATATTCATTCTTCAGGTGAAGAATGCCCAGTTCTTTCAAAGATCCTGCTATGTCATAAGTTTGAGTTCCCCTTACCAGCCCGGTCACTCTGTATCTGCTCAGCTTTGGAACGTCTTTGCTCAAAAGTGATATCGAAAACTCCAGATATGGGCAGAGCGTAACGGGACTAACACCTCCCCTGTTTTGGCCCCGATGCCTCCTAATGCGGCCTAATATTTAATTAGATTTTGGTTGATATGTCGTATTGTTTACTTATATTGAGCTTACGATCCACAACTTACTCCATCCTTACTACATCCTCTCATTGCAAAGTTGGGGTTTTTTTTTGAGCCTTAGTATAAGATTTTATATTTATCCTGATTAAATTTCATCATATTGGAGTCAACTCATCATCCTTGCCTTTCCAGATCTTTTTGGATCTGTCTTTGTAATCCAATGAGTTAGCCCTCTCTCAGCTTTGTGTCACCTTCTAATCTGATTAGCATACAATTAGACCCAAGTAACTGATAAAAATGTTGAACAGAACATGGATGACAGCATATTCCTGGGACTCTTCATTAAAGATAAACCTCCAAGCTGTCACTGATCCATTAGTCATTTCTCTTGGGCTCTAGGCATTCGACTAACTCCAAATCTACCTAATTGTATTAATAATAGCTCACATTTATGTAGCTCTGTGCACATATTATCTCGTTTAGTCCTGGCAACAACTCTATGAAGTTGTTGTTGTTATGGAGTAATTTGTCAATTGTCCCTGACTCTTTGTAACCCCAACTGGGGTTTTCTTGGCAAAGATGCTGGGGGTGGTTTGCCCTTTCCTTTTCTGAGCTTGTGAAATCAATGCTGAAAACTAAATATATTAAATAAATTAAATAAATTTTCTAAAAAAAAAGAACTTCAAACACATCAGCAATTCCAGAGTGCAACATTTGGTGCTTTGCAAGAAGTGAGTAAAGTCTGTCTGATTGGTCTGTTCGAAGACCATGTTATACATGAAAACATGTCACAATAATGCCAAAAGATATCCATGGCATACCATACATGTAAAAAAGCATGTTTAAGCCCCACCATGATGGGAAACATTTGTTATTTGCAAGAAGGGAAAAAAATCTTCCTGGTTTTGGTAATTCTGAACGTTAGGTATTCTTTCCCTATGAGGTTAAAAGGTAGCATATTGATTGCAACTAGAAAAATAGGGGATACAAGTATTGGGAAGATTTTCCCATTTTCATTTCTGTGTAAATTGTGAATATAAATAAGTACTTAAAATATTAATGCAGTCAAAAATGTTTCCATGAACAAGTTTCAATAACTGAACTTTAAAACAATTATAAATAAATATTAAATTTTTCTGACCAATACCAGCCAGCTGAAAAAAAAAAAGAATCTATTCTGAGAAGTTAAGTCGTTTGGCCAAGATCATACAACTGGTAAATATCCAAGTCTGAGGTAGGATTTTGAACTCATAAAAATGTCTTCCTCATTCTAAGCCCAATGCTCTCTCTATTGTACCACCTAGCTTTCTTTTATCCCTATTTTACACATAATGAATCTGATCTGAGAGGTTAAGTGATTTGGCCAGGATCATACAACTGGTAAGTATCCAAGACACCATTTGAACTCAGTTCTTTCCAATTTCCAAGCCCTGTGCTCTATCCACTGTCACAGTTACCTTTGTCATCTAGCTTACATATTTTTAAAATAGCCACAATAATATGATGAGGTTTTTACAAATGTCTTGGCAAAATTCGACTGTACTGTATTTATTGCATCCCGATGGCCTAACAGTCTAGTAAGCCTAACAAAAGAAAGGAAATGTGGTTAACCCTATTCCTTGATAAACCCATGGTGGCTCTTAGTGATCACTGCTTTCCGGTCTAAGCACTCATTAGCCATCTCTTTAATAACACTTTCTAAAATTTTGCAAGGAATAAAAATCAATCTCATTGGCCTACATCCTGAAGAATTCTATTGTCTTATATATTTTTAAAAATTGGGACGTATTCCTATCTTCAGGCCAATGACACATTGCCCAGATTTTTCAAAGATCAAAGACAGTGGTTAAATAATCCCAACCACAAGTCCTTTCAGGAACTGTAAGTTGTAGTTAAGGAGCTTCATTGAGGGAAGCTGGGTGTTCTTTGATCATCTTCTCACTTACCTTCATTTTTAACTCCCAGTTAGTCATTTTGTTCTGTCCTTGCCAGTCTAAAGATCTTTCTCATTAGAAAAAACAAGCCTAAAAAAAGTGCTGAGTATCTCTATCTTCTTTCTGTCATCTATTATCGTGGCCCCATCAACGCAGGGCAGTTCAGTCCTTTATTCAATCTTTCTCTTTACCCCGACATAGCTTCAAAACAAAAGCCACTCTTTTTGTAGTTGTTGTTTAGTTGTATCCAACTCTTTGTGACCCCATTTTGGGTTTTCTTGGCCATAATACTGGAGTAGTTTGCCATTTCCTTCTTCAGCTCATTTTACAGATGAGGAAACTGAGGCAAAGAGGGTTAAGTGACATGCCCAGGGTCACACAGCTAGTAAGTGTCTGAGGCCAGATTTGAACTGAGATCTTCCTGACTCAGTGCTCTATTTGCTGCCCCACCTAGCTTCTCTTTTTGTAGTAACCATATTATAGTTTATAGGATTTAAATGTCAACATGTATTTGGGCCACATTGGCAGTGAAATAGTAGTTATAGTGGGGGAAAGCACTGGTTTTAGCATTGGAAAACTTTGTTTCTAGATCTGGCTTACAATCTCTTGATTTCTCTAAGCTTCATTTTCCTCACATGCAAAAGCAGGGGAATCACTTCACAGCATCAACCTCAGTGTGTTCTGAGTTTGGGGGCTCTTAACACTGTTCACATAAGATTGTGGCCCACTCATTCATCCACTCTTCCTTCCACACTCTACATGTACATCTGAAATCTCTAGGCTGGTTGGCGAGTTAGTTCCCTGTAAATCAGTTCTTTGACATAATGCCCTTTTTCATTCTCATCAGAATTACTGGTACTTGTATCATCAGCATTTTGAATATCTTGTCACTCTTGGTGTGACCTCATCTGAAAAGTTCTAGGCCATGGGATCCTGCCTATTCTTTCCCTGAACTTTTGGACATCATCTCTCTCCAAATTTTGCATGTTTGGGCTCGGCTTTGTCCTCTTTATCCATCCCTAACTCAAAGGTGAAGCTATCACTCCCAACATCCCTCTCCCTTATGTTTTGATAAGTGGTTCTTTCTTACTGAGGAGCACTACCAGAGAATCAGGTGCAGAAAACCAGTTCCTCTTGCTACTGCCTCTGTATTTTAAAGAATAAAATGTTCATTAAAGTAAGTCAGGAATTTATCTGCTGCTCTGCTTGGAGCAGAGGAAGCTTCAGGAGATGTCTGAATAGTTTAGGAGATGTCCACCATCACTATATAAGAGTGTATGGAAGGCCTAGAATCAGGAAGACCTGAGTTCAAATCCTGATTTAGACACTTACTAGCTAGCTGTAAGTGATTGGCAATGTAAAACAATTAACAAATGTCTCTCTGGAAAAGAAAGAAAGAAAAAGAAAGAAAGTGAGAAAGAAAGAAAGAAAGAAAGAAAGAAAGAAAGAAAGAAAGAAAGAAAGAAAGAAAGAAAGAAAGAGAAAGAAAGAAAAAAAGGAAAAGAAAGAGGGAGGAAGAAAGGAAGGAAGGGGGAAGGATGGATGAAAGGAGAAAGGAAGGAGGAAGGAAAAACAGAAGGAAAGAAAGAAGGAAGGAAGAAAAGAAGGAAGAAAGAAAAAGAAAGAAAGAAAGGAAGAAAGAAAGGAAGAAAGAAAGAAAGAAAGAAAGAAAGAAAGAAAGAAAGAAAGAAAGAGAAAGAAAGAAAGAAAGAAAGGAAGGAAGGAAGGAAGGAAGGAAGGAAGGAAGGAAGGAAGGAAGGAAGGAAGGGAAGGAAGGAAGGAAGGAAGGAAGGAAGGAAGGAAGGAAGGAAGGAAGGAAGGAAGAAAGAAAGAAGGAAGAAAGGAAGGAGGAAGGAAAGAAGGAAGGAAGAAGCCCCAAATACACATACCTCTATGCCTGACATGCTTTTAGGCTTAATACTCATTATTAACATTTTCTCCATCGCTTTCTTAAGTCAATCAACAAAAGAATAAATCAAACCTTGGTTTGTAGCATTTGCTGATTGCTCATAATGAACATTTAACAATTGGCTCTCCTAAGCCAGCTCAAGCTGATTCCTGTGTGTTAGCCTGAGTCAGTTAACCTATCTCAGCTTCAATTTCCTCATCTGTAAAGTGGGATATTAATATCAATAATAGCACCTACTTCACTGGTTGTGTAGGAATCAATAAGATGATATGGGGTGTTTCGAAAGCCTTAGCAATTTTAAACTGTTAAAGCTTCAAACTCCACTAAAGCTTTTAGGCCACCTTATATGCATAAGTACTTTATAAGCCTTCAGGGCTATATAGATGCTAGCTATTATTTCCTGAAATAATCATCCATTTCTTTCTTCTGTTCTGGTGGTTTGTAGTATATTTCCACCATGAGATTGCTTGTTTCTTTCTCCATTGACTGTTGTCCACCATCTTCAAACAAATGCATCTTCTAGCTATATGATGTTACTCTACTGCCTCTTTTATCTAGTCCATTCCTTCCAAACACAGCACATGCTTCTGTAGCTGCATTTCCCAATAAGTATTCCAACAAGTTCTGAGGTCAGTCTCCCACCCACTCTCTTCGTCCGTTGGCCTTTCTCCAGTACCATTTTAACCCCGTAGTACATAGCATAGGGCTGACCACATGGTACAAGGGCAGTCAATATTGCTTAATTGTTTGACTGACAAATCTTAATTATGGAAATGAAAAACTGGTCAGAGCTAAGTGGGGGTAGTTTGGGAAGGCTCTTTGGAGAAAGGGAGTTTGGAGTTTTAAGTGTGTTCTGGAAAAGGGGAGGGACAGGGTTTGGGAGTAAAGAAACGAGAAAGGCATCTCATGATGGAAGAAATAACTTGAAGAAGAGGCAAAGAGATGGGGGTGTGAAGATCATCTGTTTAGGGTCAAGGAGGGTGGGAGTGAGGCACACATTGGCCTAAAAGGAAACAACATGGGAGAGTCCTGTAAAATTATTTTGATGAGATAGTAGGAGTTAGGAGAGAAAATACCAGGGAAGGGGCCTTTGTGCCAAATCTGAGGGACTGGTAATTAATTTGGGAGTATACTTATAAACCAGAAGGTTGGGGGTGGGCAGGTTCAATATAGAGGTAATGGAGTCTCACCTCTTTTTGTAGGAAAGAGATAGCAAAGGCCTATGAGAGGTCTAGCAGGGAATCGAACATCAAAGTCCAGGTAAGGAGGCAACTGTCCTACCAAGTTGCAGCTTACCAAGGGGGGCCCCTTGTGATGGAGAAGAGACAGGTCAAGAGTGGGATGTCTTATCTAGTGCTGAGAAGGTGGGTCAGAGATAGCAGTTCAGACATAGGAAACTCACCTCACCTTCTTCTAATTTTTTCTCTTCCCTTGAATGCTCTCCCATGGACTTTTTTCAGGGCTCTTGGCAGGGATTGAATAAGTTACATGTAATATCTTTTAACCTGATGCCTAACACTAAAATGTTTGCTAGGACAAGGAACACAGTGCCAACATCTTGGCATTTTAATGACATTGGAATGTCACTTCCCATTTCCCAAACCTCTTCATTTTGATTCTCTCTCCCAAGAGGCAGATTGGGAAACCCCCAAATTGCCTCCTCCTCCTCCAACCACAGTCATCCTTGGCCAGGGGCAGAAGTCCAGGCCCAGAGCAGCCACAGTCCCAACTCCAGCTGCTGTGCTAGTCCAGGCCAGACTAGTGTGAGGAGGGGTACCCCAGAAATGCTTTCAATATTTGAGATCCAAACGGAAACCCTCAACAGTTCCCCCAAACACTTAAGGCTGGGGGATGGATAATATGACCTGTTGCAGGCCCCTTCCCCCACCTCAGGATTCTTGGATCATTACCCACTCAGTTGGCCGCCTTCCCAAATCATCAGATCTGGGTCTCAAGGGGAGGCTCATAAAGACTGCATACTTAGCCTTTTCCCACAGGGTGGATAATTATTTTTATATATTGCCACCGATTAAAACACAAGAAATAGCTTGGAGGAATGCTCAGGTATTGGGCCTTTGATGTAGACAAAGGAAGACCTTTCTCTGCCTTACAGGGCTTTTGCACACACATTAATTCTTCTGACAGATGGAGGGGAGAAGGGTTGTTTGTGAATTAGCATAGCCTGGAGACCTAGTTGCAATTGCCTGCATTTTAATATCCCATCTTTGATCTGTTGAAAAGCTGACAGGGAGAGGGGAAGGACCTTATTAGGTGGCACAAATCATACCTGATGAAATCACTTTCCCCTGACAATTTAAGACCATCCCCTGTCTCTAGGAAGAAAGAAAAAAAGAGAAAGTAGGAATGAGAGCAGAACAAGTATTGTCCTATCTAGAATGCAGAAGGCTAGATTTCTAGGCTCAGATTTAGAAGCCAGCAGTGTTGAACTCAGATAGATACAGGAACCAATGAAGTGTACAAAAAGATCCCTGTGGGCTGCATGTTAACTTAGAAAACTGCCTATTAACATTATCTATGTTTTATTTTATATTCATCTATTTTGTTAAATATTTCCCAATGACATTATAATCTGGTTCTGGCCTCACTGGCGAATGTCGCTGCTCACGTGTGGTTGCATTTCTGATACCACTGACCGAGACCAAACCCCTCACGAGTGAGGAAAGCCCAGAGAGGTTACACAGTCTACACGATGCCATTAACAGGTAGAATTTTCTCAATTTGGATATGGATTACAAGAGCTAACTAATCTGCTTTTCACACTCGAAGCTGGGCCTTCGATCCCTGGCCACATAAACCACATTTTGTTTGTGAAGCCCAGACCATAGGACATGCTTTCTGGAAGCAAAGGATGCTTTGTCTGGGAGACCCTGAGTCCTGGCCCTTCAGCCTAGCAATGAGGACCTTGCATGATTTGTTTTACATCTTTCCCAGGAGAGGAGTCTAATGATGGGTTCCAGATGTGGTAAGGCACAGCTGGGACTTGAGCAATAGGTCCCAGATGTTGACTCTGGAGTGGGATGCGCTTTTGGAGAAGCTGGAAGGACTAAAGGTCAGCGCCAGAGAAGTGTGTTCTTGTTTGGAGAGAGACCCAGAGAACCGAGACACAGAGACACACAGAGATAAGGTTTTGTCCTCTGTGGAACCCTGGAAAGCTGGTCCTATGAGAATTGACAGTCTTGGGTTCATATCCCAGTTTTTGTCCCAAACTCATTGTATGGCAGGTCATCTGTTCTCTCTGGACTGCACTTTGCTCATCTGTAAAACGAAGGGGTTGGACTAGATCAGCGTTTCTTAAACTAGGTTGAGACCCTATATGGGGTCATGAAAAATCTGGAAACGGTAAAAGGTTTCTGAACCTGCAACGATCAAAAATTAATTAAAAATCAAATGCATAATGAATCTGAGGTGTTTCTGGCAGTGCTCGCCCATGTTGCATTGCGCAACTTCACTGCATGGGAAAACATAGCATGTGTGTTCTGAACACACAGCATGCTCACTTTGCACTGCACGTACTGTCATGCCACTCAATGCCAATGAATATTGCTGAAATGTAGGGTCACGAGTGGAAAAAGTTTAAGAAGCCCTAGACTAGATGATACCTGAGATCCATTAAAACTCTTATGACTTTCGTGAACTTGAACAATACCTCTCTGAACCTCTGTTTCTTCGTCTGTAAAATGAGACTTGGATTTGATGGGGCCTCTGAGGTCCCTTGCAGTTCTGGGATCTGTAATCCTACAAATCTATGATCTTACAAACTCCTTCCTGCTTTAACGCTACAGAAGATTCATAGAAGAAGATTCAGCAAATCCCTCAGCTTCCAAGGCCTTTCCCTAGCTCCCCTTTGCTGGAATCACCTGTGATTTGGTTATTCAGTAAACTGAGGGTTCCTTAGGAGCAGAGCTCTTTGCTAGGGCCAGAAATCACAAAGTTAGAGCTACAATTAGCATTAGTGGTCATCCGGTTCGGTGCCGATCAGAGACATTAAGTGTCTTGTCCAAGGTAAGGCAGGTAGTAAGTGGAAGCCCTAGGATCTGAACCCAAGTCCTGTGACTACAAATCCGGCACACTTTCTACTTCATCAGGGCCAGGAAAAGGAGGAAATTCCATCCCGCCATTAGGGATTCCCAGGTCTTAGGGAGGACCTACATTTCCTACCCTCTGGGAGCATCCAGTCTTATCGACTAGTTTGTGCTTGAGTGGTCTCCTACCCCCAACCCCTAGGGGAGATTCTCGTCCCATTGGGAGTAGGGGTGGTTAGGGGCAAGGGTGATGATGCAGTGGAAGCTGGAGGGAGGGAGGAATCTATCAAAGGAGCTAAAAATGGTTCCCTGAAATATTCATATTTTAACAGGGGGAGCTTGAGGACTTCGAGTCTTCAGATTCAAAGGAAAAGGCAACAATGGTAGAACTGTAGAGAGGGAGGGAGAGACAGAGACAGAGAGACAGAGAGAGAGAGACAGAGGGACAGAGGGAGAGAGAGAGCGCATGAGAGTGTTTGTAGAGCAGCTAGGTGGCAGAGTGGATAGAACACTAGCCCTGGAGTCAGGAGGACCTGAGTTCAAATCCAATCCCAGACACTAATTGTGTGACCTTAAACAAGTCACTTAAGCCTGTTTGCCTCAGTTTCCTTATCTGTAAAAATGAGCTGGAGAAGGAAATGGCAAATCACTCAAGTATCTTTGCCAAGAAAACCCCAAATGGGTGCTCATGAAGAGTAGGAAACAGCTGAACAACAAGGAGGATTTCCTGCCTTGACCATCTTTAATCACACCGCATACTTACGTGGATGGCCCTATGAAGAGAACAACCAGTCTAATGGGTGGGTGACAGGACGTAGACCATTTAAAGAGGGTATAGAGCTGTAGAATGTTAGCGCCGTATGAATTCTTAAGGATCATTTAGACACAGCTTGGTCCACTCAGAAAGCCCTGGGTTCAAATCCTGCCTCAGAGACTTACTAGCTATGTGACTTTTGCCTCTGCCTGCCTTAGTTTCCTCATCTGTAAAATGGGGACCTCCCAGGATGGCGTGAGGGACGAATGAGTTAACATGGAAAGCATGTAGCAAACTTTCAAGAGCCACATGAACACTCATTATTTTTATCTAGTCCGGTCCTCTTGTTTTGTAGAAGAAGAAGCAGGCCTTGGAAGGATTATAGATCCAAGGCCTAGAAAGGTAAAACAAGTTATCCCAAGGTCAAAGAAAAACTTAAGTGGCAGAGCCAGGATTTTTTTCTTGGGGACGGGGCGGAAAGGCAATCAAGTTTAAGTGACTTGCCCGGGATCACACAGCTAGTAAGTGTCCGAGGCTGCATTTGAACTCAGGTCCTCCTGGTTCCAGGGCTGGTTCTCTGTCCACTATGTTACCCAGATGCCCCCAAAGCCAGGATTTAAACCCAGTTCTCTTACTCCAAGTCCACTGTTCTTTCCACTCTCCCACTCTGAATAGGTTCTCAAACATTTATTGAGTCCCTACCATGGTCAGGTACTAGGCTCCATGAGGGAACTTGCCCAAGGCTACACATCTATATGAAAACAAGTATTAGTAACACGCTAATAACAATTGATAGCACTTTTATGGCGTTTTAATGTTTATAAAGAGTTTTATAAATAGTATTTATAAAATTTATATTTTACTTATCAAAGATTTATCAAATCTCCCCTCGAACGCTCAATGTGTGACCCTGTCCCCATTCTGTAAAAAGGAGATAATAAAACCTGTAGTACCTACCTCACAGGCTCATTTTGAGGATCAAAGGAGCTAATGTATATAAAGTATTTTATAGAACTTATAGGGTTATATAAATACCAGCTATTGTCATTATTCAAGATGATGTCATCCTCCGCTTAAGCTGCCACCCAGAATTCAGCCTTAGGATGAGAGGGAAGGAAAAATCCTTGATTTTTTTCAAGGATGAGTTCTGATTACAAAAGAATTGTTTCCCTTCTGGGGAGTTGGGCAAAAACAAGGTGATGGCGACCAAGATGGGAGAGCACCTCGATTTCCCTCAACCCCACCTCCACACACAAACCCTCTTCTCATCACGAGATGAGTCTTCAGTTGCAAGAAAGGGATAGAAGCGAAGAGACTTTGCTGAGTTGTCTGAAGATAAACAAAGTCAAGGGAAAGAAAGCTATTCTTTATAAATAGAGCTCTTAAGGTTTTTTTTTGTTTGTTTTGTTTTTTACCAATTTGGTAAGTTTTACCAATATGGTAAAAACCAACTTACAGAGCCCAGCACTGACGGGGAACAGAGCCTTGGAATCCTATCCTGTGGTAGCCTTCATTCAGTCATAATTAGCTCCACTCTTATGCAACAGGACTCTTTCCTGTCACCTTCAAGAAATCCTGGTGTGGCCTGCTTTCTGCCTATAATCCAAACTTTTCCCCCAATCAGCATATGAGACAATGGCTACAGGGCATTTTGTAAATATGAAGGATGATGTAGATGGTGAGATATTTTAAAAAAAATTCAATTCCTTCCCCTTCCCCAGCTCCTCCCACCCAGTTCAGGAGGTTATAGGTTTATTCACAGGTGCCATTCATTCTTTACTTCATCAAGGCCCTACCTGGGAGGTGTCACTAGTTTCAACCGCTCTGAGGAGAGCATCAATGGACTCATTCCCCAGTGTAGTTCTTAACAATGGTAAGGGATTTTTCCTCATACATACGTACACATATGCAGTCATGGTGTCACAGGATATTAGTCGGAAGGGACCCTGGAGGCTCATTTCTCCAACTAAGTATCAAACTCTGTGTTCTACAGAATACTAGAATAGCGGTCATCCGGCTCTTATTGAAGACTCCGACGTAAAGGAAGGTGCAGCTAGGTGGTGCCGTGGATGGAGCACTGGGCTTGGAATCAGGAAGGTTCATCTAGCCTCAGACACTTACTACTAGCTGTGTGACCTTGGGCAAGTCACTTCACCCTGTTTGCCTCAGTTTCCTCATTTGTAAAATGAGCTGGAGAAGGAAATGGCAAATCAGTCTAGTGTCTTTGCCGAGAAAATCCCAGATTGGATCGCAAAGAGTCAGACACAAGTGAAACAACTGAACAACAACAACAAAAAATGAAGGAAGTCCACTGTTTCCTTGAGGCGTAGCTCGACTTTTGGACAGCTCTAATTTCAGGAAGTGCCTCCTGACATGAAGCTTAAAGCTGCTTCTTTGTAAGTTCTGCCCGTTGCTCCTCTTAGTTCTGTCTGTTCTTCGGGGCCAAGCAGAATGAAGCTCATCATTTTTCCATATGATCGACCCTCAGATACCTGAAGACACTTTTCATGTCTCTGTCCCCACAAAATCTTTCTTTCTCGAGATAAAATATTCCTACTTTCTGGGCAAGTCTCAGCCTCTACCAGCCTACTTTAAAATGGGAATATCATTAGCACCTACCTCCCAGGGTTGTTGTGAAGATCAAACATGATAATATTTGTTTGTAAAAAAAAATCACTTAAAACAGTGATGATACTAGGTATGTAGTAGGTGTTTAATAAATGTTCGTTCCCTTCACTTTCCCTCTTTAATCAGTCCTCGTATGGTATGAATTCAAGGTCTTTTTCTTCCTGGTCATCCTAATCTGGAACATCTTCATTTGATACGTGTTCTTTCTAGAACACGGGTCCCAGAACTATAGATACGGTCTCACCCAGGCACAGTTAGACATCATCGTCACCATGATAGCTAACATTTATGTAGAACTTACTGTGTGCAGGCACTTATGCTAAGCGCTTTGCTATCATCACCACGTTTGATCCTCACACCGTTCCTAGGGGGCAAGTGCTACTATTCTTCACATCTTAGAGTCCAGGAAACTGAGACGAGTGGAGATTAAGTGACTTGCCCAGGGTCACACAGCTAGTCTGAGGCCAGAACTGGACTAAGGTATTCCTGACTCCAGGCCCAGCTCTCTGTCGATTCTGTCGTCTCGACATCTCCCCTCCCTAACTCTGGACATTGCTACTTTTTCCTTTGCTTTTGTCATTCAGACCCATGATTTCTTTGTTGTAGTGAACTTCCAGTGCAGATGCTCAATAAACCATCGAAGAATTGTCTACTCATCTGCATTTTGTGGTCTTAAAGTGTGTTCTGAGGCACCGAGAGGCACATGTAAACCCAGGTCCTCCTGCCTTCAGGGCCAGCCCTCCACCTGCCCCGCTGTACTGGTTCTCTCTATACCTTGGCATGCCTGTGAAGTAGGTGCATCTTGTCTCCTTGGCATCTTCTCTGTTTCTTTATTTCTCCTTTCTATGCGCTGTAGGGCCTTAAATAAGTTACTTCTCTGCTCCTCGGTTTCCTCATTGGCAGAATGAGGTGACCAAACTACAAATCCAAGGAAGAGACTGTATCTTGTACCTAAACTGTTGGTTTTCCCCAGTGGTCATCACAGTGTTCTGCACAAAGGAAGGGCACCATACATCTTTGTTGAATGAACAAATACAGTAATCAATCTCGAATAATGGTAAATGAATAGGCTCTAAATTTCTTTTCAGCTCTACTGCCGATGGCACTCTCATCCATCAATTGCTTCAGGCAGCAGCATGACCAATGGGAGGTATGGGCCCCACCTGAAGATCATGTATTTACTGTAGGAGAAATGTAAGGATATTTTGTTCATTCTGATGTCATTTAGTTTAGTTCCCTAACATTTAAAATGGGATTAACCTTGTCCTATGTACCTCATGAAGTTATCATGGAGATTGAATGGGATGTTATAGATGAAAGCACTTTGGGAACTGAAAATAAGCAATCCTTATTATCATTAGATATTGTGCTATAGGGCTTTATGTTCAGTCCGACCTAGGTTGAGCAGAGATGGGACTGGCTCAAGATGCAGAATGAGATATACATTTTTGGACACAGTCAATATGGGAATTTGTTTTGTTTTTCTTTTTTTTTCTCAGTGGGGGAGGGGAGTTCAAATTGAGAGAAAATAAATGCTTGCTAATTGAAAATAATTAAATTTTAAAGTAAAAGAGAAAATCTGGGTTGAGGTCTAGCCACTGATGGGGCTGTATGACCCCCAGGGTTCAAAACTCAAAAGAATGAAGCCACACTATGCCAAGGCATATGTGTGAATGTTGATATTTGGTGGGTAGGTTGGGAGAAAGGGAGAATCTGCTGGTTCATCCCCCAATAAAGAGAAGGCAGGATTTGCTATGTTGTGTCATGTCATGGCAAGAGGGCTGGATTTGGAGTCAGAGGAAGAACCTGGGTTCAAATTCCAGCACTGCCTCTTACCACCTGTGTGATCTTGGGTGAGCCAAGCAGCATTTTCCTCCTCCATACAATGAAGGGCTTGGATTAGGTGAGCTTTCGGGTGCCTTCCAACTTTAAATCCAATGAGCTCTGGACAAGATGCCTCCCACCTCCTTAAGCACCTTCTTGGAAACCTCAGCAGCTCCAGTGCTGGGAGCTGGGCTTTGCTACAGAAGGCATAGGGGTGGGGTGAGGGGAAGGGGGCGGCCCTTCTGCCCCTTTTAGAAGGCCCCCAGGATTCACTTCTTCTGATTTGCAGGTGCCAGCGTGCTCTCTGCCAGGAGCTGTCTCTCCACCTGGCAGACACTGGGTCAGAGCTGTTGGTCCCTTCAGGCAACCAACGGCTTTTACCTGGATTCTTTCCCTCCCTTACCACCCCCCCCCCAAAAAAAAAGAAAAAGAAAAGGAAAAAAAACAACCGTTTTCACTTTGGCTGCTATTTTCCAGTTTCAACATTTCCCTCCCTCCCCTCCCCACCCTTACCTCCTACCTACCCTCACCTTACCTAAGTCAACAAGGGGTCTCCCTGCCTAGCCCTCTGTAATGTTTTTTTCCTTGTATTGGGAAATAAGGTGAGGGGGCGGAATGGGCTGCAATTCTGGGTCCTCCTTCTAGAGCCTGGGAGGTCCAAGTATTGGGGAGCCATAGAAAGAAAGACAGCAAGGCCAGTGGTGTGGGGAGAAGAAGGAGACTGGACACTTGGGTCCTCAAGTGAGGTTAGCTCCTCCCCTGGTCACGGGACCACAGCTTGGTTCCTTCCCTTATCTGTGTCTTAGTTTCATGGAATCAAATGATTTAGAGTCCAAAGGAATCTTAAAAGTCCCTCCCCCCTAACCATTTTATAGATGAGGCAGAAAGAAGGGATGTGACTGTGCCAAGGTCCAGCAGGTAACAGGTAGCAGAACCACAGTCGAACCAGGTCTCCTGACTCCAAATCCATTGTACCAGCCTGATTCTCATTCACTTTCTGACATCAGCTTCACCTCTGAAGCTAGCAACTCTTGTCCACCGGGACACCTGGCGCAAAACTTGCCAAGGGCAAATGGCAAGAACCGATCCCATAATTCATTTTAGCCAGAGTAGGGTGGCAGAGATGTTGCGCCACACTGAGGCTTCTGCTGAGGAGGCCACTGACCGGGGGAGGCATTAGTTAGGAGAGGGCCAGGCCAAGAAGGAGCTGCCCAAGCTGGCCAATGGTGAGCCAGAGCATTCCATCGGGCCACTTCCCGTTATGATTCATCATTCCGGCTAACCTGTGCTCACTTCAGCTGTCTTCGCTCTGGTGAAGGACTGGGAGCGTCATTGGTGTTCCCGAAATCTCAGTCTTCAGAATTTCCACCTTCATTACATCATGGCCACTCATACTGCCTTCTCATCCTGGAGGATTCATAGGGGCCAACTAGAGATTGAAAGGGAGTATTGTAGAGTCTGAGGATGTCTTAGAACACCTTGTTAGGAAATTTGAATCATTTAAACAATTGATGAGAAGTGCCCTGTGGATGTCTGCAGATCTCTTTTCACTTTCCTTCACAGATTCTATTTTTCGGTTATTTTCTTCTGATTTATCCAGGCCATGTTATCTTTCTTCTTTCAGTTATGGAGCCCAAAGCAAGATACTGGCTGAAAATAATAAGAGAACAATGGTGTAATTCCTCCTTGATACAGTCTTGTTGGTCTCCATTGTCCTTTTATCCCATAGTATACTATGATGCAGTAGTCCACTATGACTGATTCAGGTCTATTATGAGCATGAGATCTTTTTCCTTCCTCGTTTCAAATTTAAATATAGTATGAATGAAATTTTCCCTCTGGAAGCAACCTAGTACAGAATGTGTAAAGTAGAAGTACGATCTTGCCTAGTCACTGAGTCCCTTCAATGTTGTTCCGCATTGTCAATATTCCCCACCTGTACATGAGGAATAATTATTTCACTGTTTTAATCTACTAGTTTCTCACAAGAATCACACAGCGCAACACATGTAAAAGTGTCAGGTTGTTGAGTCGTTTTTCAGTTGTGCCCAACTCCTAGTGACTCTGTGGTTTTCTCAGCAAAGGTACCAGAAGCGCTTTGGCATTTCCTTCTCCAGTTCATTTTACAATGAGGAAACTGAGGCAAACAGGCTTAAGTGACTTGCCTGGGGTCACACACCTAGTAAGTCTGGGTAAGTCGGAGGCTGAATTTGAACTCAAGAAGAGGAGTCTTCCTGACTTCAGGCCTGGCACTCAATCCAATATTCCTATTATCATTGACTGAGATAAAGACAATTCACGGCTTTGCTGGGCCAATCAACATCTAACACTGTAGATTTGCAGTTCGGGGGGTAAACGATTGGTGCTTTAATAATGAAATAATATATTTTTAAAAGAGCGGAAAAGAAGAACTCACCAAAGGTTGGAAGTCACCTCAAGAAGCTGTTAGGTCTGTCCTCCTTTCTCTAAGCAGATCAAGGCCCAGTTCCTGTTATCCTAATCCTCCCATGGAGAAGACTGTCCCCACCCCTGGTCTAGCCCCTCCTCAGATATCTTAGGGTATGGAGTTTTCCCTATTAGTTTTCAAGTAGAGTAAGTACTAAGCCTGGAGACAGGGAGAACTGACTTCAAATCTGTCTTCAGACACTAGCTGTGTGACCTTCGGCAAGTCACTTAACATCCGTCTACCTCAGTTACCTCTACTATAAAATGAGGATGGATAATAATAGCACCTGCCTGGTAAGGTAAATTGTAAGGATTAAAATAAATGAGATAAGATTTGTAAAGTGCCTGGCATTTCTTTCTCTTGCTTATGATCGCTAAGTTTCTTCTTCTTGCTGTCTAGTCAGAATCCCTTCTGCCTCGCTTTGCCCTTCCCAGTTCCTCCTTCGAGCTTTGGGGAGAATTCTCCTCTAGCAAATCAGTCCCCACCATTCCTGGCTTTCTTTGGTTCATGTGGCAGCCTTTATGTGGCAGGGTGAGGTGATGGCAAGCTATTCCTTGGGGCTGAGTGGGGAGAGAGGGGCCCCCATATCCAGCACTCCCTCCCTCCCTCCCTCCCTCCCTTCCTCCCTCAGGCCCAGGTTAAGGAATCACGAAGGAGCAGTCTGGCAGAAGAGAGGTTAAAATGTTTCCCCGGGGCCTGAGCAAGCCAGCACTGGCCTGTGGGGTCCCTGCTAATCTGCCCAATTACCACAGGTAGGAAGCATAATCAGGAATCGCTTAAGGAGAAGGAGCCCCCTTGGAAGAAAGAGAAGAACTGTTGGGGCTGTTGACTTTTTTTTTTCAAGATTTAATTGGCATAATTGTTCTCTCTTTCCTGCCAAGTGAGATTCTGTCTGGATAGACTCTCCGGCCTGGGGGGAGGAGCTTTTAGTGCAAGCCTCTCTGCTCCAGGGAGACTGGCTCACCACCACTACCACCACCACCCTTCGGAAAAAAAAAATTAAATTAAAAAAAAGGAGTCTAGGCCCCTGGTGCTGAGCTGAATCTAAGGCAAGATGTTCCCAAGGGGCCACAGGACATGTGCCGAAAATTTCACTTCCTAATCTTTCTGAATCTCAGTCTTCTCATCTGTAAAATAGGGATAATAACACCTACTTTTCAGGGTTGATGGGAGAATCAAAAGAGACGACGCTTAACTCTTAATTAATGCTACATATAAATGCTAGCTATTGTTCTCCTTGTTACACTTGACACAAGGGATTGAGAGAGTTATAGGGGTGAGTTTTGGGGAGGCACCCACAGGTCACCGGGCCAGATTATAGGTGTAGCCATCGTATGTCCCTATATTTTCCAGGATAATCCCATACTTCATTGCCTTTCAGAATGGGGTGTGGGTTAGGGTCAGCTTTGTTGAGTGATGCATCTCAATTCTTGCTGCTGAAACTATGGTTACTGTATGGAGTGGGATGAAATTCCACATAGACAAAACAGTTGCTCAGGATGCCGGATGACTACTGCTAACCTGATACTGGTGACTTCCCAGGTGTAGTGCCTAGAGATCTTGGTCTGGTGACACTGATTCTTCAGTTGAGTTCAGTTCAATTCCATTCAATTCTACAAATATTTTTTTCTAGCAGCTAGATGGCTCAGTGGATAGAGCTATAGGCCGGGGGTCGGGAAGACCTGAATTCAAATCTGACCTCAGACACTTGCTAGCTGTGTGATTCTGGGTGAGTCAATTAACCCTGTTTGCCTCAGTTTCCTCATCCGTAAAATGAATTGGAGAAGGAAATGGCAAACACTCCATTATCTCTGCCGCGAAAACCCAGAATGGGGTCACAAAGAGTCAGGCATGACTGAAGAATGAACAGACTACAACAGCAAATCTACAACTTTGGATCTCTAGCACTGCACTAGATGCGAGGAATACAAACACAGAAATGACAAAATAGCCCCTGCCCCTCAAGAAGGTTCCATCTGAATGTTCAGTCAATAGATCACCCATCCTCCATTGTCCTCAAGGCAGTCCAGCCTCACAACTGGTTAGCAACCATCTCATCTTGGAAATAGCACAGCCACACCAGGGAGGAGAGAGGGTCCTCCTCTTCTTCCTCTCTCCTCTACTCCTGCTTCACCCCCTATTCTAAGCTGGCAGAGATCTGCCCTTAGGTGTCCTAGTGGCTACTGTGTGATCTGTGAGTGGGAGAATTAGATCACTCACACACACACACACACACACACACACACACACACACACAAACAATCTTTAGTGCTCATGTGACCAAGCCTCTCGGGCTTTAAGCCTCCTATACTTCAATGGTTTGGGGATCTCATCAATGAGGGAATTCCTTTCATTGGTGTGAGTTGCAGGCCACCTATTCCCTTGTTCCAAGTGTGATTCTTGTCCACTTTAATCCACTCAATTCACTCACTGAAGGTTTAACTCTGATTCATTTACTGTTCATGGAAGCCGCCGCAGTATCGGAAGTGCCCATCTGCAGTCTTTCTCCTTTGCTATATGTTAGCCCACTTCCTTTTCTGATCTCACAGGCTGATGTCATTCATGCTACTTTTGGCACTCAAGTCGAAACCGATAACGTGTCAAAGCTGACTACAGACCACTACGCATGAATCTTCCAAGATGTGGTGTTTCGTGGTTCATAGCCAAGTTATAAACCGCCAGGAGAATATTGGTGTTGAAAGGATAAGCTTTTGTGTCATGGAGTTGCTTGGTATTTTTTTTAAAGTCCTGTGCAGTTTTCCCAATTTGATCTAGCCTGATCTCTTAATCCTATTCAATTATGCACCCATATTGTTATCCATCCATACCCTCTAACCAAGAGAGATGTACTGATGGAATAACTCAGTGAGTTGTCTCTGTTTGCATGCCACACCCTGGGTAATGTGGATTCTTCTTCTACTTGGTTTTCCCTCTGTAGATTGCTTGGCCGTATATCTTTTGAGTGACTGTGGATTGTATTTAGTAAGCCCTAAATCATGACTTAATGGAATCAGCATAATGTCATCCAAAAATGGCGCATCTTTACAGCCTTTGTCAGTAAGGAATCCCTCTTCTGTTTGGGACATCAAGCTACTACAACCAATTTTCCCATCCCTTATCCCACACTCATTGGATTCAAGGAACAAGACATGTGGGACACTGTCTCATGTTTCCCTCTCACCCACTCCCTCTCAGGATCACAGAATGTCATAATATTAATTGTTGTTCAGTTGTGTCTGACTCTTCATGATCCCATTTGGGATTTTCTTGGCAGAGATACTGTAGTAGTTTGTCGTTTCCTTCTCCGGCTCATTTTTCAGATGAGGAGTCTGAAGCAAACAGGGTTAAGTGACTTGCCCAGAGTCACTCCGCTAGGAAGTGTCTGAATCCAGATTTGAAATCAGGAAGATGAGTCCTCCTGACCCCAGGCCTGACACTCTATCCACTGCACCACCAAGTTGCCTCCATAATAAGAGTAGCTAACATTTATATATTAGATAGTATCTCTGCCAAGGAAACCCCAAATGAGGTCACAAAGAGTTGGACACCACTGAAATGACTGAACAAAAATATTCATATAGGGCTTACTATGTGCCAGGCATGAAGCTATGTGCTCAGCGTTTTATGATTATCATCACATTTGACTCTCAACCCTGTGGAGTAGGCACTATTAGGACCCTCATTTTTGACATGACAAAACTGAGGCAGATAGTTTAAGTGACTTTCCCAGGACCACACAGCTAGGAGTAGGAGTAGAAATAACAATAGCCAACTCTCTATAGCATTTACTAGGTGCCAGGCTCTGTCCTAAAGTGCTTTATAATTATTACTGTGATTTGTTCTTTACAACAACCCTGGGAGGTGAATGTTACTATTATCATCCAAATTTTACAGAAAACTGAGGCAAAGGACTTGCCTAGATCTAGTCACACAGCTAGTAAGTATCTGAGACTGGATTTAAACTCAGGTCTTGCTGGCTCCAAGCAATGCATTCTATCCAGTGCACGACAGGGCTGCCTCTATCAGCATGGAAAGGGGCCATCTCGTCCTGAAAAAGAATTCACCAAAAAGTGGGTCATTCAGGCTTTAAACCGAAGATCTCTAATAAGAGGAAGCCCCTACCTCCCAAAGCAGCCCATCCCATTTTCCTGCCTTCTGTCAAGGCCCCACTCAAATCTCACCTTCTGCAAGAAGCCTTTTCTGATCTGCCCTAATGCCAGCCTCCAACTAAGCCTGTCTAGATCTTGTTTCTGCATAGTCATTTGCATATTGTCTCCCCCATTTGGCTATGAGCTCCTTCAGAGCAGGGAATTAGTTTTTTGCCTTTATTTATACCCCCAGAGCTTGGTACAATGCCTGGCATATGGTAGGTATCTAATCGATACTTGTTGACTTTTGGAACAGCCTCTTTTTTTCTGCCTTGTCATCTTCTCAGACAACCCTTCTTCCCCCTCACTCTCACATAGGCTTTGCTCATTTTCCTCGAGTCCCCAGATAGAGGCTGCTGGGAAGAGATGAGGGTGCTTTCAGTTCACACATTGTGGGATGATAGTTGTTACAGCCGGCTGCATCCTCACCTTGGGAGATGAGTTTCTTGTCTCTAATATTCTGCTGTATGTCTGCCTTAGGTTGGAAGTTCCCAGGAGGCATAAATGGGGTTTATCCAACTGGTGAGACCCAGAGCTTAACCTGCTACCCACTGTGTGCTACCATGAGTTTGAGTTTTACTGATGCTGTTCCACCCTCTTCCTCTCAGGCGTCTGGATGCCAACCTTATCTCCATGGTCCCTGAGAGGAGCTTCGAGGGGCTCTCCTCCCTCCGCCATCTGTGGCTCGATGACAACGCCCTCACGGAGATCCCTGTTAGGGCTCTCAACAATCTTCGCTCCCTGCAGGCCATGACCTTGGCCCTCAATCACATCCGCTTCATTCCTGACTATGCCTTCCAGAACCTTACCAGCCTCGTGGTGCTGTAAGTCACTCCTTTCTCTCCTAGTGTCCTGGAGAACTGTTCTTGGGCTGGGCTATGTGAGCTTGCTGTAGAACAGGGGTTCTTAACCCTTTCTGTCATGGGCCCTTTGGCAAACTGGAAATGCTTATGCCCCCCCTTTTCAGGATAATGTTTTAAAATGCACAAAATAAAATATATGAGATGACAAAGGAAATCAATTATATGGAAATATCATTATTGACATATGTTTGAAAACCCACAACTCCCAGGTTAAGAATCTGTTCTTGAGTCTAGTTATAATTTTGGCCAGGCAGCAGACGTCTGGGTTCTAGCCCATTCGGGGCTCAACTGCTGCATCATGGGCACCTTGGGTAAGTCAATTAAGCCATATGAGCCTCAGTTTCCCCTCAGTTACATGGTGAGAATCATCTCCTTCTTGATCTACCTCCAGATTTTTATGAAGACAAATGAGAGGTTTTATGAGGAGGTTTTTTTTTTATGAGGACAAATGAAAGGAAAGTTTTTAAAGTGCTTCGAGCTCGTTGAAAGACAAGAGTTGCAGGAGCAGAAGGAGAGCATTACACTAACGTTTGGCTGCCAGAGAGTCTAATTCAGTCACTGAGGAGAGAGAATAATCACACTAGACCGATTTGGGCATAAATTAAAAAGTGAAATCTGATGCCTCTCCCCGTGCCTCAATCGCTGGAAAGGTCTGAGCAGAGGCTGTTAGGGAAGGGGTGTGTGTGTGTGGGGGGGTATCTGTGTGTATGTGTATGTGTGTGTGTATATGTGTGTGTGTGTGTGTGTGTGTGTGTGTGTGTGTGTGTGTGTGTGTGTGTGTAGAGGGTAGATTCCTACCTGAGATATGTAGTTGAACTATGAGATCTCTTCTCTGGAAAGGAGGAAGGAAGGAAGGAAGGAAGGAAGGAAGGAAGGAAGGAAGGAAGGAAGGAAGGAAGGAAGGAAAGAAGGAAGGAAGGAAGGAAGGAAGGAAGGAAGGAAGGAAGGAAAGAAGGAAGGAAGGAAGGAAGGAAAGAAGGAAGGAAGGAAGGAAAATAAGCATTTATTAAGTCCTAACCCTACTGTGTGCAGCTAGGTGGCCCAGTGGATCCAGCCTCAGAAACTTTCTAACTGTGTGATCTTGCTCAAGTTGCTTAATCTCTGTCTGCTACTGGAGAAGGAAATGGCAAACTGCTTCAGTGTCTTTGACAAGAAAACCCAACGGACAGAGGTCCATGGCGTCATGAAGAACTGGACAAGACTGAAACAACTGAACAATAGCCCTACTATGGCTAAACATTTTACAAATATTATGTAATTTAATCCTCACACCCGGTGTTATTATTATCCCTAATCTACAGTTGAGGAAGCTGAGACAGGATAAGTGGTTAACACAGCTATTAAGAATGTGAGGCTGGATTTGAACTCAGATCTTCTTGACTTCAGGCTCCATGTTTTATCTGCTTCATCACCTAGGCCTCAAAGTGAGGCTTTATGGTGAAGGAAGGATTCCTTCTCTCCCAACAAAATACCATATCCCAAACAGTGTTTGGGTGAGAAATAAGGCTTTTCCAGGCTCTATCCTGGAGATCAGGCAAATTCATCTTCATCCTTCCTAATTGCACGGCAAAGCCTATCCAAGTAATTGCCTGGGAGATAGCATCCCTGGCAGGAAGTGGGGACTCGGGGTTAATGCTGTCTCCTCAATGGCAACATTAGAGTGCAAATTAGTTTCCAACTAATTGCTCTGAGTGATTGGTAAGTTCACAGAGCAATTACTAAGGGCTTGGAGGTCATGGCTAATTGCTTTCCCACACACGCTAATTGCTGAAGGAACATGGCCCCAGAGCACTGCCATTAGTGGCTCTCAACAATGACCACACACTTCTGGTGGTGCCTGGCTCAGAGGAGCCAATGTTTGTGACCAAGCCCAAGACTGGGTCAGGGCCTGGGAGGGACGGCTGGATCTTGGGCCCATTTGAGAGATGGAAAATCTGAGGCACACGGTTGATGAGGCCGGAGCCTCTACACTAGAGGGAAAAAAGGTGGTATTGCTGAGTGGAAGTGATACCACTTTGGGAAATGGGGAGTTAAGTTTTGGACATGTTGAGTTTGAGATGATGAAGGAAGATCTGAGTGAAGCGACAATGTCCTCTAGAGAGATGAAGAAAACAAGGCTGTACTGCGGGTAAAAGGTCAGGAGTAGACTATAGATTCCTAAGTCATCCTCTTAGGGGGAAGAGGTGAAGTTGTGAGCGGACAAACAGGAGTGTGGAGAATGGGGAGGAGAGGATTGGGGACAGAGCCTTGGGGGACACCCCCGTGTAGATAGCTGGAGAAGGGAGATGAACCAACAAAGCAACGGTTAGGGATAAGGGAGAAGATCATGGGGTCATAGATTCAGAACTGAGAGGAACGTTAGGGACCACTTAGTCTACCACATATTTTATAGATGAGAAAACAGAGACCCAGAGGTTTTGGTAGTCCAGTCAATGTTGCACAGACAATAGCTGGCAGAGCCAGGATTTGAACCTAGGTTCTCTGTGTCCAAAGCCAGTGTTCGTTCCATACACCATACTGCCTCTCTGGGCCTCTGTTTCCCTCTGTAAAATGTGGGAGCTGGACATATATGATTTCTGAAGCCCTTTCCAGATCTAAATCTATGTTCCTATGATCTGCTGTCCATTGTGATGGCAATGCTGAGAACACCCTAGAACATTTCAGTGTCTTGAAAGCTAAATGAGTAAGTTCAAGAAGTAGGAGATTGTCAGTGCTTCAGAGAGGCCAAAGAAGAGGCTCTCTCTATGTGTGACCTTGACCCCAAACTAGAAGGCCAGAGACTGTCCCCCCTATTAAGTTCTCAGTTCTCTAAGGCAAGCACCAGATCTTCCTTATTGGACTGAGAACTCCCCAAAGACAGAAGCAATATTTCCCCCTTCCTCTGAACCACCCCGTCCCCAACCTTCTCCAGAGTCCACATGCAGGGTTCTGTATACAGAAGGTACCACTCAACCCCAGTGGCACAGTGCTGGAGCAGACCCGGACTGGCCCCATTCAATCAAGACCTTCTTTCAGGAATGAGCAGAGGCTCCAGTCTCCTCTACTATCTTGGTCAAAACAACCAATCTCAGACCACCACCACCTTTTTGTATAAGTTCCTGCCTCTTGTCCTCAAGCTGATGCTTCAGACTTCTAGTTGGTCAATCAATAGACATTTATTAAACGCCTACTATGTGCCAGGCACTGTGCTGAGCACTGGGCTACAGAGAATGGCAAAAGACAATCCCTTCCCTTAAGGAGCTCACAGTCTAATGGAGGAGACAACATGTGCACAGACAGGCCATATTCAGGATAAACAGTAGATAATCAACAGAGGAAAAGAACTAGCACCAAGTTTGCAGAGATTAATGGCGTCCTTTCTTTCTCCCTTTGGGCCTGTACAGAACCTACCCATCTTTCACGGCTCATTTCCAGAAGGTTTGCTCTAAGAACTGATCTCCTGCTTCCCTGAATTCCTGCAGAACTTAATCCCAGTCTGACCCACATAGCTTAGCACTTAATTATAGAGTGTCTTGTATTGTTTTGTCATTTCATTTGCGTAATCCTTGACTTTGGATGCGATGGGTACTGAGCAGGGAGGGCTGGTGGCTAGAGAGAGTAGGCCTCCACAGAGGGAGCCTTTGGTTGTATTCTATCAGATATCTCACCTCTCTAAATGGACAACTGTGAGAGGGCCCCGGCTGGAGGTGGGGGGGGGATCTCTTCTTTCTTTAGGAGGAAGTGTATTGTCAGCCCGTAAGGCTGTCACTTTCAAGACAATCCCTCCATCAAATGGGCTTGTTGAAAAATCACAAAGTCCTCTGTCTTGATGTCTGGGGGAAGGTTATCTTATCTACACATAACCCCTCTCCCCTCCCCGACCTCTGCCCTTCCTGTTTGGTACAGGTACAGGACAAGTCCTGATGTGTCCATCATACCATTTTCCCAACTTTTTCTATTCTCTGGGCCTCGATCCTAGGCAAATGGGACCCCCACTTCATGTCGACCATCTTTTTCCTTCCTATTTATAGGCATCTTCACAACAATCAAGTCCAGCATTTGGGTACCAACAGTTTTGAGGGACTGCGCAATCTGGAGACACTGTGAGTACGTGGTCAAAGGCTGGGCTCCAGCCAGTGTTGGGGGGAGCTGAGAGTGGGGAAAGTGAGAAGCACAGGTGAGCTGAGTCAGCATTGGGCTCCACTCATGGGCCGACTTTCCAAGCATCCTTGCCATTGCTACCTCTGGGAGGCCATTGAAAATAAGGATCTGGTTCCATCTTCAGATAGCATGGGAGTGGGCACTGGAAGTATGGTACACCTGGGCTTTTTTCCAGTTCCAGAAGAAGCCAACCGAAATAATGGAAATTATTTCTACTAAAGAAAGGGAGTGGCAAGGAGAACCTACAGGAATTGGGATTATGTCTTGAGAGACTGGAGGGAGGGACTAGTTAACAACACAGTTTTCCAGCCTGGGAAGAGTTTGATTCAGCATGGCTGCTGGTAGGGGGGAAGGAATAACCATGCTGATGCTAAGAGAAAAGATAAAGTGATGAATGAAAAATGGCCCATTCAGTGCTATAAAAAGGCCCTGAGCTGTTGACTCTTAAAATAACTGTATTATTTGCACATCATCTGCATGGAATTCATTTAAGGTCAAAATAAGCCCCAATCTTCCCATCCGTTCCTCTGGGTGTCCGCCAACCCCATGGAACCAGGCTGGGCTTGTCATGCTTAAAAGAAGTGGTTGGGTTTCTTTGAGCAGCTCCCCCACCTCATCCGGGTCTCTCATTTGTTCCCATGTGGGAGTCTACGTACCACCCCGCAACTAGAGATTTCCTGGTAGAAAGAGAACGAGGGGAGGAGGGAGCCCCAGGTTCCCTTATACCAGGAGTGGGGATCTTGTGGCCTCAGGGCCGCATGTGACCTTCTAGGACCTCAGGTGTGGCCTTTTGACTGAGTCCAAGTTTTACAGAACAAATCCTTTTATTAAGGGCATTTGTTCTGTGAAGTTTGGATTCAGTCCAAGGGCCACACTTGAGGACCTAGAGGGCCACATGTGGCCTCGAGGTGGCAGATTCCCCACCCCTGCCCTACACTGAGTGTCCTGACACTGGACAGAGACTCAAAGGAATAATTGTTCCTTCAACGTAGAGTGATGTGGGTCAGCATCCTCCACCCAAGATATAAATTCAAGTTCCTTTCTCCCCACTGATACTTGTGAAGTGAAGGTTTTTCAGGGATTTCAAACGGCGAAGGCTGAAAGACAAGCTTCAACAAGTCAGAGAAGTTTGATTTTGGCCAGGCCTGATCCGCGCTTCATCTATATCTGGAGTGATGGGGAAAAGACTAGGAGATTGAGACCAAATTTTGTGTGCCCATGTCCTGCGGGGGAGACGAACGTAGGGCATGGAAACCCAGGAGGGTGAAAATGGCCTTGGAGTCATGAGCCCTTAGTCATAATCCCAGTGTTGCTGCTTGCTTACAAGTGTGACCTTAGAGCATTCACTCACTGAGTGACTCTCTGGGTCTCAGCATCTTTATCTGGAAAATGAGGAATGTTCAGTGACCTCCAAGGTCCTTTCCAACTTGAAATCTTGTGATTCTCTGAGCCCTTGGGAGCTCAGCCCAAAGCTGGAGAGCCAGAAGAGGCTGCACCTATGTCTCCTTCCATCCTGGAGCCTTTAGGACTGAGCGGGCCCAGGGCAGTGGAGGAAAATGAGGCAGGAGACAACGGGACAGCTTCAGAGCTCCTCATTTCCCTCGGGACCTTGCCAAAGTCCTTGTGTTTCTATTTCCTTGTACTCTAATAGCCCATCTGTCTCTCAGAACAGAATTCCTTAGAAAAAGTGTTGAGGGACCACTTGACATTAGACAAGTAGGAAGGATTCCAGTCCCAATTTCTCTGTTGTCCTGAGGATAGGGGGAGAGGTGGGAAGGAGGAGGGCCATATAAGGAGATATTGGATGAGGGACAGCAACTTCAGTAAGCCACCCACAGCAGCTGCTTCTTAACATCTGGGGCCCACTGCCTAATTCTCTCCCAATTAGCCTCTAGATTGCTGCTCCTAGTTGGCTAGTGCTAGTTTAATTACAGAGCAATCATCCCACTATTCCTTTCATCTGGGGCTCTGATGAGTCCTCTTTCTACACCCATCACCCCCAGAAAGCTCAAGTATTGAACCCACTTTTCAGATGGGGAAGTTGAGGCTCCGTGAGGAGAATGCTGTTCTCTCCCATCCCTGATCCTGAACCTCCTCATCTCTTCTACCCTTCCTCTAAATCTTTCTATCCATCCCCCTCACTAAACCTCCCTTCCCCACGCCACCCTCCATCCCACACTGACTTAAGGGGCCAGTCTCTCTCCTGGCTTTGGAGGCTTCAATGCTTTTGATCTCCAAGAAAAAAGGGAAAAGTTTTCTCCTTTTTCCAGGTTGCTTGGGGCATTTGGTGGGGCCCCCAGCAGCCCTAACAGATGTGGAAAGGGAGCAGAAACAATGTTCACACTTTTAATTGTTGTCCAATTACCTCAATTCTCTTTTTCTCTCTCCTTCCCTCTTTCTCTCTCTTTCCTTCTCCCTCTATTTCTCCTCTCTCCCTCTCTCCTTCCCTCTTTCTCTCTCTTTCTCTCTCCCTTTATTTCTCCTTCTCTCTCCCTCCCTCCCTCTCTCTTTCCCTCTCTTCTTCTCTCCCTCCCTTCTCTGCCTCTCTTTCCCTCTCATTCTATTTCTCCTTCTTTCTCCCTTCCTTCCTTTCTCTTTCTGTCTCTTCCTCTCTCCCTTTCTCTCCAGTTATCCCTCCTGAAGCTTTTCATGTGAGCACCTCTTTGCTTCTCCTCTGGCCCAGGCTCTAACATTTCTACCATTCACATATCTCTCACCCCAACTCCAAGAGGGGAGGATCAAACCCCTGAGGCCTGAGCTGCGGTTTGGCTTCCCTTCCAGCCCGCTCCTAGGAGCCAGGGAAGGCACCCACCAGCTATTCCACCTCAGGGTGGGGCGGAGGAGGCTGGAAGGGGTCCTTATGCACACAAGCCTCCCATGCATACATACACTCATCCCCCACCCCCTTCCACAAACCATACACGCCCAACACACACACAGACTCCCAGAAACACATACCACACACATACCACAGACACATGCGTACCACATACCACTCCATTCAAAGGACACCCACGTACAACACCATACATACAACATAGACACATATGCCCATCCCCACCCACCTTCCAACTGGGGCTAAGTACGCTAATGTTTCTTCTATTCCTCTGACAATAGAAACAGCTTTGATTCCCCAAAGTATCTTAGATAGGAACACAATTGACCCTTAAGGACATTGACCCCAGAGAGAAAGCCCTGGTAGATGTCCTAGCTGTGGGGCTGGGGGATGAGCAATCACTTTCCCCAGAATCATTCCAGTCTGTCCCAAGAAATCTGTGCCAACGATTGGTCCAAGGGAAAATTTCACCTCTTCTCTCAGCCTGAGGCAGGGTTAAGACCTTCTCAGTTTGAGAAATGACCCTAGAAAGGGGGTGATCAGACAGGAGACACAACCCCTTTCTTCTGAAGGAAAGTGAGCTCCAGAACCTAGCAATGAGATAGATGGTAAGCTCTGTGAAAGCAGGTACCATATCTTATCTAAGTTTTTTTTAATCTACCTCAGCCTCCACCCTACACATAGCTCTGCACACAGCAGGTGCTTAATAATTGTCAGATTCAAAAATTGTCAAATTTTTTAAAGGGAACCAAAAAAAATCAGTAAATATCACCCCTCCCTCCTCACTCCTATCACCTCCTGGATGGCCCTTGGAAGGATAGCCACCTCCGTTTCTTCTGGGAATGGCTGGGGGTTATAGAGAAGCTCTTCCAGAAGACCAATGAGAAAAACAGGAGATGGAAAGAGGAGAGAGCAGTGAGGAGGTAAAAGGATGCCAGTCTGGCTCTGTTCTTGACAAAAGCAGACAATAATGCTAATTCCAGCTGTTTGCACCCTCCTTCCCCAGGGAAAGCAGCTCATCCACAAGGTGCAAGCTTGTGGGCAAAGAACATGGAATCATATAGATCTTCTGGAAGGGATCCTAAGAGATCAATTGGTCTAGCCCCCTGCTTCAAAGCAGACAAAATTACTACTCATAATAGCATTTATGATCATATATTTATAACCTATGTCAAGTTACTTACCATCTTGGTGGGGGAAGAGAGAGAATTTGGAACTCAAAATATTTTTAAAATGAATTTCAAAATTGTCTTTATGCGTAATTGAGAAAATGAAATATTATTAAATTATTATTTAATATTAAATTCATTAATTTAATCAATTATTGACTTAATCATAAATATTATTAAAAGTATTTTTAGAAAATAGCTCTTACACAGTACCCACTACGTACTAGGCACTGTGCTAAGCTCTTTATAGACTTTGGTCCTTAAGTCAACCTTGGGAGGCAGGTGTTATTATGAGTCCCACTTTACAGATGAGGAAAGAGAAACAAACAGAGGTTAAATGACCTGACCAGGGTCACACAGCCTGAAGTAGCTAAGGTCACATTTGAACTCAGGTCTTTCTGACTCCAAGCCCAGAACTCTATCTACCAAGCCACCTAGCTGCCTCTAGATGAGGAAACGGAGGCCTAGACACATTAAACGATTTGCTCTATATTACACAGCTAATCGGTGGTGGAATGGAGAATAAAAACCTGGTCTCCTGCTTCTCGATATTGATCAATTATTATATTTTTTATTTAATTGTATTTGTGTTGTATTTTTACATATGTTTGTCTCCTCATTAGAATGTAAGCTCATTGGATACAGGGATTGTTTCTTTGTACTTGCATCCCCAGCACCTAGCACAGTGTCTGGTACATAGCCCATGCTTAATTAATATTTTTTGACTGATTGATTACTGGTAAGTGTAGTCTCCCCCGCCCCATATGACATCTGTGGCCTTTTTGCACTTATTATGTAATATCATATATGAGAGTCATCTGTCTTATCTATCTACTTGGCTTTAAGACCCAGAGGGCAGGGTCTATATTTTATCTGAACCTTTCCGAGCACTTAGCACAGGTGCTCTGCATACAACAAGTGCTTACTAAGTGTTAAATGAATGAGTGATGACTATCAGGTTAGACCCGTGACTTCCCAGTGACCTACGTTGGGAAAAAGAGAGAATGGTAAAGATTCTGGAGGCTTTCTTCCAGGAAGCTCTAGTCCAGCAAGGACTCTGTGGGCCCTGCCCCACTCCCAGTTAGTCCAAGTGGGGAGAATTGCATTGTTGTTGTTCATCCTTCATTCTGAAAGAGGACCAATGACATCAGAAGGGTAATGTCTTGTCTTGAAAGCGAATTGGATTTAAGCGGGGCAGGGCTGTGCAAAGTCACCAGCCTCAGTCTCTCCTCTGGAGTCATCGATGTCCAGGGACAAGACATAGGTCAGGATGGTTGGAGATGGTTCCAGATGCAGTGGGAAGCGTTGGCCTTTTTAAGTGAAGGTCTTTCCCAAGTCGCAGTTTGTCTGAGGCAACACCCATTCAGTGATTTAAGGCTAGGTAAGAAATGAGGCAAAAGATAGCCTAGTTTGCATACTCAAAAAAAAAAATCAGTCTAAGAGGGGAAGACCCTCAGGGTTTCTGGCCAGAACAGAAACAATTGTTATTCACATTGTGTACAGAAGCCGGGGAATTAAGGAAATAGTCTCAGGATAGCTATTCCTGCCAAATAGTGTTGTTGCTCAATAATGTTGGCTTTCCCCAAAACTATCTAATGTTGAGATCAGGACAAAAAGATCAGAACATAATCCCCAACCCGGTTCATCCCACCTCCATTCCAAGGGGCCCATTCTTAGACCTCAGGGCCGGAAGCCTGAGATGGATGTCCGCACAGCAGTGGCACACATCTATTTAATCAATCCTTCTTCCCTGGTCAGAGGGCCTTGTTAAACAAATCCAGCCCAGTTGGAACCACATTGGCAGTGGGGCCTTCCCTGCTTAGAGAATGAACCCACAGCCCTAGTGAGAACAGAGGAAGCCTGGCCCCAACTCTCTTTCTAAATTGGGAGCAGTATTTGTGTGAGGGCACTGGGAAAGAAAGAACGGCTGTGCAGAAATTTATAGAATCCTCTCTTATAATATAATAACGTACATTTCATGTGAAACCTTCTCCCGTGACACAAATACCACCCTCGTCACCCAGTGATCCATTTCCGTGAAACCAAATGGCTCTGATGGGAACATTCCCTTCTCTCAGAGTACTGATCCCACTAGGCTTCACCTTATGCAAACTCGACTGATTTCTCCCTTACTCTGTCTTTGCCCTGAGAACCATCTAGCAGTGAGTGTGAGGATCTGTAGATTGCTGGGGCTAGTGCTAGTTTAATTACGGAGCTATCATGGTGTTTTGTTGCTGTTGTTCGGTCGTGTCTCACTCTTTGTGACCCCATTTTGGGTTTTTTTTGGCAAAGATACTGGAGTGGTTGGCCATTTTCTTCTTCCCTCCCAGTGCCTGAGCCTCATCACCTACTGTCCTCCACTCTTCCTCCAAATATTTGCTAGTCCCTCACCAACATTGAACCCTTGGCCCCACATCCACACTTGAGAGTCCAGTCTGTCCCAACTTTTTATGCTCTAATATTTTTCCCTCCAAGGAAAAAGGGCAAAAATGCTCTCTTTTCCCCCAATTCCTTGGGAGTACTTTCTGCCCCCTCCATGCCCCATCCCACCCCCACCAGCAGCTCCATTGGAAGTAGAAGGAGAAACAGTCTAAGAGAAAGGAACAATGTACAGACTTCTTAAGTGATGCACAATTGACCCGATCCACACTCTTCTAACAGAAATCTCAGCAAAACCCAAACAGCCCTGAACCCAATAAACTAAGCAGATCCCTACAAGACCAGGTCACTGAGATGGGCTTCCTAATTGGTGGTAATCTTTGTGATGTCACAAGACAGTGGGGTTAAGCGTGTTAGGACAGAGAGAGACTTCTAGAAAATAGATCATAGGCCCTTAGGATTGGAAATGGCAAGGTTACTTCTACAAACATCCCTTTACAGATGTATTTCCTGCTCTTTGAGTTTTTTTTCCTAAACAGAATCTCCTTTTACAGAAGGAGGAAAGTAAGACCAAGAGAGCTTTCCTTGATTTTTCCCAAGATCACAGAGGTAATGAGTAGTAGTGTTGGCATTGGAGTCCAGGCCCTCTGACTGCAGTCTCATTCTTTGGTGTTCCTCTTCTCCTTTCAAGTGAAGGGTGGCCTATTCCAGGAATCACGTCAATGGACAACTAACAACCATTTGTTTTTGTAATGAACTTTAAAACAATAACCCTCCTCAGATCTTTTTTTTTTTTCCTTTACCAACTGCAGTCACATATCTTGCCTCATTTATCTTCTTAGCCATTTCCAGAGGAAGGCAGACTAGGGAATAGAAGTTGAGTCTCCTGTCTGTTGATGCTAAGCTCCTTCCATCCTCTCACATCTGTGGCCTTTTTCTTTGTAGGAACAGGGACTGACCCTGTGATCTAATTTATATAGCAAATTGCTGGATTAGGGAACTCCCTCTACCCATCTAGGTTGGTATTTTCTTTGTCATACTCTAGTAATAGAATTGCCTTGAGAATATTGAGCATTGAGAGGCTAAGTGACTTGACCATACCCAGTGTGGGGCAGAGTTCAAGTCTTCCTGACTCCAAGGCCAGCTCTCTATAGACCACACCATGACATTACATTCATGCTTTTGTTGTTGTTCCATTGCGTCCGACTCTTTGTGACCTGATTTGGGTTTTCTTAGCAAAGATGATGGAGTGGTTTTGCCATTTCCTTCTCCAGCTCATTTTACAGATGATAAAACTGAGGCAAACAGGGTTAAATGACTTGCCCAGGGTCACACAGTTAGTATGTGTCTGAGGCTGGATTTGAACTCAGGAAGATGAGTCTTCCTGACTCTAAGCACAGAGCTCTATCCATGGCAGCACCCCCTAGCTGCCTTTATTCATGCTTTACCATATATATAAGGTACATATTAAATGAACATTTTTCTCCCTAATGATTGTCAGCTTTTGGTAATGTGTATATGTTAGAGCCGACTAAGTTCAGAAAAATATTTAGCAATCTAATTAAGACAGTGCCTTCTACAAAACATTTCCATTAAAATTTTCTCAAAATTAATTTCTGTTCCATGGAGTGCTTACATTTATTTCTAAACTGGATGTGTTAATTATCTGTAATTAATTGGAAATATCTGTAATCTGATCCTCTACTGCACATGATATTATAATATCATAACTATCTGAGATTATATCTTATGAATGAATAAAAAGCATTTATGAAGTGTTTATTACATGTAAAGCACTATGTTAAGTTCTAGAGATACGAATATTACAAATAGAAAAAAGTAAGATGTCTTCGGTTCTTAAGGAGCTCATACCCTAATGTGGGGTGGGAGTGGGTCCGAGAGGAGAGACAACACATACAGGAGGTTTCCACTACAAGTCTTCTTACTAGTAGGACAGCTAGGTGGTGCAGTAGATAGAGCACCCAGCCTGGAGCCAGGAAGACTCATCTTCCTGAATTCAAATCCAGCCTCAGACGCTTACAAGCTATGTGACCCTAAGCAAGTCTCTTAACCCTGTTTGCCTCAGTTTCCTCATCTGTAAAATGAGCTGGAGAAGGAAATGGCAAACCACTCAGGTATCTTTGCCAAGAAAATCTCAAAACGGGGTCACAAAGAGTGAGACACGATTGAACAGCAAAATCCAAACTTGTTATTTGAATCCTCAATTTGCAAATAGATATGCTCGGGACACGGAATATATAACTGTTTATACAAGGTGATATAGCTTGCGGGAGAGCCATGATTAGAACCCAAATCCCCTAGCTTCTGGCTGGAGTACTCAACCCTGCAGACCATACTGCCTCTAGAGTCTAGACCTCTGCTGAGACTGTAATCATGAGAAACTGTTTCCCCTCTACTTCCTAATCATCATGCCTTTGTGGCTTTATTAGCTGCAAATTTGTGGGGTTTTTGTGGCCTATGGAGGAATTTATTGTTCCATATAAAGGCTTTTTTTTTTCTGGCTTCCCCCAAGGAACCGCTAATGACTTTTAACAGGCAGAAAATTGAGCCACCCATTGAGTTTGCCTTGTGCTTTGTGACCATGACGAGTTATTAATAGTTACACTCTGTATGACATTCCCTTTCTCATCGTGCTGGCGCCAGGGGGAGCCAAGGTCACCCCTGCAATGCCATTATCCCATCCTCCCCTACTGGCGAAAGGGTCTACAGCTTTCACTATTAACTCTCCAACCTCAAAGGCATCCTATCCAGCTGGTTCAGAGAAGAGAGGAAGTGGGATGGAGAGGGAGGGAAGAGATAACTAGGGACAGTTCCCTCAGGTGCAGCCCTAAGGAAATGGATTTTTTAAAATGACAAGTTTATTTTCTGCCTTATTTGGTGGGACTCTTTTCAAGCACACTGTCTCTATCCATATTTTTGTTTCTTCAAGACACTCAGCGGCATGGTGGAGATAAAGTAGGGAATGGACTTTTGATTTCATTGGTATTGGAAACCTACTCCCAGTGCAATTTACAGACTTAAAGATCTGCCTGGATCCTTGATCAATCAGTTACCTTGAAAGGTTAAATGATTTTTTTTTCAGAGTCACACAGCTAGTATATGTCAAAAGTAGGATTTGAACTCAGGTCTTCTTGGCTTCAAAGTCAGCTCGCTACCCATCCACAGCTCCATGTTGATAGCTACTGGGGATACAAAGGCAAAAAATTGGTCTCGGCCCTCCAGGAGCCTCCTGGATTGTAAGTTGAGACATCAGAACTAGTTCCTACTCTGACAATTGTGACCTCGGATAAGTCTCTGAAATTCTCAGTGTCTCAACTTTCTTCTTATCTGTAAAATGAGGAGGTTGGTTTAGATGCCTCCAGAGAGCCTTCCAACTCTAAAGTTCTACACACTATAGTCTGTTTCTCTCTTTCCTTCTTCACCTATTTGTCCTGGCAAGTAATTTCTTGCTGGCTTTGGGATTTTGCTCTTTGCAGAATTTGTGAATTCCATAGTCTCTTCTTGCCCCATGGTATGTGTTGCAGGAGATTTTGCAACACTTGGTGCTAATCTACCCCAGGGAGCTTTTTATCGCAAGACTACACCTGAGACATGAATCCAAATGGATCCAAAGCAAGTTTGCTCTGGCTTCAAGGCAGATTGTATTGAAGTTGTGAAGGGGGCCCTGCAGCTACACTCTCACTCACTCAATAAACATTTATTAAGCCTTTGCGACATACCAGGCACTGCGTGAAGTGCTGTGGATAAAAAAGAGTCAAAAGTCAATCCCTGCCCTTAGGAAGCTTACAATCTAATAGGGAAAACAGCATACAAACAAATACGTACAAAGCAACCTATATACTGGAGAAATAGGAAATAATTAATAGAGGGAAGGCATTAGAATTAATAGAGGGAAGGCTTCCTGTAGAAGGTAAGATTTTAGCTGGGACTTTGAGGAAGCCAGAAAAGTCAGTAGTCAGAGCAGAGGAGTGAGAGCATTCCAGGCTTGGGGGAACAGCCAGCCAGAATACCCAGAGTCGTCTCCTCGTCATTCCTTCTTTACCACAAAATATTTAGTACTTAATAACAATAGCTTACATTATATAATGCTTTTAGCCCTTTTCAAGCATTATCTCATTTGACCATCACCCTGTGAATTAGGTAGTGAAAGAAAGTTTACAGAATTTTACAGAATCCAGCCCAAACCTGACCAGGGACCCTCTTTATCGAACATCTGGTTAGATGATCCAGCCTCTGCTTAAAGAACCCGATGTGCTCAAGCTTTGAGACAGCTCTCAGTGTTTGGAAGTTGTCTTTTACTTGAGCCACCTCCCTGAAGAGACCTGAATCTCTGCAGCTTCTGTGGAGTATTCCTAGCTCTGTCCTCAGAGGCTGAGCAAGCATGTCTACTTACCGTACCAAAAGATAGCCCTTCAGATACTTCAGGACAGTCGTCGAGGCTTCTCTTCCCCTAATTAAACATCCCCGGTTCTTTCTTCTGTTCTGGTATGGCACAGTGTGGAGTCAGGAGTATTCTACTGGCCTGGTTACTCTCTTCTGGAGCGCCTCCAGGTTGGCAATAACCCGTGTAAATGTGGCGTTCAGAACTGGACACGGTATTTCATAAAATCTAACCACAGCAGAAGAGAGAGTCTAGAGAAACCTTTATCATTCTGATATCCATGTCTCTTTCAGTGCCAATGCAGTTTTTGGTATACTGGGAGTAGTGGGCCATAGGGGCAGCTAGGTGGTGTAGTGGGTAGAGTGCTAGATCTAGAGTCAGGAGGACCTGAGTTCAAATTTGCCCTCCGATTCTTACTAGCTGTGTGACCCTGGGCAAGTCGCTTCACCCTGTTTGCCTCAGTTTACTCATCTGTCAAACAACCTGGAGAAGAAAATGGCCAACTACTCCCAGTATATTTGCCAACAAAACCCCAAATGGAGTCACAAAGAATTGGATGTGACTGAAAGATAGCTGACAACAGCAGTGGTCCGTATCTGTAATCCCTGCTATTAGAGAGGCTGAGATCAGTGAGTCACTTGAGCTCTGGACTTCTGAGCTTTTAGTTCGTCAAGTTGGGCACCAATAGGGTTAGGGGTGGGGAACCTGCAGCCTCGAGGCCACGTGTGGTCCTCTAGTCCTCAAGTGTGGCCCTTATTCCCAGAACAAATCCCAGCATGTGACTTCGAGGCTGCACATTCCCCACCCCTGTTCTAGCCTATCAAGATCTTCCTTGGATCTTGGCTCCGTCATCCAACATACTAGCTATCCTTATTATCTTGGCATGAAGTACAAATTCCCTAGGTATGCCATCTATGTCTTCATCCACATTTTATTATCCCTACTTTAGAGATGAGGAAAATTGAGATTTAGAAGGGTCTCTCATCCTTTTTCCAAGATCTAAGTGAGTAATTAATGAAGCCTGGGACCAAACCAAGTCTTCTGACTACAAGTCCAAGGCACCTCCTACTTCATCACACTGTCTTACATGTAGAGAGTGGAAGGGATGCTGGGTCCAGAGTCAGAGGACCTAGGTTCGGATTCTGGTTTGGCAGTTGATCTGTAAGTCACTTTGGGCAAATTGTTGGACCTGCATCCTACTCTGAAAAACAAAAGGATTAGACTGAGATGAGCGTTTATCTTTCTCTGGTCATCTCCTTTTCTTCTGCCTTTTGATGCCTCGGGTCAGAGCCTCTTCATAAACAGTGGCCCATCCGTAACTTATGATGTGAATTTTTTTCCTGTCAGGTATAATGCCAACAGTCCTTATATAATTGTCCCATAGCCCTCATCAGTTATTTGATTTATAATTTCACAGTTATGACATCCAAAATTCTGAAAGCATTCATGTGTCGAAGAACTGACAAACCGCAATGTACTGCCGCCGTCTTTAAATTAGTCCGTGTTCTGCCTTCAAACCATTCTTATAGTCCAGTCTCTTCCCAAGCACTTTCTCTGGGGGTCTGTGTGTCTTCTCAAGCTGATTTTATCAGTGTTCTTATGCACATCTTCTTTTGTTTTGTCCCCTTCAGCAATCAAAATGTTCACATGTGGGCAGCGCCTTACAAGTGGATTCTCTATGGTTATTTCATTGGAAGATGGGGACAAGAGTAGCACAGAATGAGTAGGTGAGGATGGGTTGCTATAGTCAACAAACATTTTTGAGTACCTACTATATTTCAAACACTGTTTAAAAAATAACTAACATTTATATAGCAGGCACTGTGCTAAGCACTTTCCAATTATTATCTTATTTGATTGTCACAACAACCTTGAGAGGTAGGTGCTGCTATTATTCCCATTTAACAGATGGGGAAACTGAGGCAAAGCAGAGGTTAAGTGATTTGTCCAGGGTGATATAGCCAATAAGGGTCTGATGATAGATTTGAACTCCAAGCCCAGTTCTAGGATACAAAGAGAGGTTGCCCTTAAGGAAATCACAATCTAATAAGATCATGGATCCATTGAAATTTTGGGGGGATAAGAAGAGGAGAGAAGCAATAAGCCCCCTACCCAAGGCTGAACACAGAATGTTAACAGACAAGAGAGAAAACACAACTAATCAATTCATACTTTGCTTCTTTCTCCTCTGTCAACTTTAGCGATCTCCAGTCTAGAAAGGGCAGAACAGACATGAATAAGAGAAAATAAAAACCTATGAGAGAGATGAAGAAATAATAAGGAAACTTCTGATTGCACTGAGTCTTCAGGCACTGGTCAGTTACATCTCAGTGTTAGGAGAAGTTCATGGAACCACTCTTGGGAGAAATCATGGAGAATGCTAGAGCTGTCAGTCAAACTAGAGAAAAGGAAAGATTGTACTGATTTTCAAAAGTAGGACAAAGGCGGGGTTTGGAAACTACAGACCAATAAACTCAATATTGAACCCTAGGATAGGTTAATCATGGTAACCATTAGGAACCAGCATGACTTCCCTAAGAAAAAAAACCATGCCAAATTAATCTCATTTCTTTTTTAGATGGGGCAACTAAAAGAAATAGAGTAGGGATTGCTGTAAACATGATGAAACTTGATTTCATCGAGGCATTTGATGAAAGTTTCTAATGATAATCTTGTAAAAAAGATGAAGAATCCTAAGCTGAGTGACTCAAAGCTGACTGAGAATAGGTGTTGATTAATAAAAGATTGATGCTAACCTGGGAGGGTAAGGAAGAAGTTCCTAGTGTTGTGCTACAGGGCCCTGTCCCTACCTGCTCAACAATTTTATTATTATCTCAAATAGAAATATTACTGGCAGGCTTGTGAGATTGTCAGAGGACACGAAGCTAGGAGGAATTACCAGTACATTAAATGCCAGAATAAAGACCCAAAGGGATCTCAACAGGTAGGGACTATGGACCAAAACAAACAGGATGGGATTTAACAAAGATCTTCCTCTTTTCTCTAAATGATCATCTTTCTTTTGTGTTTCTATTCACTTACTTATGTTTGTTCTACCCTTTCTAGACTGCAGGTCATTCAGGTTAACAAAGACAGGAAAATATAAAACCCTGCACTTAGGTTGAAATAATCAATTACACAAGTACAGGATAGAGGAGACATTGTTTAGTTCAATTTTGTTTAAATTGTCTTTGAATGCTTACTATGAATGTATAACAGAAGGTCGTATTAAAAAAAAGTCTGAAGGCTTTAGTGGATTGTAAACTCAGTATGAACTAGCAGCACGATGAGAGTGTTGTTCAGTTGTGCCTGACTCTACGTGACCCCATGGATAAGTCAATGGGGTTTTCTTGGCAAAGATAGTGGATTGGTTTGCCATTTCCTTCTCTACTATTACAGCGGAGAAATTGAGGCAAATAGAGGTTAAGTGATTTGCCCAGGGTCACACAGATAGTACTTGTCTTCAGCTGGATTTGAACTCAGGTCTTCCAGATTCAGGGCAAGACTCTATCCACTGTGCCAGCTACTGTGTTATGGTTACTAACACATAAAACAAAGCAAATTTATGCTACATTTATAGAACAGTGTTCAACTCAGGGGAGAAAATAGTCCCATTGTATTCTGCACTGATCAGACCTCATCTAATGTCCAATTATGGTAGCCACATTTTGAAATTTGTATTTTCCCTTTTCTCCTTTTAAGTAAATCCTAGGGAATACATTCTTGTGGTCTGGCGTGCAGGAAGTCAGAGAGTAAAAGGGAAAGAGGGGCTGGGTGCTGGAACCAAGCACCTAGAGACAGTGCTAGCAACAGAAGAAAGGGGACAGGAACAACAGATGGTGAAGTCCAACAGATGAGGGACTAAAAGGTCAAGGGGCTTTGAAGCTTAGGTTGGGAGTCAGACATGGTGTAGTGCATGGTTCTCAAAGCGTGCTCCAGAGTTTCCAAGACCCTTTGAGGAGATCTGCGATTTAAAAACCATTTTTCATAATAATAATAAGATGTTTTGATTTCTAATATGGTAGGCACCAATAGAGATAACTGACAGAAAGAAACAAAAACTTTTAGGGGGAGTCCTCAATAAAGGGGTCCAAAAACTTTGAGAACCACTAATAATGGATAGTAAGGCAGCTAAATGGTCCAGTGGATAGAGTGCCAGGCTTGAAGTCAGGAATCATGTTCCTGACTTCAAATCTGGCCCCAGACACTAGTTTTGTGATCCTGGGCAAGTCACTTAGCCCTATTTGCCTCAGTTTCCTCACCTGTAAAATGAGCTAGAGAAGGAAATGGCAAATCACTCTAGTGTCTTTGCCAAGAAAACCCCAAATAGGGTCAAGAAGAATTGGATACAATCGAAATGACTGAACAAACCATTTATATAGTACTTCCTATGTGCCAGGCAGGTCATGAAGAGTCAAACGTGACTGAAAAAAAAACCAAAAATGACTAACAACACCAATGATGGACAAAATGTTTGATTTGAAGTAAAAAAGACCTGGATTTAAATTCTGCCTCAGACAATGGATAGCTGTGTGACTCTAATCAGGTCACTTCACCTCTTAGATTTATTTACCTCATCTATAAAATGGGACTAATAAAATACCCACCCCACTGAAGTGGAGATCAAATAAGATAATGTATCCGAAGCTACACCCCTTGAGGTGACACATAAATGTCTGCTGGTTATCACAATAACTCACATTTACAAGTGTTTTGAGGTTTACAAAGCTCTTTCTTCACAACAGCCTTGTAAAGTAGAGCTCAGGAAAAATCTAGAATCTAGCACAAGGCGAAATCTCTAGGAATGATGGCAAATACCGTGCCCTCCCCATGCCCCCGAAACAGTTCTGAAAAGAAGCGAACCCCTAGAAAGCAGAGTGAATTTTCTAAAGCTGCAAGCTGGATCCTTTGACTGGTCATCATATAGAAGAAGAAATAAATTCATTTTTTGTTTCCCCAGAAAGGGGGAGAATTAAGATCAATGATTGAAATTTAAGGAAGGCAGATTTCCAGTTTATTTTATTTTTTTTTATTCAGACCTGTGATTTCCTAAGGAATGAATTGCAGTGAACCTAGTAAGGAATTCCAATGCACATAGGCATTGCCTCTGCAGTGTGAAGTTTGATAGAGGTGACCAGGAACACTGAAGGGCTAAGTGAGCTTCCTAGGCTCACACAGAACTTGAACCCAGATCTCTCTGACTCTGAGGCCAGTTCTCTGTCCTCTGGACTGGGCTTCCTCTCTTTAGCTCCACATCAGGAGTTTTTGTAATAGCTAGAACTGTCCAGCAGTTGAGTGACAACCTTGCAAAGGGAGCAGATGTTAGAGATGGAACGTTGGAGCAGAGCCTGAGTGGCTGCCTGTTCGAGGTGTTGTTGTAGAGAAAGTTTCTTCCTGCCCTGGGAAAGTAGATGGACAAAATGACCCCTAAGAAAAGGTCAAGGTGAGAATACCTGGGTTCAGATCCTGCCTCTGCTGCTTATTCCCTGTGTATCCCTGGGCAAATCATTTAGCTTCTATGAACCTCTGTTTCTTCATCTATAAAATGAGAGGATTGAACCGTTTGGCCTCTGAGGTCTTTGCCAGCTATTGATCTATGAGCCTGTTACCCTGGTAAACCATCTTGGCAGACAGGCTAAACCAGGGGAGGGTAATTGACTCACCTCAAACCTGTCAATGAGTTTGTTGTTGTTGTTGTTGTTGTCGTTGGGTCATTTCAGCCATGTCTGACTCTTCGTGACCCCATTTGGGGTTTTCCTGGCAAAGGCACTGGAGTGGTTTGCCATTTCCTTCTTAGGGGGATGTCTACCACAAGCATGTGAAGACTTCCCCTGGCGGAATGGGTGAATGAGAACAATTTGTTCCTACGGCCACGAAGGCAGCTAAAGCAGGCCTTGTGGAGCGCTTACGAGCTTGGCCGGACATCGGAGACGCCAAAGTCATTCACCGCAATCTGGGCCATCACCAGCCGTCTTGACTTTTGTCCTGCCACTGGACTTTGATGACTCTGGAAGAGATAGTGAGGTTGATGAATGTGTGCAACTCTGCCTCACTTAAATCCGGTTCACTCACAAGTCAAGACATCACCGTGATGTCGCTTATAGTCTTCAGAAATGAAGAATGAACAGCACCATCTTCCATTAAGACTTGATGTTTCTAAATCCGTGTTTGAGGTAGAGTGGCAATTAACAGCCTTGTTTGTTATCAGATAGATGTAAATTAGTGGAACAGCGCACAAGAGAATGAACGCAGAACTTTGGGTCTCAATTTCAAACTACAAATGTTATTAATTGCTGTCCTTATCAATGAATCATCCCTGTGTAGACTATTTTGGAGTTTAATTAAAGGTGCCCGTCCTAGTTTTTGTTCTAGTTCTGGCAAGGTGATATGGTTTGAAAGAGGAAACCCCAGGTGTAAGACATATTCCTCTCTGTCTATCACAGAGAAGCTCCATTAGTAAATGAATAAATTGTTTTGCTTATATTTTATTCTTAAAGCTAATTTTTTCTTAATTACTTATTTTTAAACAAATATTAGTAGCCTTATTTATCCACAAATCTATTGAAGTATCTTCAGTTTTGCCAGAGGGCAGTTAGGTGGTGCAGTGAATAGAGCGCCAAGCCTGGAGTCAGGAAAAGTCAGCTTTGTGTGTTCAAATCTGACCTTGGACACTTACTAGCTATGTAACCCTGGGCAAGTCACTTAACCCTGTTTGCCTCAGTTTCCTCACCTGTAAAATGACCTAGAGAAGGAAATGGCAAGCCACTCTGGTATCTTTGCCAAGAAGACCCCAAATGGGGTCCATGAAGTTGGACACAACTAAAAATGACTAAACAACAAATTTTACAAATCACACTAAGAAACTTGACTTGCCTATATTTTCTAGTACTGATACCACTGATTAAGGTACAAAACAACTAATCAGCCATGAGAATAGTAACACAAACAGAAACCTAGGTCATGAATTTCATAACTTGTTACTTGGTACATCTGAAAACCTAATATGTGTGTGAACTTCTGGTTTTTTGCCTAAGTAAGGAGCAAAGCTATGAATAGCATCAAAATAAGACTTCTTGTTCAGTCATTTCAGTCATGGCCATCTCTTCATGACTCCATCTGGGGTCTTCTTGACAAAGAGACCGGAGTGGCTGGCCGTCTCTTTCTCAAGCTCATTTTATAGATGAGGAAACTGAGGCAAACGAGGTTAAGTACCCATGGTCATACGGCTAGTAAGTGTCTGAGGCCAGATTGGAACTTATGAAAATGAGTCTTCTTGACTCCAGGCCCCGTGGTGCCACCTACATGCCCATAAGTAAGACTAATGATCTTCAAACCTTATTTATATACTTGGTTCTGAAATACAGACAGAATGAGCTACATCTTAATTCCCATTATCCCACCATTTTCCCTTCACAGCTTCCTTCCTTCCTTATGAACTGAAACGTTCATCCCCCTTCATATTCTACCATGAATTCCTCTCACTTCATAGATAGCCAAAACTCCAACTGAGAAGTGAAGAAAGGAAATTCTGCATGACGTAGTGAAATAATTCAGTGGACGTAAGTTCTAATCCTGCTTCTCCTATCATCTTGCTGTGTAAGCTGAGGGAGTTGGACAGATGCCCATTCCAGCTCTGACATTCTGTGATTCTTCTCTGAGTATCTACAAATAAACCACAGGACTTTAAGATAATCAGGTTCAGCAGACATGAGAGACAAGAGAGCTGGCCTTGGAAACAGGAAGCCCTGCACACCAGCCCCATTTTTTTTTATCACCCATTGGTTGTATGACCAGTTACCTTCTCAGTGTATCAGGCAACTTTGTAAGGCTATTAGGTACAGAATAGTTGCTAATCTGCATTACAAATAGGAGTTTCCTCACCAAGAGTTGATTCCCTAATTCCAATAGAATCATGGAATTTCTCTGTCTCTTTCTGTCTGTCTGTCTCTGTCTCTGTCTCTGTCTCTGTCTCTGTCTCTGTCTCTCTCTCTCTCTCTGTGTGTGTGTGTCTGTCTGTCTCTCTCTCTCTTTCTCTCTCAGCAATCGGGATTAAGTGCCTTGCCCAGCTAGTAAGTGTCCAAGGCTAGATTTGAACTCAAGCCCTCCTGACTCCAGAGCCAGTGCTCTGTTCATTACAACATCTAGCTACCCCCCACCCCCACAACCAGTTTCTCCATAGGGGATGTGCATTTCTTTGCTTTAAGTGAGTGTCGAAATGTAATTTGAACATATCCTCTGATTTTTTTTTAGCACATTGGCTTAGGAATTATTTTGATTGTATGTGAGGCGAAATGGCCCCAAATACAACGTCAAGGGTTAGCAGCAAGTGGCCATGAGATGCAGGGGGCCAGTAGGTTGGTTTATCTCTATGGCCAGATTCTCCTTGCTTGGACCCTTTCCTGTTTGCACTGAGGTCTTAGGAAATGAACAGAATGATTAGCTCCACGATCTTTGGGTTGATTCTGGGCTATTAAAGATAATAGACTATAAAATGGTGAATCGGTTTTCCGGTTGGCATTCAAGACATTGTAAAATATTCTGGAAGGAGAGCAAGCAGCCTCACCATTTGCCAAGAAGGGACAATCCCCCGGCTGCTTCCCTTCCTGTGCTCTAGTTTCCCCCAAGAAAGGCAGCTCTGTTGAACCAAAGCTACCAACCAGAGGAGTCAAGGTGTCTCTGGTGGTGTTCCAAGCAGGTTCCACACAGCACTCTCTTTGGAAGGCAACTGTTTGCTCTCACCTATGACTCTGTGCTTGGGAGGAGCTACTCGGGCTGGGTAGAAAGATGAGGGAGAACCCTTAAACAAAGATGGCATTATGTATTAGGAACTGCTGCTTGGAAAAACCAGCTTAATCAAAAGTTATGCATATATAACGCCAAGGTAAGGAGAGTATTCAAGATTACCTAGGGCATTAAACCAGTGTAGATATTTGGAAGGACTAATTCAGGCTATCTCATTTGTGTGCAGTCTGTAGTTCAAACACTCGATCCGATCCACAGACATTAAGCATCTACTACGTGCCAGGCACTGTGCAAGAGATACAAATACAAAGCATAAAATAATCCCTATTCTCAAGAAGTTTGGAGTCTAAGGAAGGAGACAACAAATAGCTATTAAAATGAATACAGAATAGATATAAAGAAAATAAACACAAGAAAATAAAATAGAAGGTAGCCTCGGAGGGAAGGTACTGACAGGTGTGGGGATCAGCAGCTTTGGGTATTTGGTATTAGGTATATAGGTGGTGCTTGAGTTGCTTGAAAGGAAAGATGCTATGAGGCTCAGGTGAGGAGGGAGTGCATTCTAGGCATGAGGGACAGCCAGCGTAATTCTTTGCAGATAATTTCCGTGGTCTTAGTTTCTTATCTATATGCACAAACATCCTCCCACTATGTGTTCTTTGTCCATCCCAACTCTTAGCTGAGTTGTTTCTTCAGTCTTCTCCTTCCCCCTCTAATCTATAAGATTACTTCTGGAAGGGCAGCTGGGTGGCACAGTGGATAGGGGGCCAGGCCTGAAATCAGGAAGACTCATTTTCCTGAGTTCAGATCTGGACTCAAGACACTTCCTACCTGTGTGACCCTGGCCAAGTCACTTAGCCCTGTTTGCCCCAGTTTCCTCATCTGTAAAATGAGCTGGAGAAGGAAATAGCAAACCACTCCACTGTCTTTGCCAAGAAAACACCAAATGGGTCAGGAAGAGTGAGACTTGACTGAAAGCGATTGAAGAGCAAGAACAAAGGAGAGCGAGGGAATTATCTAGTTTGGTTATTGTAGCAAGGATCAAAAGAAGTGAAGAAGAGAAAGGAACACCAGCCTTGCCCCAGGGAGTCATTCCTGTGGCCCCCCAACACTGGGCTCTGTCACCGTAGCAGTGCCAGAGCACAGGTTACAGGAGGATATGGTTATCTCTTTGGGGTCAGTTTCAATGATTTAGAGACAACCCTTCCAAACCATCTTAAATTCCCGTTAAACGTTATGAATCTGTCGTCTGGGAATTTAACTAAGCCTTCTTTGAATTTATTTAGATTTCCAAGCTATCGGTGGGGGGCAATCACTTTTCTTACTTCATAATTTTTTTTCTTGTACCAGCTCTTCTTCTGTTTGTTCATTGTTTTTTGGGGTGAGTTTTAATTTTCTTGTGAGAATCTCCAGCAATTTTGTTCCTTTTTGTCCCATCTATCATTATTCTTAGGGGGACATCATCTTTGCCAAAGTGTCTCTGGAAGTTGCTATTAAGTAGGATTTCCCTGGAGACTTAGGAATGAAAGAATCACAGGATTTCAGAGAAGGGACCATAATAATCACTGACATTTACATAGTTCTTTATAAGGCACTTTCCTTACAACAAATTCATGAAGCTGTTGCAGAGAACAAGAGTTGTTATCCCCATTCTGAAGGGGGCCAGAAACTTGAGGCTCAGAGAACTGAATTAGCTTGCTCTTGACCTCACAATGAACAGAGTGGAACTTGAATCCACACCACCTGACTGCCAGTAATGTTCTCCTTTCCCATGCCTCTGTCTCCAAGTCAAAGCATACCAGTGTCCAAGAAAAGGAATTTCCTGTTCCTTCTCATCTCCCCCACCCCCGTAACCCAATAACCCAGTCTAGTCTCCAACCACCTGTGGTAGTGTGAAAAGTCCTTTTCTGTTGTCTAATATTAATCCCTCTGCTGCAATGAGAGCTTTTTTCATGAGGCTGAGGGTCAGAATGAGGTAATGGAAAAGACAGTGAGTTTATTTCACAGCCAGAGAATCTGTTCTTCTTATAGCTGGTGTGACCTTGGGGCAGTCATTTAGCTTCTCTAGGTCTTAATTTCTTCATGGGTAAAATGAGTAAGTTGAATGGGATGACCTCTAAGGCCCCTTCTAGCTCTGACATTCTATGAGCCCGCCATCTCTGCTGTACGACGTCCCTTCCCCTTCTCAGACCATGGAATATTCTGCTTGGAAATTAAGTTCAGAACACAATGGAACAAGGAGCTGGTCTCAGTGGAGAACAGAGGGAGTGGAAGGGGTTATGCAATGCATGTAGATGAATGGGAGGGGAGGGACTCTTGAAGGTAATAGATTAATTAGTGAGGGGGAAGTTAGGGGACAATGATGCAGCCATTGGCTGGCAGTCAGACTTTGTCTGGATTCTCTCAGCCCTGGTGCAGGGTTGCCACGAATTACCTGCAAGACTATTAAATGTAATGACCCAGCAATCTGGAGGAGTCTGTCATTATCGCCGTGTTAACATGGTATTTATACCCACAGAACCTGCTAAGGTGCCCTGTAATTAAAGGGCCTCCACGTGGTCCCATGCTCTAGCCTTTTTCTGGTTGTCAGGGTGGGTGTGGCTTTAGGAGGCTGACCTAAGAAGGTGAAGGATGGTGTCATCCCGAGGACTCTAGACAGCCACTGGCACTGACCCTCCTCCACCTCTCACCATTCATTACTCACTCCTGAGAGCCAACTCTGAGCACCTGGACTCCACTGGGGACCTCTGACTCATTGTCTCCTGCATGAAGAGCTGGGTGAGGGGCAGGGAGTCTGGTGCTGGATGGATGCTGGGTAGGAAAAGGGAGGGAGGAAAAGAAGTTGAACAGTCTAATTACTGAGGAGGCACCAGGGTAGGGACCTGAGCACAAAGGACCATAGATTAAGGACGCTGAGAAATGACAGGAGCTGCACACATATGAAGGCATGCATAAATCTTACAAACCTGCAATACGGTCTCTTTCTATAATAGGACTACAGCACAGGCTGAGAATGCCAAGAGAAATTTCTAGCAGGAGCAACGGTCCTTCTGGACATGGTCAATCTGGCGACAGGGCATTAAAATGAAAGACCGTGGCCAACCCCTTCCCCATTTTTCCATCCCTAGGAATAATAGGTCAATGTCTGCTGGAGTCCAGCCTCTGATTTAGTGGCCATTTGGGGTGAAGTTAGTTCCTCTCAGTGAATTTCCTCTCCCCCGAAATGGTCTCTTTTTACAGGAAAAAAATGCATGCCTGGTGATTTGGGGAGCAGGATGGAGTGTGAATATTTTAAAATTTGTTTCCAGACGTTGGCAGCTGGATCCCCAAGGTTGGAAAACCCATCCCTCTGGTTGAACCCAGAGCCAAGTTTCCATTTCTCCAGGACCCTGACATGCCCTGTTAAGCCTCCCCCTAATAACTACTCTGCCTTTGCCTTCCAGAGACCTGAATTATAATGAGTTGCTGGAGTTCCCTGTGGCCATCCGGACCCTTGGCAGACTCCAGGAATTGTAAGAGCCTCTGTAGGTTTCCATGGGTCTTTTCTTCTTAGGAGAGAGGTCAGCTGTCTCCGAGAGTTTGGGACAGAGGCAGAGGAAGCCCCTGCTTAAGGGTCTTCTTCATCGCCTCCCCATCCCAAATCCATCCAAAATTCCTTTAAAGTCTCCTCTGTTCCCTTGAAGCTTAAGAATAAGTACTCACAGACCTCATTAGCCTGACTTGAAGCATTTCTACCGTGTTTGTCATCAAGAGAAATGACTCTTGGCCTTCCCTGGCCTTGGGCTGCCTCTCCCCCCAGATACGTGGCATGGTCTTTGCCTCAGGGCCCTCACCACAGCTGGACCTCACACTACCAGGAAGAGGAAGGAGTCAATGATGAATCTGGATGACAACGAGAAATAGGGCAGAAATAGGGAAATCAAGGGGAAGGACTTATTTAGGAGAGGCAGGAAGTGAGACAATTAACCAACCAAGCCTTCAGCTTTTATTTCATTTAGAGACACTGAATTTGAGCTGATGTCAGGGCATCCAGGTGCTAGAGAAGGTGAGGGAGTGACACAAGGTGGAGATGAAGATTTGGGGGTCATTGCCTTAAAAATGAGAGTGTGTGCCATAAGAGTCGATGAATTCTCTCTGGGGATGAGTGTAGATAGAAGTAAACTCAGGACAGTATCTGAGACATATGCATTTAGGAGGCAGAAAGAGGAAGAGATCTCTGAAGGAGAAGGAAAAGGAATGGTTGTAGACATACAAGGAAAATTGGAGAGAGTCACATCACCAAAGCCAGTAGAGAAGAGAATGTGTTTTGTTTTTAAGGAGAGGAAATATCTAAGCATATATGTAGGCAGAAAAGAAGGAGCTATTAGAGAAGGAAGATGCAAGATAGAGGGGAGGACCGATGGAGCAAGGCCCTTTAAGAACGGAGTGGGGAGATGGGATCAAATGCACCGGTGAAGAGATTAGTTTTGGAAAACCAGAGGGACATTTCTTCCATTGATACATAAGCAAAGGAGGAAAAGGAAGGTGAAGGGATGAAAAAATTTTTAGGTGTCAAGGAAGAAAACTAAGGGAGCCCATTTTGGATGGCCCCAAGCTCAGGAAATTAGCTACCTTGGTACCTCATTTCTTCCACAGATCTAGCCATAATCACATATGCAAATGATAACTTAACCTGCTTTACTCTTCTTCATAAAGGCACAGCTACTTAAGGGTCCTCAGACCACCTTTTCAATCATTGTTAGAAAATTCCCTGGATAGTGGCCCTGATGCTATGTTTCTACTCTTTTTTTTAACCTAAGCATCCTTCGTGAAAAATCCTCCTGCCTGCCCAGATCTATGGATTGAGAACCCCTAATATGGGAGCTGAACTCAGCATTCAGTCCCCAGTTCTGGAGAAGTCCCCATTGCCTATAAGTTCTTCAAAGACAGCTTAAGCTTTGAGGCACTTGAATTCTTCTTTTCTCGTACCTCCCAGGGAAAAGGAGAGGTGCTTGGTTTACCAAAGCTTACCAAAGTTCATCAAAGAAGAGCTTTAGGCAAGATTTGAACTTCAGACCTTTAGGCTCAGAAACAGGTCAAAGAAAGGGAATGCTCTGCTCCAGGAACACAAAGCTAAATGAACCGCCCATTTCTCTCATTGTACTAATTCTCTCTTTCATTTCTTCACTGTCTTTGGTTTATTCTCTCCTAGGGGTTTCCATAACAATAACATCAAGGCCATTCCTGAGAAGGCATTTGTGGGGAACCCATTACTGCAGACTATGTAAGGGCCAGCACTCTCCTGGGCAGTAAGGGATTCTTTTTTCCTGGTAGCGGGAGTGGGGTGGGGGTTGGGGTGGACCTACCTTTCCAGAGATCCCAAAGAGAAACAATGAGAAGGGTTGTATCCTCACGGTCTCTCTGAACTCATTTCCCACTGGATTGGGAGAAACCAAGGAGAAAAAATTGGGAGAACCAAATTAGTACTGGGTAAAAGGGCTTGGGGAGAATTGGTGTAGCTGCATAGCTGAACTGGGAGTTTGGGTCTTCTCGTTCCAGCCACTTTTATGACAACCCAATCCAGTTTGTGGGACGGTCAGCTTTTCAGTACCTGCCAAAGCTTCATACACTGTAAGTTGGTCCAAGTGGACTGGAACAGCTAGGACTTCTTATCTCCACCCCCTCCCCCCCAATTCACTTTCCAACCTCAGCTTTCCCTGATATCCCTATTCTTCTTGACAAAGGTTCTGTTGATTAAATTAGTCCTTAGACGACATGAGAATTTCCTTGCAGAATTAGCAAGATCCCATTCCAAGATGAGCCTCGAATTCCCAAGGGTCATTGTACCTTTCAGAACTTCCTTAGGTTTCCCCAGTTCTGAGAATGGGTGAAATGATCCCCTGTCTTCAAGAATAGGGAATACTTCCATTCAGAGGATTTTTCGCCAGTTTTCATCAGAATCCTGTTATGTAGGATGTGTCCGTGTATAACAGTATAAAGAAAGGAACTGGCCGATGTGGAGCAGCCAGGTTGTGCAGAGGATAGAGCACTGGGTCTGGAGTCAGGGAGACCTGAGTTCAAATCCAGCCTTAGATACCCACTAGCTTACTATATTGACCCTAGGCAAGGCACAACCTCTGTCTGCCTCAGTTTCCTCACCTATAAAATGGAAATAATAAAAGCCCCTACCTCCCAGGTTGTGGTGAGGACCAAATGAGATAATATTTGTGAAGCACTGAGCACAGTGGCTGTACGTAGTAAGTCAGTTATCCTCCTCCTTTTCATGGTTACTACTATTATTAACAAGAGCCTAGTTCTTAAAGCATGCTCGCGATTTGCTATTCCTGATGGGTTGTAACAGGGGTGTGCTGGGACTAGTTCTCACCAGTCACCAGAAATGCTGTCAAATTTTCATTGTGAGCATTTGCACCATATAAATCAGTAACTACTACAAATCAGAGCTTGATTTCTTTGTTTTACTGATCGTCCAGAATTAAGAGTTAGATAAAATAGTAATAATGTTGGTTAAATTTAAAAGTGTATTGTGCATACATGGGTTTTTTCTGAGACACAGTTGTTAAAACTTTACTGGCATGTCCCTGGTTATACAGAGGACACACAGATAGAGTCCTTGCTTAGTTCCATGTGTTGAATTGGAGTCAGGCAAGAAATAGCTTCCTTGGGGCCAAAGTCAATGATCATTGGAAGAAAGTTGGTCCTCTTCTCCTGACTTAGGTAGCCTTTGAGTGGACGGCATCCTGTAGGAGGCCATTCTTGGCTTTGTCCACATCCTTTCCCCAAGACTCAGCTCAGCTCCCACTTCCTCTGTAAGTCTTTGCTCCACCTGGCCTAGTCCATCATGTTAGAGTCATCACCAACAAACATCTATTGAATACTTGATCTATATACAATGATACTGAAGGGGATGCGAAAAAGGATAAGACCTCACCCTACCCTTTAAGAGCTTATGGTTTGGGTGAGGAGACAGAGGCACACAGTGCCCATGGAAAGAGACTCATAACTCCAGGCAGTGCACCACCATCCCAACTACCTGGAGGCTCAGGAATCAGGTGGTCTGTTCTTCATGCCAGGGGAGCAGGATTCCCCAGGGATATCAGGTGAGAGAAAAAACCGGTGCTCCTAAAGCAGGTCTAGATGTTTAATGTGATTTTATAGCAGAGGCAGCTTAATTTAGTAGATAAATGAGGCAGACTTGTAGTCAGGAGGACCTGAGTTCAAATCTCTCTTCAGACATACCTACTTGTTCCATCACCCTGGGCAAGCCACTTTATCTCTGTCAGCCTCAGTTTCTTTATCAGTAAAATGGGAGTGATAGCAACTACCTCACAGGCTTGTTGTGATGATCAAAGGAGATAACAGGTAGAAAGTACTTTACAGATCTTAAATTGACCCATAAGTATTTATTATTATTGTTGTTGTCTTTATTATTATGTCAGGAAAGGGGGATGTGCCTTGAAGATAATTACAGAAAACTTGTTATCCTGATGAAATCTTGCACTGGACCTCCTTGGTTCCAAGTGATTCTAGAATCATAAAATAAACAAAACTCTAGAGTTATTTTATGAATTACTTGTCATAAATTATTAGTTATATTTTAATTAATAATCAACACACACCTAATAAGGTCTGCTAGGTGCAGGTGCTATGCTGAGGCTATGAATACAAAAGTGAGACATTGTCAATCTCACAGCTCTTTAGCTTTCTCTTATAGGATTTTACCATATTCCAGTTTGTATTATAGCTCTCTGTGGGCATGTCTTATCTTCCCAAATGACATTGTAAGCTCCCTGAGGACCTGGACAATATCTATTTTTCATTGTATGTCCCCCAAGCACTTAGTACAGTTATCCTATGCTTAGTAGGTCTATAATAAGTGTTCTTTGCATGAATGAATGCAAACATAATCCCCGTCTGAACGCTGTAGACAGAACCTGGGCAGGGAGATACAAAAGTTCAGAGCAGTTCTAAGGAAATCTGGCTTACCTTAAATGAATACTTGTACTCAGGATTCCCAGAACCCCCAGTTTGTACCAGGTACCTGGATAACTGCCTGTACAAGTCCATTGTTCTTTATGCCAGCGTATATGCCAGCAGTACCTGAGCTGTTGACTCTTTTTAAAAACAAATTCCCATTTTCATGTTGCTTGTTTAGCTTCTTTTCACAGCCAAAATGCACAGGAATTCCCCCAGTGTTTGCTGTCCTCCTGTTTGTTCCTCTTCTCCCTATCCTGGGTGGGGCGGGCTGACCCCAGCTGGGTATATTTTGTTCAGCTTTGTCAGGCTTCCCTCACACCTAAGCTTCTGGGTCCAACCCTACTGACTATGGTTGGCTTAGGAGAGATTGAACCTTAGAAGGTGGGGTCCCTGAAGGAAGAAAGCTAAGTTTTGAGGGATTGGCAAGGAAGATTCTCAGCCCTTTCCTTATCAGAGAACCCACTTTGATCCCTATCTGCCAGCCTGCCAAAACCATCTCCTTAGAGGTTTCTGCTCTTCATTCATAGGTCACTGAACGGTGCAACTGATATCAGAGAGTTCCCTGATCTGAAAGGCACCACCAGCTTGGAGATCCTGTGAGTAGCAGTGTTCCCCCTCCCCCCTACTTTGAGGATCTTTATTATGTTCCCCAGGCCTGTCTCCCCACCATCACCACCCTCGGTCTGCTCAAAGGAGATCTCCTCTCTCTTGAGGCATCAGGGTACAGAGGAAAGCATGTTACGTTGGGAGTTCAAAGATGGGTTCAAATTCCAGCTTTGCAGCTTATTAGCTATATTCTTGGGTGAATGACTTCCCCACTCTGGACCTGCTGCACACATAACATGAAGGATTTGGACTAAAAGGTCTCTCAAGTCTCTTTGAGCTCTAAATCTCAGATTCTATAATGAAGTCACTCCCTGCCAGTTGGCCTGTGTTTGGCCCCTCCCTGGCCTAGACTCCTTTGACTTCTGGCCCTGACTCTGGTCATCCAGGTAGGCCTAGAGCCAGCTGAGCTGGAGGAAAGGTCTCTTCTTGGTGAGGCTTGGCTCCATGGGCTAGCACTTACACCTTTCGACATTCAGGGCTTCTCTAGGAGCTTGCCACTGTTGGCCACACGAAGCAGGATGCGGTCCTAGGGCTTCTGTCCTGTTCTTTCACTTTACTACATCTGATGAATTTTTCTAGTCTGATCCTCCAACTTGCTTTGCTCAAAAGCCATGGAGGAGCTCTGGTGCCAGAGGAGGCAGATGGTTGGCCAGACTGCCTTCTTTACATTTCTGTAGGGCTATTGCTTCTGCCAGCACTTAGCACAGTGCCTGGCATATAGTCAGTACTTAATAAATGTCTATGGATTGATCCATTGATTCTAATTTTCTTGCAATAGCCTTATAAAGTTAGGAATGGCAAGCCTGATCCCTGTATTACAAGTAGGAAAAGTAAGATCTAGAAAGGTTGGAGGACTTGTCCAAAGTCACCCAGCTTGTCTATGAAAGGGCTGAGACTAAAACTGGCCATTTCGAAGATCTTTCTACAAAACTATCCTGCCTCTTCTTTCAATTAGTAAATCAATAAACATTAATTTTTAATTTAATTAATAAAAAAATAATTAATTTAATAATTAAGCACCTATAATGTGCCGGGCACTGTACTAAGCAGTGAGGGACACAGAAAGAAACAAAAAGACAGTCCCTGCCCTCAAGGAGCTTATGACTTAACAAGAGAGACAACATGCAAACAAATACATACAAAGCAAGATATGCATAGGATAAATAGGAAATAATTAGCAAAGAAGGGTTGGAGAAGGCTTCTTATGCTCTATCCTCTACTCAAAAGCTTCCCATATGGGAAACTGACATCAATTTCCCTGGTCTCAGTTCTCTGCAAGAACATATAACATCCCTTATGCCAACACTCATTCTCTAGCCTAAGCTCACCTTTTACCCAACCTTGCCCTCTCCCTGTGCATATAACATTCTCCTTTTCCTATGTATGTGACTTTTCTCTTCTTCCTATGTATGTAACCTTCCCTTCTTCCTATGCATGTAACCTTCTCTTTTGCCTCTTAACAATCCCTATTCTGATTCCCAAATCTCCTTCCTCCCTTTGTCAAGCCAAGTCTGTGAGCATTTATTAAGTGCCTACTATGTGCTAGATACCGTGCTAAGCACTGATATAATATAAGTAATCCCACCCCCACCCCCCAACAGTTCTTGCCCTTGAGGAACTTACTTTCTACTGGGAGAAGACCACACATAAAAAAAATTGAAAAAGGGGAGGAGGGGGAATGTTGATGAAGTCTGGTGAATGAGAAGCAGAGCCAGGAAAGGAATGAAAGATGGTGGGCCTGGGCTCTTCCTCAAAATGATGGCTCTAGGAGGAATATACCAATGAAGGAATGGGGCTGTGAGGGGGTGGGGAGATGCTCCAGGATGAGAAGGCCTTCAATGGAGCTCAGACATCAATGGTCTCAACTGTCTTCCCAGGGAGAAGTAAAGCTCTGCCAAGGATGTGCATCTGTCTTCTGCTCTTGGGGAAGACCAGACCCTGAGATAGGATAAGGCTAGGGGTAAATGTTCTCTGAGGTCCCCGGGTATTCAGGGACTATTCAATATGATCAAAGCATTGCATGCTCCCTCCTCTATGTCCTCTAGTCCCTGGCTTCCTGCCACCACCCCCCACTCCAGGCTTCTCCGGGGGGTGAGAGGCAGGGGTAGCGGGGACAAGACAAATATACACATGGAATCTACAGAAATATTTAAATGCAATAAAAGAGAATGAGATGAGAGACAGGAAAAAAACTATTCTATCAGCTGAGGAATGGGTGGGAAGACTTTCTTGAAGAACTTGGTTGGGAGCTAAACTTTGGATCATTCTCACCCCTTACCCAAACAAATATGTCTGTACTTTCTTCTCCCGCACAACCAGACCCCCAGACTTTTGTCTCTTTCTTGGTGCCTGTTGCCTGGTTCTATTGTTGGCTCTGTCCTCCCACATCAGCATCAGACCCAGAAATCAAGAGAGGGGAAGCTGTGGGGTAAGGTTGGAGGAAAAGGGGGGGTCATGGGCTCTAGGCTAAGTGCCAACACTATTTGTCTTCTCCCCCCAGGACCCTGACGAGGGCAGGCATCCGGTTGCTCCCCTTGGGGATGTGCCAACAGCTCCCCAGACTCCGAGTCCTGTGAGTAGCTCTTGGGCCTGCCCCAGCCCTGACCTCATAGTCCGCTTTTCCCCATGGCCTTAGAAATGCCCATCTTACTCCTATCCCACTAGGCCAGATGGTGCCCCTGACAGAGAGACATATCCAGGCCCTGCTGAGAGCCTGCCAAAGAATAGCCTTCCTTCTTAGCTGGGTTTATACGGGGGAAATAAATCTCCCATGAGACCCTATGTAGCCCTGTTATCTGTGAAGCCAAAGGGAGTTTTGCTTCCTCCTTGTCTCTGGTTTTGGCTCTGAGGGCATTCATTTAGGTTCCTTATTACCAAAAATGCCTGAGCAGATGGCTTCAGAACCCTTAATTGGAAAGATGATTATGTGCATAAATCTGCATCAGTGGACATAAAGCTAATTCTGCTCAATCTCTCCCACCCTGGGTAGTCCCTGCCTCTATTCACCATTTTCCCTAGTTTCTTTCCCTCTATTTCTCAGTGCCTCTCCATCCTCTGCTCCCCTCCTAGGTCTTCTCGTCAGCCCCATCCCCTCCCCTTATCTAGTGTTTCCCAGCCCCTAGTCAATGAAGCTGGGCCAGGTCTTACAGGAGAAATACCATGCTGGATTCTCTCCTGGCCAGGCTGTAAGGAATCAAGGTTAAGTACAGGTAAGAGGGGTTGAAGAGTCTTGTCAGTTTCCAGGAAGTAAAGGAGGAAATTGATGTCCAAGTGTTAGGTGTATGAGCAGTGGACCTGCTCCTGGGACCTCCTGACTTCCTCACTGAGTAGCAGAGACAGCAGCACCCCTCCACTGCCCTTCACCCAGATCAGCTTTCCCCATCACTACAATGCTGCTCCCCATACACGTAACCTGCTGCTTTACCGCCTGTTTTGGTTTTTTCCTTCCTCCCTGCAGTGAACTCTCTCATAATCAAATCGAGGAGCTGCCCAGCCTACGCAGGTGTCAGAAACTGGAAGAAATGTGAGTCAAACAGAGGGAGGCTGGGGAATCCAAGCTGGCTTCCCAGAGCCTGTTTGGAGGAACAGGGCAGAAAGGGCCAAAATTGAGTAGTGGCTTTTTGCTAAGGGGAGATTTATACCACCTATTTCCAGGCTTCTCAGAATTGTTCAAGCTCTGCAGAAGAGGGAGGTGTTATCACCTTTGTCACTGCCATCATAGGCATTTTGGTGCACACAGGGTTGGAGCCCTGGAGGGCTCCAGGGTTCAGAGTAAGGAACAGGCATGGTCCTTATCCCCAGTGATCTGAGGGCTCAGTGGCAGTGGAGGAGGATTTTTCCAATGACAACTGCACAGCTACTGTGACTATCCAGATTGGGATAACTTCCCAGAAGGGCAAAGCCTGGGCCAGAAGAAGGAAGGTTGGTAGATTATACCAAAGTAGAAAAGGGTAAGGTGGAAAAGTGCTGGGCCACCATGGGTGAAGAACAGTCATAGTTATGTTGGAGACCAGCCTCACAATTGGCTCTCTAAAGAAGGGTGGGATGTAATTATACATCCCATGGGTTCATACCATGGCTCCGTTGAGGTCAGGCCACAGTCGCCCAGGACCCAATTTGTCTATGAGCCTGTAGGATCTAACTGTTCTAGCAGCCTAGGAATCACACAAATCTTTGAAACTAGGAAAAATTGCTGCTGATTCAGAGGGAATTTTAAGGGATCAATTAATCCAGGGAATCCCTACTTCAATGAAATCATGGGTGGGGTGGCCTAACTGATTCAGGTACCTGGGGAGGATGCCTCGTCCAGGGAGCATGAGGGTCTAGTGACAAAGAAGGGATGGGGCTGGGATCCAGACCCAGTGGGATCCCTGAAAGCTGACTCCTCTGGGCCACACTGGTGGTTTTGTGGCTTTGTTTCTTGACCCACTTACCCAAGGCAACCGGATACCCATCTGCTCCACTTAATCCTGGTGACTTCCTCGGACTGGGCCCTTTCTTCCTACGCCAGGCGAAACGGGGAGCTTCCTCCCTCCTCTTAGAGTAGGGAGCAGGGCCAGAGCCTCCCCCTTGTCCCCTTTCTTTTCTCACCTTGTTTTCTCTTGTTGCCTTAGAGGCCTCCAGCACAATCATATGTGGGAAATCGGTGCTGACACCTTCAGCCAGCTGAGTGCCCTTCGAGCCCTGTGAGTATTAGATAGTTCCCTATACCTCATTGCAGCCTGGGATGTCCTGGGGAGCTCTCAGGAAGGGCAAAATGCTTCTGGTGAAAGGCATTGTACTGTGCCCCACCCCAAGCATGCATATAGTAAAAGCATGCATGCATACCCCTGTATACATGCAATATATATTTATGTATATATATATCCCTATATATAGATGTGTATGTCTGTGTATACACACACATATATGTATATATATATATACATATACCCATTTCTATACAGACATGTGTACACATATGGATATACAGGGATTCAATACATATATGGGGACATGCATAGCTAGATAAAATCTATACACATGCAATACATGCCCACAGACACATCTGTGCATATGCATACCTATGTATAAGCATGTAATACACACATACCTTCTCTTCTAAAGACTGAAACAATTAGTTAGAGATTGCCTAACATGTTCTCCCACCCATATACCCCTCAGCTGCTGGCTGGTGCCAGCATTATGGATGATTCCTCAAACCGTTTCTCATCCGAGCACCCAAGGATCTATGGGACTTTGAGCCTAGATGTTGCCTCTTCTGTTTCTTGGAGGACCAGATATGAACTTGGGGGCAAGTGGTACCTTCCTGCTCGAGTAGGTTGCAGTTAGTCTTATGAAGAGCCATGAGAATGTTGGGTGGGGAAACTAAGTCAGTAGTGTAGCAGCTTCAATCCCTGTCCTAACTTTACCTCCACTATTCCCTTTGGATGCTGTAGGGACCTGAGCTGCAATGTCATCCGATTCATCCACCCTGAAGCTTTTGTAACCCTTCACTCCCTGGTCAAGTTGTGAGTACCCAGCCTTCTCCTTTCTCTGGTTACCTGAGGTAGGAGCTAAGACTGAAAGCCAGTCCACCTGGTCCAGGGAATGGGGGGGATGCATGCCCCAGGGAGGGAGTGCTTGGAAACGTTTGATCATGCATTATAGAATGGTGTGCTCCTTGCCTGATAGTTCATGTGAACAGCCCCTCTGACAAACAGTAGGGCAAGATAGATAGTGGGATGCCCTTCTGTGAAGCTGGGAACATCATCTGTTACTGTTTTTCCACATTTCCATGGTACCATCCCTCATTGTGCACATCTACCTTCTCTTACTAACCCTTCTCTGCCTTCCCTTCACCAAAAAGCCCTCAGTGCATTTCGGATCCCTCCTGCTGGGATTTCTTCATAGAGATGGAAACATTTTTGCCTATATAGGAGCTCAGCCAAGGCATCCCAAAGAGGGACACTCCCTAGAGGCCCACTGGTTGGGACAGTAGCTTAGTACATGTCATTTTTGGAAGACAACTGGAGGCCACCATTCTCATAAACTGCTTTAGGTTCTTTTTCTTTTTTTTGGAAGGTGTATTTTTAATTAATTATACAGAATGTCCCAAAAGTCTTAGTGCAGATTTAATTTTTAATGATTTCAAAAGTGTAAATGCTAATAATTTATCCCCCAAATAATTTGAAATTGTAATTGTTTATATTTCTTTATCGCTTATTTGATTTTGTGAATTTTGAACAATATAATTTTCATTTTAACAAAACTGGACACCCTTCATTTTGCATTTGTAAACTGCTTTAAGTTCTAAAGAAGAAGGATCAATCAATCCATTCACAAACATTTATGAAGTGCACTATGTGCCCAGCACAGTGTTAGATAATGGGGAGACAAAGAGAGAAAATGAAATAATCCCTGCTTGTAAGGAATTTACCTTATAAAAGAGCAAGAAAGGGGCTCAGAAGTCAGATTGAATTCAACTTCCCTACTTTATAGACAAGAAAACTAGGGCCCAGAGAGGTTAAATAAGTTATTTAGGATCACACAGCTCATTAGGATCCCAGGTAGGATTTGAACTACGATCTTCCTGTTTCCAAACCCAGCACTCTATCCATTATGCCCATATTGCTTGCTTCTCTCTCTCTCTCTCTCTCTCTCTCTCTCTCTCTCTCTCTCTCTCTCTCTCTCTCTCTCTCTTCCTCTCTTTTCTCTCTCTTTCTCTCTCTCCTTTCCTCCCTTTCTTTCTTTCTCTCTCTTTGTCCCTCATTCTCTCATCTATACCCAGACTTCATCTATGTAGGTAGCTCAGTGTGGAAATTCCCTCTATACTGCAGATCAGCAAACTTGCAGGGCACATAGTAGGCATTTAATAAATATTTACTGAGTGACTGACCAGAGTCATCCAGACATTGTGGGTTAGGGCCAGTACTTCCTAAAGCCAGGGCTGACCTCTCCACTGCACCACCTTGCCTCCATAAATAATCCATTACCCATAGAAGGGACCTTACAAACAGAGGTACTATCAGGCTGAAGTGAAGTGACTTTCTGAACCAAGGACAATAGCGATCTCTCAGTTTTAAGATGCTTTCTGCTTTTCAAAGGCTTTCCCAGGCCTCCTCCTATGTCACCTTCCCTCCGCACTGTGAGGTGGCTATGTAGGTATTCCATCCTTTCTTGCTGCAGGTGAGGGGCTCAGGTTTAGAGACGTAACGTGTCCAAAAACACACATGCCACAAATCAGTGGCGGCGGCAGGACCAAAGCCCAAGCCACCAGGCTCTTGAGTCTGGGGCTCTTCCCACAGTTCCAGCCGGCCTCTCAGACACAATCTGTGGTTGTGGTGTTTGCTTTGGAGCTTTGGCCCCCTGGGTTTCTCCGGTAGAATAACATGGGTGTTCCTGGCCTCTAAAAATGGCTGCAGCGCACAAGGATTCCCAGACTGTTGACTCCGGATCAGGGCCCATGATGAGACTGCAGACAGTGGCCTCTTGTTCTGATGGAAGAACAAGAGGAGAGCCAGGAGAATGGGATGGAAAAAGAAGACAGTCACGAGGGTGTTTCCGATTAACCTGGGCTCTCCCGGGAAGGACAGGAAACCTCCAAGCGGTGTCTGGACCCTGAGGACGAAGGACTTATATCATCTAAGGATAGGAACCAGTTTGCTAAACAACCACATGCCACAGACCCAAGGATTCTAGAGCCTGTGGAAGGGACATATTCCCCAAGTCCTTTGGCCCTCTCTGTCCAATCAGTGGCTTCTTATCCTCCATCCCTGGATCCTCAATTCCTACTGAGCCTTTGTGGAGTCAGGGGGCATTTTAAATGGCTTTCAATGAGGACAGCAGAATAACTCCTCACTCTCATTTCAGAGTCCTCTCCCCAGCATTTAACCTTGGGAGGGGGTCCTGCTAACCCTCCATCAGCACAGCCCTGCTCCTCACGCTCATTTCACAGCTGTCTCTCCATCTTGCATCTGAAGGAGCTCTCCAGTCATACTGCTTGTCTTTCTTTCTGCCCACCACAGGGACCTGACGAACAACCAGCTGGCCACACTCCCACTGGCGGGGCTCAGTGGGCTGGTCCACCTCAAGCTCAAAGGGAACCCGTCCCTTTCTGAGGCCTTCTCCAAGGACAGCTTCCCCAAGCTGAGGTGAGAGGCCCCGAGTCTTTCCCCATCAGGCAGGGATTTCCATCAAGGACAGCTCATTGAGAGTCAAAACCTCAGAGCAGAAAGGATCCTTAGACATCAGCTAGTTCATTTTACAAGCCAGAAAATCTAGACCTGTATGGGGAAAATGATTTGGTCAAGGTCACACAGCTCGTTAGAACTAGATAGAGTCCAGTCTTGAAGAGTTTCTTCCTGTCCAGATGTCTTTTATCATCTCACCCTTTTCCGGGGTTTGGAAGTTTCCTGGGGAGGACAGGGGACAACAGGGGCCTAAAGTATGCCTTTTGTTATTAATATTAATAACATCTAGTTTTACATGATTACACCCATATAAACTATATTGGATTGCTTAGTGTCTCAAGGAGGGGAGAGGGGAGGGAGGGAAGGATAGAATTTGAACTCAAAACTTTTTTTTAAATGTTAAAAAATTGTTTTAACACATAATTGGGGAAAAAATAAAATATTCTTTAAAAATATTAATAACATTTACATATTGTTTCAACCCTATGAGGTATGTAGTATAAATACCGTTAACATCATTTCTTAAGTGAAGAAACTGGAATTTAGAAGGGTTATGTGACTGAGTTAAGTAATTAAGTGATCTTGGTCACACCTTGGGTCTTGGTTGAGCCTGCACAGGGTGGGATGAGAGGGATTGGGAAATTTCTCCTTAAGACCTGCCACACATACATGGCCCTTTTTCCCTCCTCTCCTTCCTGTTTCCTTACCATTCTGCCCATTGGTTACCAGCTCAGGGATGATGGCACTCTTCCATGTTGGGGAGGCCCAGAGCCACCCTAATGGGGAATCCCAAGGGGCCTTCCCGATGTCTCATCAGCTTTGGGCTCCCATGCTTTCCATCCTCATCCTGGCCACGGTTGAGTCCCTGGAATCAGGGTGAGAGCCTGGCGAACGGATGAGTGGAAAACATGCTGAAAGCCAGTCCCTCAGTGCTAATGACATCCAGGCCTCCTCCATTCAGGGTAGGGCAGCCTGCGTGACCTAGGTCTTGTCTGCTACAAATTAATGAAGTACCTGCAGGGTACTAATTAAACAGTGAAGCCAAACCATGCTGCCTGCAGAGGTTGAAGAGTCCAGTTCTGGGGTGCCCAGGAAAGCAGGGATGGAGAGGTAATGTTCCTTGAAGGAGAAGGTAGAGAGGAGCTGGGAGAATTCTAACCCCCTCCATCTTCACCCTACCCAAATACCATGATGGAGTTTTAGACTGGGGGGTAGGGTGGTGAGAGTTCCTGAGGCCTCTTCCTAGTAGTACCATTATGACCATTGGTAAATCACTTCTCCCCTCTGGGCCTGTTTCTATAGATAGTAAAGAGAGTCATTCCTGGTTTCTTGCCTTGCCTCAGAGGAACAGAAGGACCTTTGAGCTCTCCAGTTCCACCAGACTACTGAGTTAGAATCAGAAGGGTTCTTAGAGGTCTCCTAGTCCAACCCTTTATCGTACGGATAAGAAAGGAGGGGAAGTGATTCTCCCAAAGCCACAGCGAGAGTGACCAGCTGGGCTGGGCTTTGTGCTCAGGTCCTTTGATTCCAAATCCAGAGTTCTTTCTACATATTGGTAACTAATACCCTGTAATGCCTGGGAGCTCAACTTCCCTTTGATGTTCGTGATGTTCAGCAACTAATTATATTTTTAAAGGGGCTTCATATATTTATTTATTTAAGAGAGGAGAAAGGCAAGGCAATTGGGGTTAAGTGACTTGCCTGAGGTCACACAGCTATTAAGTGTCAAATGTCTGAGGTCGGATTTGAACTCAGGTCCTCCTGACTCCAGGGCCAGTGCTGTATTCACTGTGCCACCTAGCTGCCCCTAATAACTAATTATTAAATACATGCCATGAGTAAGGCAGTCTGAAGAGGGTTAACCTGTAGGTGGAGAGGGCTGTGGCTGATGGGTGGCATGTCTCTGGGCTAGAAGTCACTGGATCCATACTTAGCCAAGTGTTTCCAAGGTCCCCACTGTTTCCTCCTCAGGGTCCTGGAGGTGCCCTACGCCTACCAGTGCTGTGCTTATCGCACCTGCACTGGCTACTTCAAGGTTCCTGGACAGTGGGAGGCTGAGGACGGTCACACGGATGAGGAAGAGGCCATGAAGAGGGCCCCCGGTCTCCTTGGCAGTCATACAGAGAGCCACTGTGAGTGAGCCGGGGAGCCGGAGATGGGGAAATGGCTGCAGGAGAATAAGTCAGGGGACACACTGAAGGAAGGGAGGGAGGCTCTAGAATCTGGGGAGGAATCATTGGACTTTGTCTATTGAGGGAAGAATATCAGTGCCCCTCCCCTTCCTCACCGCAAAGGAGAAGAGCTGCATGATGGTCTCAGTTATCCACAAGTGGCTTAGCTGCTGCCAGTACTGAATGCCAGGGTACCTTCCATTGAAAGGGGTTTTGTAGGATGCAGAGCTAGAAGAGACCTTAAAAACCCATTTACTTCAGGGATTCTTAACCTAGAGCCTTTAAATATTTTGATAACTATTTCAATATGATTAATTGCTTTTGTAATTCTTTGTATTTTATAATATGCATTTAAAACATCATTCTGAGAAGAGGTCCATAAAGTTTCCTAGAATGCCCAAGGAGTCCATGATATAAAAATGGTTAAGAAGCCCTACTCTGGTCCATCTCCCTTATTTTACAGATGTGGAAACAGACCCAGGGAAGGTCACACAGGTAGTTGATAGCAGAGCCCATATTTGTACCCAGACCCCTTGATTCCAAACCTAGAGCTTTTCCCATCAGATCAGGCAAGACTCCTCTCCTATTCCCACCACTGTTGGTCTGCATACTTAAGGAAAACAGACTCATTATAGTCTCAGCCTGAGCCAAGTGAATTAAATTACATCTACTTCCCCCTCCTCCCAAAAAGGACAGAACCCAAACAACAAGCTCATATCTCATACAATATATTGCAGAGCCAAATAAGAAAAAACAAGCCAATTGTTTGCTGTTTGGGATGATTTGTGTCCCTCCTTCCCATTCCTTATCAAGCATCGTCTGGAGCTGACTTTACTGCACAGTGACTATTCTTATCGGAGATAATGGAGATAATGTGGTAGATGGTGATTACAATGAGACCCTTTTAGGGCAAGTCAGAACTCTGCCTTTGGAGTAGTTGGGATGAAAGGAAAAGTTGGGTGGGGCCAGGGAGCTCCGGCGCAGAGAATGGTTCAGAGCCTTTCCATTGATTGGTCTCCGAGATCAAAGTCAGGCCTTTTCAGCCAGTTGTTCAATGACTTGAGAAAGTGTTCTCCCTCGGGAGGTAAGTGATGCTGCCAGGCAGGGAGCTTCAGGAGGGAGGGGAAATGGGACTTTCTTTCTTGAGTTTGGCTTTGTTTTGTTTCTGGACCTCTCTCCCCTCTCTTTGTAATAGAAAAAAAAAACAAAACAAAACAGAAATCGAGCTCGGCACAGAACAAATGTGGAGATAAGATGATTTAAGGAAGAGAAACAAATGTCTTTTCATTGAAGAACATGTACTGGTGCATAACTTATGATATGAAGATTGTTGAGAGAGGAGAGATGGGGGGAGAGAGGGAGAGAGAAGAGAAGAGAAGAGAAGAGAAGAGAAGAGAAGAGAAGAGAAGAGAAGAGAAGAGAAGAGAAGAGAAGAGAAGAGAAGAGAAGAGAAGAGAGGGAGGGAAGGGGGGGGGGGAAGGGTGTGGAAAGCACTTTAAAATGTCATTTGCTGTTAGTTCAGAGTTCCTCCCTGGGCAGTGTTGGAGGGAGAGGGGCAGGACCCTTGTCAGGCAGGAGCCCAGCCTCTCTGGCTCTAGTCCCAGCAGACGGCTGTCCACGGGAGGATTTTCCGGATGTCTGGTATACACTCCCTCGGGGGTCTGGAAAGAGGAGTTGAAACTTTCCTTCCCTGAGGGAAACTTTCCACCAGTTCTAAGCTCTGTAGTAGAACAACAGAGGTTCAAGCTCCCTGGCTCCTTGCTTCCTGTAACGGGAGCTGGGGTAGAGGCCTGGAGCTTCCTGGGAGAGCTAATGAGCCTCTGGAAGAAGGGCCCGGAGCTGTCACTCCAGCCAGATTGGATTTCCTTCCTGTTGGAGGAACCGTTACTTAACACCTAGGCTGTGACTTTCCCATTATACTCACTTGTGTTTCCTCCATGCCTTTGGCTTCCAAGAATTGCTGAGCCCTTTGCAGGGGTGGGGAGGGGGGGAAGGGGGGGGGTGGTGGTGGTGGTGGTGGTGGTGGTAGTGGTAAGACAGGAAAGAAGAGAGAAAAATGAGTGTGGATAAGGACTCAGGACACACCTTTGGCCTGTACCTTCTAGACTCCCCAGTAAAGAGAGAACTTTGGTGTCTCTTAGTGGGGTTATTAATAGATATATCAGAAGAGGAGACCAGGGCATAGGAATAACTGAAAATTCTTCCTTAACCTCAGCCAGCTCCTTTTCCTTGGGAAGAAATGGGGGGGGGGGCTCCTTCAAATGGGAATAACTGGACCCACTTACATGGGAAAGAGTCATAAGACTCAGCTAGAGAGACAAAGACAAACACTTGTAACTTTCTGCACAGATGGGCAGGGCACCCTGCCATAGATAATCCACATTTCAGCTATTGTTGTTTGAAAGCCCTTTTTCTTAAATACTCAAACACAATGTACTTTGTTTTGTAGCAGATTTATGTTCCTGCTCATATTTTACACTGACTGACAATATCATTCAATAGAACCCTACCCCTAAATTCATGCTGAGTCTCCAGAGTTGTGGGGCTGTGGGGGCCAACTTTCCACCTATTGCAGAGGCCCCTCCACAACATCGCTGACAAATGGCCATCTAACCTGTGTGTGGACACTTTCAGTGACAGAAATAACATTACTTTTAGAAATAGAATTTAAAATTTTCTGACAGCTTGAATTGTTAGAAAATTCTTCCTTAGACTGAGCTGAACTCTATCTCCCCAGAACTACCAGCCACTGGTCTTGGTTTGGCCCTCTGAAACAACACAGAAAAATTCTGATCCTTCTTCCATTCGGTAGCCCTTCAGATATTTTTAGACAGTGGACCCCATCTCCACCGAGTCCTCTCTTCTCCAGGTCAAGCATCCAGTTCCCTCAGTCATCCCTTACATGACATGGTTTGGAATGCCCTCACCATTCTGATCTCTCTCCTTTACATATGCTCCAGTCTTCAGAGTTGCTCATAAAATGGGATACTCAGAGCCAAATATTCCAGATGTGGTCTGACCAACACAAAGTCCAGAGACCATCACTTCCATTCTTAAAGGCAGACTTGATTCTCCCAAGGGCACTCTTCCACAGTGACTTCCGATATTACTTCCCCGAACAGCTTGATGAGTTAAAGAGTCTGAACCTTTGTTGGATTCTGTGAACATCTCCCTAAGGACAGTGTAGATGTGTGCAGATACTTCATTGAGACGAATAAGGACATCTCACGAATGAAGTTTGGTCATCTCATTTCCTCTCAACCAGAGACAGCTAAGTGGTGCAGTGTTGGACAAGGAGTCAGGAAGACTGAGTTCATGTCTTGCCTCGGATGCTTTCAAGTTGTGTGACCCTGGGCAAGTCACTCAACCACATTTTCCCATCTGTAAAATGGAGATAGTAATAACACCTACCTTATAGAGTTGCTGTGAGAATAAAATGAGATGACCGATTCTGTAAACTTTTAAAGTTCTATGAAAGGTGTCCCCAAAGCCTTGGTGCTTTGATAACTTTAAACTGCATGTAAGCTTTGGGGACATCATGTATAAATGCTAGCTATTATTATTATCATGATTTTTTAATCAGCAGGAGCATTGTGGGTAGAAAGGCCATAGTGGATAGAGTCCTAGCCTTAGCATCCGAAGTCCTGGCTATAAGTCTTGCCTCTGAAAAGCGGACGTAAATGACTAGAAGCCACTTAACTTCTCAGTTCCTGGGCAACTCTAAGAATGCAAGTTGCTGACTTATTTTGGCAGAGAAAGTTTCCCACACCAATGAGCTCTTAGACCTAGACAACAGAAATTGTGCAATGCATTGTAGTTGGCCCTGGGGATACAAAAACATACACAAAAATTAAATAAAACATAACGTACAAAATAAAATATTACAAAAATAAATAAAATTAAAGTCTGTCTTAAGGGAGCTTATATTCTCCTCTTGGTATACAATATGACCCCAAATAAATGATAAATACAAAATCTATACTCCAAGTCATTTCAAAACTCAGCAAGAACTATTAACTGGGGATGGAAGTGGAAGTGAACATTGAGTAAAGAAAAGATCCTGATTAGGAAGCCGTACCTGAGCTGGGCTCTGGTGGCAGTAAGGACTGAGTGAACTCCAGCCATCAGGGCTAAGGGCATGAAGGTGGGAATGGTATGTTTCCACAAGAGCAACTGGGCAATTTTGACTGGAATGGAGAAGACCCCAAGAGAAGTAAGATGAACTAAGACTAGACCAGTAGGTGAGAGCCAAAAGGTAGAACGCTTTGAATGTCAGGTTGAGGAGTTTGTGTTTCATCCTTGAGGCGATAGGGGGCCACTGAAGATTCATGAGAAGGGGAGTAACCCAGTCAGATCTGTTTCAGGAATATTATTTTGGAGGCAATGTAGAGGATGGATTGGAGAAGGAAGGCAAGTTAGGGGACTCCAGGCAAAAAGTGATGAGAGCTTGAGCCAATTTGGGGGAAAGGTGAGGGGTAGAAAGGAGGGATGAAAGTGAGAGGGCTAGAAGAAGAATCATTTGATGAATTGAATTAAGGGTCATTCGGCTGGAGGACTGAGCAAATACTGAGATGGATAAAACTTGGCTGGGCTTAACACTTATTGAAAAGAACTAAAGAAGTAAATAATTCAGTTAATTGAGAGATGCTGATATGCCTGAAGATAGAAATGAAAGTGGGGAGTGGGCTGGGGGATGCTAGAGTCACAGGAGTGAGAAGCGTTGGATGGAATTAATCTGAGAAGACCTTATAGAGGCAAGTAGGGTTTGGAGCAACTGGATTAGAAAGGGAGGAAGCGAAAAGGTTCAACTGATACCAGGTCCCAGGGCTCTAACACACTGGTTCCTTTCCTATCCCAGATGACCTTGACCTGGATGAGTTCCAGCTGGAGATGGAAGACTCCAAGCCACACTCGAGTATCCAGTGCAATCCTAGCCCAGGTGAGACAAGAAACTTGTCGTGGTAGTAGTAGGAGGGGGTCAGAGGAAATTGTGTGTTCCTAATGTGTAATTAGGTTACATGTAAATGTGCAATGTGCAAGCTCTGTTAGTATACAAAGTCCTTGAGAGCAAGGACTGTTTTTGCATTTTTGCCTTTCTTTATCTCTAGGGCATAATGGTGCCTGGCAGCATTTAATAAATGATTATTGATTGAATGATTGACCTCAGTCAGACTTGCTTTCCTTGGCATGTATTTTGATCCATGCAGAGCCCTTATTTTATTACATTAATATAAATATAAATGTACAAACATATACATCTATCTGTCTATTTATCTATCGTCTATCCATACTTCTCTTAAGCATCTCCCAGAAAAACACTCAAAAAGTTAAGTTAGTAGAGCAACAGCCTTGGAGTCATGAGGAACTGAGTTGAAATGTGACCTCAGACACTTGACACACTTACTAGCTGTGTGACCTTGGGCAAGTCACTTAACCCCAATTGCCCTGCCTTCCCCCCCTCCAAAAAACCCCAAGAAGCTCAGTCTAATTGGGAAGACAAAAATTTAAAAAAGCTAAGTAGTCCATTTTTATCAGGTTGCATCTTGAACCCTTACCCTGAAGGATGGCAGAGAGTCCACAGTGACTCTTCTGGATTAACAAACCATTGGTTTGTTAACCAATTGGTTTACCATTGGTAACCATTGGTTACTCACCCAAGGCGAGCAGAGATTATGCTATGGGATGAGTCCTAATTTCATTGGTTTAGGAGAGGAAGCCAAGTTATTTTTTTCATAATTACTCAGGCTCTTAGTTTAAGACCTCCAACCACGGAGAGATAGAATGTCAACTACAGACTCATACAATATTCTTGGTCAGTCGAACGTATATCGAGTATTTACTATGTGCCAGGCACTGTGCTAAGTGCTGGAGTAGGCAAAGGAAGGCAAAAACAGTCCCATCCTCAAGGAGTGTATATTTTAATGGCGGATTAACAGGTAAATAATTAGAGACATTCAAGACATGTACAAAGAAGATGAAAGGCAATCTGAAGGCACTTGGGGGACCAGGGAAGAAAGACTCCTGCAGAAGGTGGGCTAAAGCAAGAATCTTTGTCTATGTTTTAACTCAAAGAATCATGGAATTTTAAGAAACTTTTAAAATTTCATCAAGACCATTCCCTTACATCCATGTTGTATGATATTCAAGCCATCCTGGAAAGATGTCAGTCAGCATCCTTCCTAAAGCTCTCCAGAGAGACCCCACAAGATCTCTGGGTAACACACGTAACAAAGGATTCCAACCTGGAAGGACAATCATTTAGTGTAAATGACTCCCAAGTACAGCTCCCCTCTTTATACAGATGAGAAGACTGAGGTCCACAGAGGGGTCACCCAGATAATAAGTGGTAGTCAAACCCAGGTCTTCCATCTCTAAATCTAATGGTTTCTCAGCATGCTCAATCTTCGGTTCTCCTTAAATCGATCCAAAATCATTCCTCCCGCAATTGAAGCCTATTTTTCTCAACCTCTGCCCACTGCAATTTTTAAAGATGCACAGAGTAAAGAAAAGGTCCCCAACCTTGGGAATAGACTACCAGTTACCCACCCCAGCTAAGCACATGATGTCTGGAGCCGACGCTGCTGGATAATCTTTTAAATCCCAGACACCAGCCCATCCCCATCTTCCCATGCCTGCTCTTGCTCTCCCGGTCACAAGCTTCCGAAATCCTCTCCCCACGTGGTCATTTCCCTACTATCCCTCCAATACACCTGCCAGGTTAAGCTCCGGCTCCTGCCTTTAGAGCAAAGCTCCTAGGTTTTGGCAGCACAGCGCCTCCTAGTGCTGGTGTGGGGTCAGTACATGTATCCGAACGGAGAAGGGGAAAAGCAGCTGTTCTTTTTGGCTCTTGTGGCAATCTGAGGTTTCACACCCTTGCCACTTCAGTTTCCACCCTTGCCCCAGGTCAGAAGGATGGGGGAAAAAGGGATGCTGAAGGACCAAATCCTATTTGCTATTTTAAAAATGCTCCCATAGTCTCACGGTACAGTTGGAAGAGGCCATGGAAACCATTGATGGTGGTACCTAGCGTTTATATAGTGCCTACTGTGTGCCAGGCTCTGGGCTAAGTGCTTTACAGATATTGTCTAATTTGATCCTGCTGTATAGGATGAAATACAATGCTATGTTTGGAGTGAGAGGGCCTGGGTTCAAACCCTGCCTCTTAATACCTGTGCATCCTTGGCCAAGTCATTTAATCTCGCAGAACCTCATTTTGAGGATGGACTAGATTGACTTCTAAGGTACCTTCCAGTTCCAGATCTCTGATCCTAAGTCTTAGGTGTCCTTGAGGGCAGAGACTGACTTCTCTCTTACCCCTGAAGACTTGGAGGGAAGGACCTAGGCTTCTCCCAGTTTAGACTGGGAACTCCCCGTGGGCAGAAACTGTTTCTCCTCTGTCATATTGGGAACTTCTTCCTCAGTGTTGCCCACCCTGACCCCTGCACATCTATAGAAAGAAGGGAGTTGTACTTAGCAGTTATTTCTACCAAATGACTGCCTCAAGTAAACAGTGAGTGCTTAATAAATGCTTGTTGGATGACTGGCTGACTGACTGCATAATGAGGCTCAGGTCTAGAGGCTGACTGCTTGATTCTCCCTGCAGGCCCCTTCAAGCCATGTGAACACCTGTTGGAGAGCTGGGGGATCCGCCTAGCTGTGTGGGCCATTGTCCTGCTCTCCGTGCTGTGCAATGGCTTGGTCCTTCTGGCCATCTTCGCGGGGGGGCCTGTCCCTCTTTCCCCTGTCAAGTTTGTGGTGGGAGCCATTGCTGGTGCCAACACCCTTACAGGCATTTCCTGTGGCCTCCTGGCCTGTGTGGACACTCTGACGTTTGGCCAGTTTGCCCAGTACGGGGCCCGGTGGGAGATGGGCCTGGGCTGCCGGGCCACAGGCTTCCTGGCCGTCTTTGCATCAGAGGCCTCTGTGCTGCTGCTCACTCTGGCTGCTGTCCAGTGCAGCATCTCCATTTCCTGTGTCCGAGCATACGGGAAATCCCCCTCGCTGGGCAGCGTCCGAGCTGGTGCCCTGGGCTGCTTAGTACTGGCAGGGCTGGCGGCAGCCTTGCCCCTGGCCTCGGTGGGTGAATATGGGGCTTCCCCGCTCTGCCTGCCCTACACCCCTCCTGAGGGCCGTCCAGCAGCCCTGGGCTTTTCTGTGGCCTTGGTCATGATGAACTCCCTTTGCTTCCTGGTGATCACGGGAGCCTATATCAAACTGTACTGTGACCTGCCCAGAGGAGACTATTTGGATGCCGTGTGGGACTGCGCCATGGTGCGGCACGTGGCCTGGCTCATCTTTGCCGACGGGCTCCTGTACTGCCCCGTGGCCTTCCTCAGCTTCGCCTCCATGCTCAGCCTCTTCCCAGTAACCCCAGAGGCTGTCAAGTCTGTCCTGCTTGTGGTGCTGCCCCTGCCCGCCTGCCTCAACCCTCTCCTCTACCTGCTCTTCAACCCCCACTTCAGGGAGGACCTGCGGCGCCTGCGCCCCCAGGGAGGGGTCCCCGGTCCTCTGGCTTATGGAGTCGCAGACGAGCTGGAGAAGAGCTCCTGCGATTCCACCCAGGCCCTGGTTGCCTTCTCTGATGTGGATCTTGTCTTGGAAGCCCCTGGGGTGGTCCACCCCCCGGTGCTGGAGGCCTACAGTTTTCCCAAAGCGACCCTTGTCTCCTGTCAGCGGCCAGGTGTCCCCAGGCTAGAGGGTGACCATTTCATAGGGCCTGAGAGTGGCCGGCTGGGAGGGCCTCAGGTCCACCCCACTGATGGAGAAGTACTGCTGGGGGCAGAGGGGGTCACGCCAGTGGGGGGCTTCCGGCCTCCCGTCCCAGCCTTTGCCTCACACCTATAACCACCCCATCCTCTTCCTCTTCTCTTCCCTCTTTGTTCCCCTCCCCACCACCTCTCCATGTACAATTGCTGCTTATTAAATAAATAAATAAATAAATAATAAAAACCAACAAAGGTAAATTGTGTGATCCATACCAGAGTGCCCCAGTCCTCAGATTCAGGGATCTCTTCCCTGCCAATGGTCATCATTACCCATTGGTTCTCCTGTTAACCTGCCTGGGGCCGTGGAGAAGAATCCCAGGGAAGGGGCAACTTGTCTGATGGGGAGAAATGAGGAGAGTGGAGATTGGGGATAGGATAGAGGAGTGAAAAGGTCAGAGGTTAGAGATAGGGCCAAAGGAATTCTTATATCCCACAGCATACAGTGACCTCCTAGGATCACAGGATTGGAGCTGGAAGAGCCTGTAACATCACCTAGTCCAAGACTTTTTGGGTCATAGACCCTTTAGACAGTCTGATGAAGCCTGTGGACCTCTACCCAGAAGAATGTGTTTAAATGTGTAAAATCAAATACATAGTATTACAAAGGAAGATAATTATATTGAAATGAAGATGAGACTTTTTTCTACCCAAGTAAATGGACCCCCTAATATCTGTCCATGGGCCAGGTTATGAACCCCTGATCTAGTCCAATCCCCTCCCCTTTTAAAGTCAACAAGCTTTTATGAAGCATTGTTTCTGTGCCAATCACTGTGCTAAGTGCTGAGATACACAGAAAGGAAAAAAAAATAGATGCTGCCCTCAAGGAGCTTACAATCTAACGGGGAAGACAACATGCAAGGAACTATCCCCTTTCCTTTTTAATTTGCCAGTGAGGAAACTGAGGCCTGGAGATGAAGTGACTTGTCTAAGGCTATACAGCTAGAAAGTAGCAGAAGGAGGGAGAGAGAGGAAAGGGAGAAGGAGAGGAAGACAGGGAGAGAAGGGAAGAGAAGGAAGGAAGGGGAGAGAGAGAGAGAGAGAGAGAGAGAGAGAGAGAGAGAG
>CM053626.1:256824116-256890012 GCA_028646595.1 Phalanger gymnotis | reverse complement strand
GAGAGACAGAGAGGGGAGAGGGAGAGAGAGAAGGAGAGAAAAAGGGAGGAAGCACCGGACTTGGAGTCAGGAAGACCTTTATTCAGATCTCCCCTTAGAATAATGTTTTAAATGCATAAAATGTGCAGAATTAGAAAGGAAACCAATGACTGAAATGCAGTTATCAAAATGTATATGTGTGTGTGTGTGTACACATATTATGTATATTTTAATTCACAAGCCTCAGGTTAGGAACTCTTGCTCCAGGGCATCAGAGCTGAGACAGTAAATTCAGATGTCCTGACTCCCAGATCTTCTGTGATGATTTCCTCCCTCTCATAGCTTTAGAGCTGGAAGAGATTTTAGGCTTCACCTGTTCCAATGTCTTCATTTACAAGCAAAGAAATTGCAGCCCAGAAAGGTTAAGTGATTTGCCTAAGACCACACAGGAAGTACATGGCAGAATTTCCACCCACGTTGCCTGACCTCTTCTTTCCTCTTTCCCTCATTTGATTTGATTCAACTTAATTCAATTCATAAAATCACAGAATCTCAGGAGTTGGAAAGGGCGTCAGAGATCCTTTAGTCCAACTCCTTTACCCAGCAAATGAACAGCCTCTGTTTAAACACTTCAATTAGGAGGAACTTTTAAACTCCCTCGGCAGTTCATTCCAATTTCATTTAATTTGCTTAATAGACTAATAGGATGTTAGAGCTGTTAAGGAACTTTGGGGATCGTCAAGTTCAAACTCTCCATTTTGCAGATTGAGAAAGAAATACCTAGAGCTTTTAGGTGTAATAATACTAACAGCTAGTGTTTATATGGCACTTAGCAAAATATTTTATTAATAACAATAATGATAGTTAACATTTATGTAACACTTACTACATGCCAGGCACTGCGCTAAGCACTTTCCATACATTACCTCACCTGGTCCTCACAATAATAGCAGGTGCTATTATTATCTTCATTTTACAACTGAGGAAATTGAGGCAGACAGAAGTTAAGTAACTTGCTGAGGGTCACGCAGCTGGTCAGTGTCTGAGACTGCATTTGAACTCAAGCCTCGCTGAGTCTAGGCCTGGTGTTCTATCCACTGTGAGCCCCCTAGCTGCCAAGTCACGCAGGTAGTGTGATTCCATTAAATTAGTCAATTATTAGAAGGATCTTGTGTGCCTAGCTTTTTCAGGCACTGACAAGGGGAATAGAAAAGACATAGAATGCTATTCGGACCAAGCTGACACATAGGTAGAAGAGGCAATCGCTGATATGTTCAATTTGAGGGTCCGGGAAGGGATCCACACAAGGGTCACCTTTCACTAAAAACAAACAAACCTCTGTCCTCACTCTTTCACAGTGCATAAAATTCCACTATCAGAGGAAACTCACCTTCTTGGTGTTTCTCATACATAGCCTCCCAGTGGCCTTCGCATTGACTGCCCTACACACACTCTTTCTTCACCCCAGCCTCTTGGAATCCCTGGTTTTCTTCAAGGCTTCTTCCTGAGGCCTTTTCTGGTCCTCCCAGATGCTAGTGCCTTCCCCTCACACCTCTTTGTGACTATATTGCATATATCTATCCATCTATGTGCATGTATGATATATGCGATTGGAACATGTAAATACAAAGACAGACATCTCACAGGAGGGATCGATGGGTGTTTGGTTTGGGATCTGGCCCACCCTTCTCTAGGGACTAAGACTGTAATTTCCCTTTTTGTGGGAAGGAAGCAGCAGGAGGGCCATAGCTGGGAGCTAATCCCTTCACTTACTCTTCTCCTAAAGGGGGTACTCAGCTAGAATTAGAATCTAAGGATATAATACTTTGGGGAGCTCAGAATCAACACCACTGATTGCTCTCAAGGGGAGGATAGAACTTAGCTTGCACTTTCTGGCTGAGCTCTTTCTCTCCAAATACTAATTACACAAAAGACCATCACTGATGACTAATACGGCTTCTTTTTTTTTTTTTTGTAAAATAAGCAGTAAATGGAAATGGGGAAGTCATACAGATGAGACAAGATCAAAGTAAATACAAGGGTAAATGGGCTATGTCCTGGAATGAGATGAGATCTTGGCTCAAAACCAGAGAGAGGAGGTCTCGCTGAGGGGGAACCATACTCTCAGCAGACTCTAGGGTTGCAAAGACATGTTGGGGTTTGGCTTCCCACACCATTCAAAAATCTGCCCTTGCTTTTCCCCACCATCTTCTTGGAAGTCCTCCTACAATCTCTGAAAAAATCCCTTCCTTCCCCTCCCCACCTCCCAAGGTCCAGGCTCAACATTCTCTCAGCCAGTCAAAAGTCCCCTCCTCACCTATGTGCAGCACAAGGCGGTCCTCCAGGGCAGCACTCTTTGAGTGGGCAGAGGTGTTGCACATATGTCCTAAATGCTTCCTGATGAATGAACTGATTCTTTCTCTTTTCCATCTCAGGTTCTTTTAAAATGAAAATCTCCCTAAGAATGGTAGCTCTTCAAACTATTGTTACTGGTCTTTGATACTCTGCTGTGAATGAGTTTATTAGATTCTGACCTTTAAAAACCAGAGTTTTGATTGGAGGGTGGAGGAAAATTAGAGATGATTTTGGAACTTTGGTACCACAGTAGAATGGGGAGAAGGGAAAGCAGGCCTGGATAGAGTGACGCAATAGACACCAGACAATAGAGGTGGGAGAAGCTTGAAAACAAACTCCAATTACTTCCTCTCATATGTTATGGGGGAAAAGATAGACATATGAGAAACAATTAGAAATGGTTACAAAGCAGACACTGGCTTAATCTCTAAGCCTGATGTTTGTGTGAAGGAGATAGCGGGTAAGTGGGAGACAATGTGGCTTTCCATTAATTGAAAATAAAAATGGCTAGCTAGCATTTATATTTAAAGTTCGCAAAGGGCTTCACAAATACAATCTCATTTTATCCTCACAACAACCCCAGAGAGGCGGGTGCTATGATTGTCTCCATTTTACAAATGAAGAAACTGAGGCAGGCAGAGGTTAAATGACTCATCTAGGGTCACACAGCAAATAAGCATCTGAGGTTAACTTTAAACTAAGGTCTTCCTGGCTCCAGGTCAAGAGCACTGCACCAGGTAGCTACTCTTTTAAAAAAAGTAAAATTAAATTTAAAAATGTTTAAATTTAAAAAATTTTTAAAAATAAAACAAAACAAAACTTCAAGCATGACCAAAGAGGGATGGTGAAAATATACTACTTTATCTTGGTACTACATATATATATATGCATATATATATATACACATATGTATATATGTATATGTATATATATGTATGTGTATATATATATATTGGGGATGAACGGGGAATTTTTAAAAATATATTAAGTGCACAGGATTTAAAATAGATACCTTTTATATTTTTAAATTATTATACATATGCAGTGTAATAACATAAAATTAAAAAAAGAAGTAAGGCAGCTGTCCCATGCTGTGGGCAGCCCAGCTTGCTTAGTTCTGAGTTGCCATCACCATTCTAAGCAAGCATCTGCGGTATTGAAAGCCCCCTTCTCAGACCCATTACCATATATATCTTTTGCCCAGTGTCATGTATGTCTGATGGACAACCCATACCTGTCTTCTAAAGGTATTTGGAGCGTTTCTCACCGTGGGGCACAGGGTCTCTCTTCTCCTCACAGGTTGATGTTAAGTAGCATGTCAAAGGTCACAGCACAGCCACTAAACGGCCATGCCAAGATTCAAATCACAATGTTAAAGCTGAGAAGGAAGTCATTTCCCTCTTCCCCTATCTTGTGGTAAGGGCCCAGGCTTCTTAAGAAGCCCAGAACTCAGGTTAAAAGTTAATATTCAACAAGGGTGGGGAATAGGGTAAGTGCAGGGTAAATGTTAAAAGGTACCAGTCAAGACAGGGAGAAAATTCACCTGGAAGTGAGTGACCTTTCTATGTTGCCTGGAAAAAGATGCCAAGCCAGCCCAGGCTTGCCTCAAGCCAGAACCAGCCCTAATTCAGATCCAGCCCAACCCATCCCAGATAACATATGCTATAGAGAAGAAAGGGTAAGAAAGAACACTAGACCTAAGATCATACGATTATGGAATTAAAGCTGGAAGAAACCTTAGAAATCATCTGATCCAACCCCCTCACTTAACAGAAAAAACAGAGGCCCAGAGAGCAGTGAGCCGCCAAGCTGGGATTTGAACTCACATTCTGTGTGATAGAAGACTGTCAAATTAATATTCCTTGTGGAAATATGTTTAATATGATTGTACATTATAGCCTATCCATCTTGGGGAGAGGGGATGGGAAGGAGGGGGAAAATTTTGGAACTCAAAATCTTATAAATGTGAATATTGAAAACTAAAAATAAATTTAAAAGAAAAAAATGAATATTCCTGAAACACAAATCTGATCTTGATGCTCTCAATTCTTTCTATTTTTTTTTAAGAATAAGATACAAAATCCTCACCCTGGAATTTAAAAGCACTTGACAATTCACCTGCCATCTACCTTTCCCAGACTCTCCATTCCAGTTGTACTGGCCTGCTGTCTGTTCCCTGTCCATGACCTTCTGTCTGCAAAGGTGCTGCCCCTTTTTATGGATTGTACATATACTGCCTTTCTGCCTCATACGATCCCAAGCTTCCTTCAAAGTACAGGTCCCTAGCCCAACAGCAAGAGATAGAAAGAGAAATTCCATTTAAAATTACTGTAGACTTTATAAAATATTTGGGAATCTACCTGCCAAAACAAACCCAGGAACTATATGAACACAATTACAAAACACTTTCCACACAAATAACGTTAGATCTAAATAAATGGAAAAACATCAGCTGCTTGTGGCTGGGCCAAGTTAATATAATAAAAATGACAATTTTACCTAAATTAATTTACTTGTTTAGTGCCATACCAATTAAACTACCAAAAAAATTGTTTTATAGAGTTAGAAAAAATAACCAAATTCGTCTGGAAGAACAAAAGATCCAGAATATCAAGGGAATTAATGAAAAGAAATGCAAGGGAAGGTGACCTAGCCATACCAGATCTTAAACTATTATAAAGCAGCAGTCATTAAAACTACTTGGTACTGACTAAGAAATAGAGTGGTGGATCAGTGGAATAGGTTAGGTACACAAAATGCAGTAGTCAATGACTATAGTAATCTACTGTTTGATAAACCCAAAGACTCCAGCTTCTGGGATAAAAACTCACTATTTGACAAAAACTGCTGGGAAAACTGAAAAATAGTATGGCAGAAACTAAGCATAGACCAATATCTTACACCATATATCAAAATAAAGTCAAAATGGGTTCATGATTTAGGAATAAAGGCTGATACTATAAGCAATCTGGGAAAGCAAGGAATAGTTTACCTGTCAGATTTATGGAGAAGGGAAGAATTTATGACCAAACAAGAGACAGAGAGCATTTTGAAACGCAAAGTGGATAATTTTGATTACATTAAATTGAAAAGTTTTTGCACAAACAAAGCCAATGCAACCAAGATAAGGAGGGAAGCAGAAAAGTGGGAAAGAATTTTTACAACCAGTATCTCTGATAAAGTCCTCATTTCTAAAATATACAGAGAACCAAGTCAAATTCATAATACAAGTCATTCCCCAATTGATAAATGGTCAGAGGATATGAACACGCAGTTTTCAGTGGAAGAAATTAAACATGTTTAGAGTCATATGAAAAAAAATGCTCTAAATCACTATTGGTTAGAGAAATGCAAATCAAAACAACTCTTAGGTACCACATCTCACCTGTCAGATTGGCTAACATGACAAAACAGGAAAATCATAAATGCTGGAGAGGATGTGGGAAAACTGGAATACCAATGCATTGTTGGTAGAGTTGTGAACTGATCCAACCTTTCTGGAGAGCAATTTGGAATTTTGTCCAAAGGGCCATAAAAATGTGCATACCCTTTGACCCAGCAATACCACTTCTGTGTCCACGAGAAATCATACAAGTGGGAAAAGGACTGTATGTTCAAAAATATTTATAACAGCTCTTTTTGTAGTGGCAAAGAATTAGAAATCAAAGGGATACCTATCAATTGGGGAATGGATAAATAAGTTGTGGTATATGAATGAGTGGAATACTACTGTGCTATAAGAAATGAGGAGCAGACGGACTTCCTAATAACCTGGAAAGACTTACATGATCTGACGCTGAGTGAGGGGAGCAGAACCAGGAGAACATTGTACACAATTACAGACACATGGTATCTGTGATGACTAACTTTGATAGACTTGGCTCTTGTAAACAATGCAAGATTCTAAGACAGTTCCAAAAGACTCCTGATGGAAGAATTACTGAGTCTGAATGCAGATTGAGGCCAACTATTTGTTCTCTTTTGTTTTTGTTTCTGTTTTGTTTCTCCTTTCTTGTAGTTCATTCCATTGGTTATAGTTCTTTGCAACCTGACTGTTGTGAAAATATGCTTAGTGTGAAGGTATATGTAGGACCTATATTGGATTACATGATGTCTTGGGGGACAAGGGGGATGAGAGGGAGGAAGAGAAAATCCGGAACCCCAAAACTTGAGGAACTGAATGTTGTAAACTAAAACTAAAAATAAATAAATAAATTAATAATAATAAAAAAATAGAGTGCATGTCCCTGGTACTATCTTCTGCTCCCCTCCACACCCTGCTATCTGCCTCTTGAAATTACTTTGTATGATACTTTTTGTTTACTCACCCGTGTGTATTATATTCCTTCCATCATCCTCCCAGATGAAGGTAAGCTCCTTAAGGGCAGAGACTGATTGGTTACCTTTGAATCCCCAGGGCTAATGCAGGGCCTTGTGCATGTTGTTGTTCAGCGATTTCAGTCCTGTCCAACTCTTTGTGACCCCATTTGGGGTTTTCTTGGCAGAGATGCTGGAGTCAGTTGTCATTTCGTTCTCTAGCTCATTTTACAGATGAGAAAACTGAGGTGAACAGGGTTAAGCGGCTTGCCCAAAGTCACACAGCTGGTAAGTAACTGAGGTCAGATTTGAACCCAGGAAGATGTCATCCTGACTCCAAGCCTGGCACTCTATTCACTGTGGTGCCACCTAGCCGCCCCTGCCTTGTGCATAGAAGGGCTTAATGATTGAATTGAATCGATTTACATCCTTGTGCTACCACTTATTAGTTAGTATCGGGTGATCCACTGGTAATTGTCAGCGTGTCAAAAAGCTCCTCTGGACCTCAGATTTGTCACCTGTAAAAAGGGAGTCATAATATTTGCATCACCTGTTTTAGAAGGGCTGTGCATAGGATCATAGATTTAGAACTGGAGGACACCTCAGAGGTTATTTTACAGAGAGGGAAACTGAGGTTAATCAACTTGACCAAGGCCGCACGGGGAGTAAGCAGAACCAGAATTCAAGTCCAGGTCCTCTGGATACAGAAATGTGAGCTAGAACAGCTCTCCAGAGCCCAGGCCAGAGCTTAGCCCAGCTCAGGAAGGGGAGAAGCTAGAGGCACCTCTACTTAAGGAACTCTGGGGACTCGTTATGGAGCATCATGGGCTTGTCGAGGCTTCTGATCCAAGAGGAGTGATGATAATGATGATGATGTAATGATGTGATGATGATGATGATGGTGGTGATGATGATGATGGTGGTGGTGGTAATGATGTGATGATGATGATGATGGTGGTGGTGGTGATGATGATAATGATGATGATGATGATAATGATGATGATGATGGTGGTGGTAATGATGTGATGATGATGATGATGATGATGGTGATGGTGATGATGATAATGATGATGATGATGTGGTGATGATGATGATGGTGGTGATGATAATGACAGTGATGATGGTTATGATGATGGTGATGATGGTGATGCGATGATGATGATGATGATGAATAACATTTATGTAGCACTTACTGCATGCCAGGCACTGTTCTAAGTGCTTTACAATCATCTCATTTGATCCTCACAACAACCTGGGAGGAGAAAGGAGGTGCTATTATGTAAGAACCCCAGGAGGAGAAGTCTCAAGAAGAGAAGTCTCAGGAAGGGAGATGGAAGAAATCTCACATGTCAAGAAGTCCCAGGAAATAATAGGTCTCAGAGTAGCCTATTTGATTACTCTCTGTCCTCTTCTCATCCCCATCCCCTTCCTCATTTCTGTGCCTTTATTCTGGAGTTCCTCGTGCCCACAGTGGGCTCCCCTCTGCCCCCATAGGCTGAATCACATTGAAGTCTTCTTCTTTATTCAAAGCTCACCTCAGACTCCACCTCCTCCTCCATAAAGACTTCCCTGACCTCTTGAGCTAATGTCTCCAACTCCACTACTCAGCTTTGTCCTATCACTCTGCCAGGACCTCTCCTTTTCATTTTTATAGTAGATGAAAGTGGATAAATCTTGGTGAGTTGATGTAGTAGCAATTTAGATTTGGAGATCTTTCCCACCCATTAATAGGCCACATGACCTGCTTACAGTCATGGGAAGCCTGAGTCACATGTGGTGGGAGGAGCTTCCTAACAGGAAAAGGAAAGTACGTCACAGGAAATGCTGAGAGAGAGAGAGAGCAGTTATGGCTGCTAATGGCTATTAATGATCACCCTCATGATAGTTAGAGCTGAATAGTCTGTCTTAACTGTACTATGAGTTTGTCTTTGGGGAGACCTCAGCAGGGGGTTGGAGAGGTTTTCAGATGCTGAGGCTCCAGGCTGTGATATGGTGTTTTAAGTTCCTTGCTGTTATGATGGTGGGCTAACTGGCTGTGAGAGGTGGACATTTGGTTATAGGATATGGTTCTCTGGTGCCTGAATAAATGTTATACTTCTTCTATCTTCTATATGGAGAGTCTCTCATACTTTGCGATACAGAACTACATAGGCATATTCACTATTATTGTTGATGTTGTGTTTATTGCCTTACTGATACAGTGGAAGAGGAGGAGATTCTATATATAGCCCCTCACTCACATCAAAGGATCTCATGATCCAGCCCTGAGCCTTAGGCCTCACTGACATACAATGGTTTTCTTGGGGCTCTAACCCCTATTCTCTAGCCAGACCTGACTTTGGGACCCTTTTTCATTCTTTATATCCTTTAATTACAACACTAAACCATTGCCACCATTTACTTCCTCAGCTCCTACTCACTGCTGTGGAATGGAGCTGAGGAAAGTGTCAAAACCCTGGTGACTGCAAATTTCTGTAATCTCTCCTTTTACTCCTCCATAATTGATTCTCTATTTGACTCACCATACTGGTTTTTCCAAATCTTTTCCTTCCTCAGGCTAATCCTCCAACCTGTTAACTGAGGACCTTGACCCATATTTTACCAAGAAAACCAAGACTCTTTGACATAAGATCCTTCTCATTTCATAACCCCTTGACATCATCCCTTACTCTCCTTTATTCCAGTCTCTGATGAAGAGCTAGCCCTTCCCCTTGAAAAGATCAACTCTTCCATGTTTACCTTGATTTCAGACCCCACATCCTTTCCAGAAGATTGCCCCCACCATCATACCTACTTTAATATTCAACACATTGCAGCCTACTGATTCCTTCTTTGCTGCCTACTAACAAATCCACATCCTTTAAAAAGCAAACTCAAACCTCACTAAATTCCACCATGCTCACCAGCTCTCATCCTGTAGCTTTTCTCTTCTCTGCTGAATTCCTTGAGAAAGCTAACTATATTTAGTGCCTCTTTCTTCTTTTATCACACCTAAATCTACAATTTGACTTTTGATTTTGTCATTCAACTAAAATTGCTGTCTTCAAAGTTATCAGTAATCTCTTAGTTGCCAAATCTTTGCCTCAGTTTCCTCATCTGTAAAATGATCTGGAGAAGGAGATGGCAAGCCACTCCCGTGTCTCTGCCAAGAAAATCCCCAATGGGGTCACAAAAAGTCATACATGACTGAAACGACTGAACAATAACACAATGAATAGGCCACTTTCACTTATTTATTAAAACAGGGGGTTCCAGTGGGAGAGAGGCAAGTCATTGAGAGGTGATAATGATATAAAAATGGGGAAAAACTAATAAAATACTTCAAAAGGGAAAAAAGAAGCTCCTTCCCCACAGGATCTTCCAATCAGAATTATTCAGCCCAACATATGGATACCTCCTAAAATTCAGCTTAGACACTCCACTCCATCCCAGGACTGACAAGGGATAGAGCCCAGCTTGTCAGAGGGCTGAGGAGTTGGTCCGATGTTTCCGAGTCCTATGGAAAGCATGTATTCATTCTGGTTTCTCTCAGGGCTTCACCAAGAATCCTACTTGCAGCACCATCCTGGACTGGACTTTAAATACTGTCAATTGCACCCTAGCCATAGTGGTGACCAAGTCCTCCAAGCCTCTCCACAATCCCTTCCTCTCCCCATCTCCTCTCCCTCTCCCCACCTCCCTCAGGCTTCCCCAACCTAAACAAGTTAACCCGGGAGGGGGAGGGAGCATACTGGTGGAAAAATACACACTAGGGCTGGAAAAGGAGTTTTATTTGTGTGTGTTGAATTCTCTCAGCAGCTGAAGGATAAATAGCCAGTGCCCGGCCTTAGCTCAGTGACTGCCCACAAGGTGGGTGGTAAAGTCTGTTTTTATTTAGCTAGTTTAGGGGAGTGGAGAGGGAGGCAGTCAAGGGGGCGGGCCAGCTGGAGAGGGGAGCTTAGAATCCACAGTGTTTATAAGATCAGTCATGGATGTCATCTTTCCTCTTTAATTAGGGATTTTAGAGATGAGAAACTTTGCCCTAGGCTAGGAAACCCTCAGTTTACAGTTTAAGGGTAGTAGAACCAATTGACTACCGGGGAGGGAGATGAAGAAATTTTCTGGAGCCTTCCTATGGTTATTCCTTCCCTTCTCCTACCTCTCACCCCCACCCCAGGTATGAGAACTAGGAGGTGACTACGTTATTAGAGTGGGAAAGGTCTTCTTAGAGGTGCTGGCTGGACAGCTCCAGGGCTCAGATCGGAGGGATTGTTTTGTCTCAAGGCAGGGATGGAAGGTATAGGAAGGGGTAGGGAGAAGGTTAACTCTTACCCTCTCTCTTCACTTTGCTACCCTTATTCCAACCCACTCCTCTGAGCAGAAAGGGAAGGGCAAGGAAAAAGGCCACCATCTTTTTTCTTTGTTTTAGAGTAATTTTTAGTGCTAATTTTTGCTTTTATATCAATTCGCTTTTCCCCTCCTTCCTCCCAGAGTCATCTGGGAGAAAAAAAGAAAGAGAAAAAAACGATTAAAAAAATTAACCAATACATTGAAAAAGTATGACATTATATGCCCTTCCCAAGCAGATGCATACTTTCTCTTCTTCTGTACTCTCGCTTTGTAACTCTGACAGAATTTAAATGTCACAGAAGATAGGGTGGGAAAAATTCTGAGGTCAAATCCAGCATCACTTACTAGCTGTGGACCTTGGGTGAATCAATCAATTAACTTCTTGGTACCTTGGTCTCCTTATCTGTAAAATGGGAATAAAACCACTTACCTCCAAAGGTTGTTGTGAGGAGCAAAATATGTATTTGAAAAGTACTTTGCAAACCTCCTATTATTAGTCACCTAAGTATTTGTGAATCAAACTCTTAAACACCAAATTTACATCAAAGAAGCAGAAAAACAGGCACAGAAGATTAAAATTGGTTTGGTGGGGACACCCATCAACTGGAGAACAGCTGGACAAGTTATGGTATGTGATGGTGATGGAATACTATTGTACTATAAGACATGACGAGCGGGATGACTCCAGAAAGAAACCGGGAAGATTTATACGAAGTGAGCAGAGCGAGGAGAATGTACACAAGTGGCAGCAATATCGTACAATGATCAACTGTGAATGACTTAGCTATTCTGATAAATACAATGATCTAAGACAATTGGGAAGGATTCATGATGAAAAATGCCATCTACCTCCAGAAAGAGAACTGAAATCTGAATGCAGATTGGAGCATCATGGCTAACACGTAAATGTTTTGCATGATTTCACATGTATAATTGATAGCACATTGCTTGCCTTCTCAATGGGTGGGGGAGGAATGAAAGGGGGAGAATTTGGAGCTCATTTTTTTTTTCATGAATGCTAAAAACAATAAATTTTTTAAAAATTAGTTTTGCTCTAGCATCCCTTTCAGGTGTCCAAAACAAAACCCCTAAGTAAACTGTTACCTACATCTATATTTATACTCTAGTCCAGAGAGGTCCAGGCCACAGGCTAGCCGGCAATACTCCCTTGCTAACCAGATTAAAATGTAATTGGAAAATACTTTCAATACTAGTCCAAAACAACAAATCAATTAAGTTATTTAGGTGGTGGGAAGAAAAAAATTGAGTCCATTCAGCACATATACCTCAAGCTGATTCCATGATCGTTTGGTCTGATTGATCTTTTGGGGGCAACAGCACAGCTGTTTTAAATGATTTTCATTTTTATTTTAAATTTATTATTTTTGTTGTTCAGTTGTTTTCTTCTGCGTATGACTCTTCATGACCCCAACTGGGGTTTTCTTGGCAGAGATGGTAGAATGGCTTGCCATTTCTTTTTCCAGCTCATTTTAGAGATGAGGAAACTGAGGCTAACAGGGTTAAGTGACTTGCCCAGGGTCATACAACTAGCACGTATCTGAGGCCAGATTTGAAGTCAGGAAGATGAATCTTCCTGACTCCAGGCCCAGCGCTCTATACACTATGGAGCCACCTAGCTGAACTTATTAACTAGCTATGCAAAAAAATCACTGAGAGGATGAAGGGCAAATAAGGAAGAAAATGTTCTAGTATCATAATTCCCACATTATGCTAGATTCCGGATAACTCAACTGTTTGTAGCAGCAATTCTATACCTATGTCAGTTTCCTTGATGATGATGGAGAGAGAGTAAAATAGGAGCGATAGCAGCAGGGCTAACTAATTTAACGTTCTGATTATATATTCTCTTCCACCAGCTCACTCCCAAATACACACACAGGGTAAACACAGACCCAACGTTAAATGATTATTTATTTTTCAGGTTAAAAGGTTTCAAAATACATATGTACAAGATAAATACAACAAATTACATTCAGAGAATTAGTCTACTGCAGTGCACATAAATATACAAGGCCTGTTTTATAAGGAAAAAACCATTCCACTCTCATCAAAGACCAAGAAAAAACATTCAAACAGACGGGGCACGATCAGAAGCCGTGACACAAGTGGGATGCTGTCAGCTCATGGGCTCCCTAAGCATCAGGACAAAGTCTCTTCTCCGGTCCCCCCAGGTTGGAGCCCTTTCTTTTCTGTGGTGCTTCTACAACTTTGGAGTTACTGGGTTCTGGTGCATTCTCTACCTCCTCGTTCTCTTCAGCCTGAAAAAAGCACAGGAGGGGTTAATAGCACAGGAATGAGCAGCAACACTGGGGCAAACATAAGGCAGAGTGGCATGACTTGGGCTGCCTTCTTCCCCTTGCTTTCCTTTCCCCTTCAAGACCACCCAAACATTCTGCAGGCAGGCCCAACTGCAGAAAAACCTTTCCCATCAGGATGCTCCCTCCCTTGCATTCCTTCTAACTTCTCCCCTAATGGGATGGAGACCCATCAGGGCCACCTGACAGTTAATACTACATGGATAAGACACCATCCAGAGAGATGGAGATGACCAGGCTTAGCCATCTTTCCCGCTTCTATGCCCTGAAGTCTCTGGGCTCCTGTTGCCTGACCTACTAAGGTAATGGAAGGATTCCTGAGCTTTGTCATCCACCTTGGTGATGAATTTTCCTTTATGCGCTGTCTTCCTCAATTATCCCCAGTGCTTAGCACAGTGTTTGACACAGAGAAAAGGCTTTTTTCATTCATTCACTCATTCCCTGAAACCCCTATAATTAATATAAACCCCAGCAGCCCAAATGTATGTCCTGCTCTATGGCAGACTTCCCTCACAACAAGCTCGTGAAGTAGGTCTAAAAACAGGCCATCATGAACTTTTATTCTGAAAGGCCCTGTAGTTCAGCAATTTGAATTCTGATGTGGTGAAAGAACTGTGTAGCTAATTAAAACCAACGGGGTGAATTCAGAGGATTCTGCCAGGGATTCACTTCTCTCTTCTTTCATAAAAGATCTCTTGGTTAAGTTCTTAGACAGACTATCCCCGAAGAAGTCATCTGTCAAGCCCAAAAGAGTTTCCCTCCTCCACCTCTACTCCACTGGTGTTGGGGGAAACTGGAAGAAAAGACTCTTTACCCCACCCCCGACCCACCCCGAAGAAGGCAGCATTCTGGTAAGCAGAGGCAGCCTGCCCTCTAGTGTTGTCGATGAAATGTGGCTGGCAGGTACCAGCTGAGCAAGGGAAGGACAAAGCCATGGTCTCAATAGTTGCTGATTAGTTAAAAGGCCATCTGGTCATTCTAGAGAGGGCACTGTGACGAGCACTCCATGAACAGCTTCCATTGATGAAGTCCTGTCCCCCTTTTTGGGAGGGGGCTCTTCCTTTTTGCTGACTCCCTAATCCTGCCCCCTTCCAGTAAACACACATGCACATACCTGAGCTCGAAGGCATTTTGATTACATATTCCTCTTCCTCCAGCTTCCGGACATAAAAGATAAAGCATTGTGTTTGGAAGCAAGACCTTCACGTGCTTCACACGTTCAACATCTGTGTGACTCTAGATAAGCTATTCTGTGCCTCAATTTACTCATTTGTAAAATGAGGAGGTGGGATGGCCTCTAAGGTCCCTTCCAGCTTTGAATCTATGATTTTATCAAACTTGCATTCTCACCATGGGTCTAGAAAAGAGTGAGGACTAGGTCACATACACTTATTCTGTGGGCCAGTGGAAAGTTTAACAGGTGACTCCCCTTGGTCTGTAGAGGGGCCCTCACATTCCTCAACACAGTTGTTGTTTGTCTTTCACTCTTGAATTGGACTGTGACATCAGGAAGGACACAAAATGGTATGAGAATTGTAGTCTTTAAGGCAAGAAGCTCTTTCTCCTCTTTTACTTTGGATGAGGAACAAAATGGAGAAAATAGAAAAGGCGAATATTTCACAAGCACAATTTGCACTTGTCAGCTGAGATAAATCTGTTGTGGACAGAAACAGAGCAGGCCATTCAGAGCATTACCTCTTGCCTCTGACGAGCATGCTTCTCAGTCCACTCTCTGGCATTCTTAAGGAAGGCTGGTTTGTTGTACTTAAACTCTGAAGACTAGGAAGGAAGCAAAGAAGATGATGAAGGGGAGTGCCCTACCTCTGAAATCAGGTGCTGCAGCATCAGGGTGAGGGTGGGATGCACCAGAGATGAGAGAGACACTTACTATGTCAGCCATGAGAGGGTCATCAGGGTTGGGCTCTGACATGAGCAGCTGGATAGAGGTCAAAACGGTGGAAATATTCAGGGATGGTCTCCAAGCCCCCTGTACGAAGTTGTGAAAGAAGGCACATTTCTACTACAAGGTATCTGATACAAAAGTAGGTGCTTCTTATATACCCTTCACTTACTTTTGGTGGCAGTTTTAGAACATCCAGACAGATCCTCCCTGCAGAGTCAATGTTAGGATGATAGATGGGAGTCAAAAAGCGTATCTTTGGAGGTTCAAATGGGTACCTTTGAAAGTACAGGACAAAAAGTTTAGTTACTTGTTGCTGCTGCAATTTATAGCCTCATTCACACCTTTCACATCAACACCATCCCCAAACGATAGGACCATGGGCCCTTTGAGATCCTACAGTCCAACCCTCTCGTTTTATAGACGTGTTGATTCCTGGAGAGGTGGAGTGACTTTTGCCCAAATTAACACAGGTAAAAGTGTCTGTAGAAGGGTCCACATTTAATTCGGGCCCATAGGAACTTCTGGAAAACACAGCCTTCCAAATGGAATCGACACATATGTTTGCTTCTTAGGCTATAGTCTCACTAATGATGTAGCATGTGGTGAATCTCCTCTTCTCAGGATGTCAGTCAGAGTTTACAAGGTCTAGCTTGGTGAGATCTAGAATAACCATCTGGATACTGAGAACCTGCCCTCAGACATCCTGAATGCAAGGACCACAACTGTTATTGTTTATCTGATACGGCACTTAGGAGGTTCCCAGAGTTGGAAGGAGCCTTGGAGGTGATCTGTTCTAATCTCATTTTTACAGGGGAAAAAATGAAACCCAGAGAAATGATGACTTTCTTAAGGCATACAGAGAATTAGTAGCAGGGCAGAGGCTAGAATTCAAGTTCTCCTGGCTCCCAGTCAAATGCCCTGCCACTACTCAGCATCCTCCCAAAAGGGCTCCTTACCCCAAATTTGCACTGACCTCTCAGGAATGGAGACTTCCAGCTTGAAAATGCCCTTTTCATAGGGTGTGTTGGTCCCACCCAAAATCTCTTAAAAGGAAAAAAAAAGGGCAAAGAGATGAGTTATATTGCTACAGTGCCACTCAACACCATAGTTCCAAAGTCTCAAGAGTGGAGAAACTGGGTCTGGGCCTTTGACTCCCTTCCCAAGGCTTTAAAACCAGGTCCTTCCTCAAAGCCCTCTTGCCATCCAATATGGCCATGTTGTGGATACCCACGAGTTTTTTTTATATGGGATGTTAAAAGGCTTACAGGATCATAGATTTAGAGATGAAAGAGACCTCAGAAGCCATTGTGATCATCCTCATTTTACAGATAAGGAAACTAAGGCACAGAGAGGAAAAGTGATCACATAGTTAGTAAGTGAATGAGGATTTGAGCTCCCTTTTCCTGACTCCAGGTTCAACGACCTATCTATTACACTAAGCAGCCTCTCAATCAATCAATTTGTGCTGCAGAGATGATGCCCAAGTGTTTTTGTTAAATACCTATCAACAAAGGGAAACGGGCAAAAGTTGTTATCAACCCTGCCAAAACAGGAGGGAACATGGCATCCTTTTATGAAAACAAACCCTTAGGACAGACAGGGACAAAAATGCTGGGTTCTTTCTCCCTAAATCTGAAGAGAAGAGCCAGCTCCTGAAATTCAGCCTGGCCTCCCCAAGGCTCATACGGCGGGCAGGCATACTCACGAGCTCGGAGATCATCCATCTGGTTTGTGTTTTGCCAGCAGGTAATGCCTGGGGGTGGCTCTGTAGCTAACAGGTGCAGCTCCCGCTTTAGGCGTGAGGCTCTCTGCATGGTCTTCTCAAGAAGCTGGAGCACCTTACAACGGACGTATTGAGGGGGAAGCGCTAAGAGGAGGGAAAAAGAGAGGCAAGAAAGAGTCGGCAATCATTCCTGTGGGGTCTTCAGCATAAGAACTCGTGGTACAGATTCTCCAATCCAACGAGTATTCGTTAAGTGCCTGCTGCCATCCCAGGAACCATGATAAATGCTGGGGCACGAAGACGAATGAAAATGCTGCCTGTCCTCAGAGAGCTTACAGACAATTGGAGGGAAACAGCATGTGCACAAATAACTAACTACAAAACGAATACAAAGTAATTACTGGGAAAGGGAGTACTACTAATAATTAGGAGGATCTGGAAAGGGCTCAGGGAGAAGGAGCCAAGCCTTGCAGAGAGATTGGGATACCAAGAGGCGGACTGGGTGAGGAGGGAGGGCATTTCAGGAACAGAGGCTTGGAGGTGGGAGACCAAATGCCATATACAGGTAACAGCAAGCAGGATAGTTTGACTGAAAAGCAGATTAAATAAGAGGGTCTAATGTGGAAAAAAAAATTAATCTGAAAGAGATATTGAAACTAGATTGTTAGGGCTTAAATATCAACTGAATTTGAATTTAATCCTGGAGGCAGTGGGGAGCCAGAGAAGCTTTTAAAGCAGGGGAGTGAAAATCACATCTGTGCTTCAGGAACAATCTGGCAGTAGTATGGAGGATGGAGTGGGAAGGGAAGAGAAGAGAACCAGTCAGGGAGACAGTGGCTACTCTAGAGAGGTACCTTGTCAGGAGAGAGATGGGGGTGGATGGGAAAGATGTGGCAGTGAAATCAAAAAGAGTTGGCAAGTGCCGAGATGGACAGAAGGCGAGAAATGAGTAAGGAGTCGAGGTGGCCTCCTAGGCTGTAAACCTGGGTGACTGGAAGCAGAACAGTTTTTGTAGGAAAGATAATGGGCTCCATGTCAGAGATGGTGAGTTTGAGATGCTCATGAGGCATCCTGGTGGAGGGGTCTAGCAGGCAGCTGGCAATGCTGGGCTGGTCTAGACACATAGATCTGGGGGTCATCTGTGTAGAGTTGACAAGTGAATACGTGGGAACTGATGAGACAACAGAGAGACGGAGGAGAGGGGAAGAGAGAGGTGGGGGAGGGAAAGAGAGGGGGAGGGAGGGGAGAGAGAGAGGAAAGAGGAGAGAGAGGGGAGAATAGGAAGAGGAGGAAATGGAAAGAAGGCCCAGGATAAAGCTTTGGGGCATATTATTCCCATTTCTCCACTATTCTTCTAAAGGAAACAGAAGCTTTTTCACTTCTGGCTGAGTTTCATCAATGACTTAACAAAGCATCCCTTTAATTCTTGCAAGGACCAGCAATTTCTTCAGCATAGATGTCTCCCCTGCAATGATCCTGAAGAAAGTCACAAAACTGGGCTGACTTTATCCACTAAAACTTTATGGTACACAATCTCACCTGAATCCTCACTCAGTCATCTCAATAATTTTTTTGTCCTTTTTTTGTCTCTTCTTACCCCAGCAATACTAATGTTCCCCACTTCCAACAGATGATATAGCCTTCTGATGCCACTTAGGCCACTGGATGAAGAATGGGAGCCCCTTGAAGGCAAGGACCCATTTTGGTTTCTGTCTCTGTAGTCCCTCCACCTCGCTGTGCTTTGCACGTTAGAATGCTGAATGAATTTTTGTTGTTCACTTGTTTCAGTCACGTCCATCTCATTGGAGGTTGTCTTAGCAAAGATACTAGCGTGATTTGCCATTTCCTTCTCCAAAGGAATGGAATACTGAATGAAGAGATGTGCTGTGTCAGCCTCCCTCCTCCATGCCTCAAATCATGCCAGGCCCTGTGCTAGGGATACAAAAACTAAAATGAAACAGTCTCTGCCCCCAAGGAGATTATGTTCTACCTAATTTATTGCCATTTTCACCAGTTTCTTAAGTAGAAGTGAAACCTCAGAGTTGTTTTGATTTGTACCTCTCATTGGTGATATGCAGCAATCTCTCATAAATTTGCATTTCTCCTTTTGAGAACTGTTTGTTTATATCTTGATAACTTATACACTAGGAAAAGGTCCTTGGTATAATACATTTGTTTTGTTAATTCCCTATATACATTAGATATCAGATCTTTATTAGATATTTTGTTGGTAAGTCATTTTTCAGTCATGTCCAACTTTCTGTGACTCCATTTGAGGTTTTCTTGGCAGACGCCGGAGCGGTTTGCCGTTTTCTTCTCCAGCTCATTTTACGGATGAGGAATTGAGGCAAACAGGGTTAAGTGACTTGCCCACAGTCACACAGCTACTAAGCGTCTGAAGCTAGAGCTAAACTCAGGTCCTCTTGAATCCAGGCCCAGTATTCTATCCACTGAGCCACCTAGCTGCCTACCTTATTAGATATAGTTGATACAAATTTTTTTTTTCCGAAAAAAGAAGTTTTCATTCTTAGCTGTACTGGTTTTATTTGTGCAAAAGATTTATGTAACTGAAATCATCTATTTTATATTTTGCAGTTGCTTATATCACTTATTTCACTAAAAATTCTCCCCTTAGTTGTGAAAGGAGCATGATCTTGTTCTCAGAGTTTTGAGCAAATTATGCTATATAGCATAAAGCACTGGGCTACCCCTAATTTCTGATAAATTAGCCCTGTGATCAAATTTTCCCAGTACTTCTTAACTAAAAGGAGTCTTTGCCCCAGAAACTTATGCTTCTGGGATGTATTAAGCATTGATCACCTGTTTTCCATCAATTATCTTCCCCCCACCCCCAGCCTTCACCCTTCTTGACATCTCTATAGCATTGCCCCTTCTTCCCTCCTATCCTACTCTACCCTACCCTGTTCTCTCTAAGGTTAAGAGACATCATCCTCTGCTGGTTCTCCTCAAGCCTCTGATCATTCTTCCTTGGCTTCTCATCCTCTTCACTACCCTTTAGTGAAGATGCTCCATAAGGTTTATCCTCAGGCCCCTCCCAGTCTCTACACTCTCTTCCCCAGTAATCTCATTCAATTCTATCACTTTGTTACTTCTCTTCTCTTGATGATCCTTACTCTGATCTTCTAAGCTCCAGATCAAGGGGTCTTAACCATTTTTCGTGTTATGGGCCTCTTTGGTGGTCTGGTGAACCTTATGGACTTTTCAGAATAACATTTTAAAATTCATGACATAAAATACAAATGATTACAAAGTAAACAAATCATATTTAAATGAGATACAAAGGAAACATTATATTGAAATATAATTTTTTTTTGAATATGGTCACAGACCCTAGGGTAAGAGCAGGAGTTCACTTGGCTGTTCATTCCCACCTAACACTGAACATGTCTAAAATGGAATTCTTTATCGTTTCCCATAAATCTGTTTCTCCTTCTGCCTTTACGATTTTTGTCAATGGATGCCCCAACTTCCGTATTTGTAACCCTCCCATGTCACATCTGGTCAGCAGCCTTGGCAGTCTTATTTCTAACATCTTCTGTATCCAGCCCTATCTATGCCCACCACAAGCAGTACGAGCCTCATTCCCAGGCACCTTGGCTCCTGCAATAACATCCTTTGAGGTCTTTCTACTTCTCATCTCCTCCCTCCAGTTCACACTGCCACCAGAGTAATCTTTCACACCCACAGGTCTGGACATGGTGCTCTTCTGCTCAGAAGTCTTGAGAGACTGGTGCTGCCACGATCTTAACGTTGAAATCCCTCTGCTGGCATTCTAGGACCTCCACAACCTGGCACTACCCTACCTTCTGAATAGCCCAATCTCATATTACTCCTCTCTGCACGTTCAACATGTTAGTCAAACCAGAGGATTCTCAGGTTTCTACTCCTCACCCCCACCCCCAATACACTTTCCTGCCTCCAATCCTTTGGCCACAGTCTTTTCCTCAGGCCTGGAATGTGCTCCACACAACAGGATTCTACCTATCCTTTATAGCACGTCTCAGGTGCAGCCTATGCCAGGATGTGTTCCTTTGGTCATTAGTTCTGTAATGCGCTACTTCACATATCATGTCATACCACACATTACAGGCATCTTTATGAATGTCACCCCCTACTAGGCTGCAAATTCCTTGGAGATAGGAACTGCGCCTCATCTAAATGTTAACTCTCTCCTGGAGCTTAACACAGTGGTTTGCCCATACAAATGTATTACCAAATTTTATGGTCTTTCATTTGGATTTGACCCTTCTCAAATCCATCACCTGGTGGAATCAACCTTTCTAAACTCAGTTATGCTGGACTTAAGATACCCATTGTCCCTGAGTTCATACTCAGATTTTCTTAGGTCTCATAAGTAACCTATAATTCAAGAATACACGAGCACGATATTGGTGGGTATTTGCTCCCCAGCACAGAATCATCTACACTGGTTGTTTTCCACTTCCTCATCACCCATTCACTTCTAAATTCCTCACAATTCGACTTCTGGCCCTGCCACTCAAATTTTCTGCCAGGTTAGCGCTGATCTTCTGACTGTGAAACCCAACGGCTTTTTCTAAGTCTTGATTTTCCTTGACCTTTCTGACGCTTCTGACACTACTGATCATCTCCTCTTCCTGAATGCTCATTGTTCCCTTGGCTTCCCTGACACTACTTCCTCCTAGTGATTCTCCTACCCGTTAGCCCTTTTAAAATCTCCTTTGCTAGATCACCATAATTTCGAAAAGCCTTAGCTTGGGTGCTCCCTGGAGAACTGTTTTTAGCTCTTTTCCCATTCTATAAAGGTTCTCTCATAAATCTCATCAGCTGCCATTGGTTCAAGTACCATCTCCATGAAGATGACTTCCAAATCTATTTATCCAGCTCTAATCTTGCAAGATATCTCCTTAAGGACATCCCCAAACTAACGTGTCCAAAATTGAACCGTCTCCTCCTCTCCCAAACCTGCCACTTGTCAAAAACTTTCCTATTCCTACTGAGGGGACTATTACCCTACCCAAATCTGTAACCTTTGACATTCCTCTCTCTCATTGCCCACCTTTAATCAGTTACTTGTCAGGTCTCCCTGTACCTCTTTCCTTTCAGCCTCCATCTCTGTTTGCAAAGCTACACCTGACTTGAGAGCCTTCAATATCTCTTGCCCGGATGGCCTTCTAATCTGTTTTTGGCTTCCAGCCTCTGCATCCTCCACACAGCTCCTGATGAGGCCTGATTATATGTCACTCTCTTGTTCAAAAACCTTCATTTCAGTTCATAGGGCATTTACTAAGTGCTTACTATATATATATTGGCCATTATGCAGAATGCTGGGGATACAAAGGCAATCGCCCCCCCCCCAAACCCCAAGGGTCCTTGTCACCTTGGGGTTTACATTCCACTGGAGGAAAACATGTATGCAGGGAGGTTTTAATTTCCTGGAGAAAGCTGAGTCTGTAGACAGATGCAAATAAATGCAACTAGAGCGGACTGGAGAGAAAAACCCAAGAGAGACGCGTCCAGCCCCTTTCCTTCTCAAGTTTTGCAGCTCTGAACCCTAAGAACCTATGAATCTCAAGGCAACCCGCTGAGAGGTGGAAGGCACGTCACTGATTGGTAAAAGCCTTTGACTGACAACTTCCCCAACCAATACAGGCTTTCCCCAGACAATTCAAAAGGCACAAGGATGCCTACAAATTCACCTCTGTAAGTTTCCCTGGCCCCGCCCCCTCCCCGAGAGAGCCCAAACTGCCAAGGAACACTGCAGAAACAGCACTCTGAGTGGGCGAAAGAAGCGGACGCCCCCGCTTGCCCCCATCCTCCACACTGGCCTCTTCCAGAGCTCATTCTCACAAGGCTCGGGGGAGCAGGAATGGTCCGTTCGTCGGGGTTCGGGAAAAATCGGTCTTTCTCACCTGAACTACCGGTCCAAGGCACTGGAGCGATTCTGGGAAGGGGGCGGGGCTCCAAGAGGGCGCCAGTTTGTAAAGCCAAAAGCACCGCCCGGATTGGTCCTGCCTGAGCCGCCCCGGGAGGAGCGCATCTGGCTATTGGTCCGCTCTCCTGAGCCCGCCATATGCGCAGCTGCAGTGGGAAACAGCACGCGCTGAGGGTGGAGATGGAGGGGAGCCGGAGGAAGCCGGAGAAAGCCGGAGAAAGGGGCGGGGTTTCCGAAGGCGGTTACTATGGTTTCCCTCTAGCACAGCCCAGGTGACCCAGCTGGGTTGGGAGTGGTAAAGCCCAGTAAGTAGACAGCCCTCTTAATGATGGATTCAGTTCATTGAATTATCAATAAAATCCATGGCCTCACATCTTTTTGCACAAGTATGGCTACTGAACAAAGTAAATGTGAGATCTCATGGTAAGGATGCAGATTGACCTCATTATGACTCGGTTTGATGAGGTTCATAATTATTAGAATATAACCAAGGATATAGGGATAGAAACAGAGGTGTGTTGGAGTAGCGTTGTATATCAAGAGGTGTTCATATAAATAAATCCAGGAATTGGAGAGAACAGCATCTGGGTGCAGCAAAATGGAGGGAAGAATTGAAGTGATATTGACAAGGCAATATACCAGGTAGGTATAGGTATAGGTGGGGCACTGAACAGAGCACTGAACCTGGAATCTGGAAGATCTGAGGGCAAATCCTGTCTTAGAAACTTACTAGCTGTGTGACTTGGGGCAAGTCACTTAACTTCTATCTTCCTTAATTTCCTCAACTGCAAAATAAGGATAATAGCAACCTACTTCTCAGGATTGTAAGATTCAAATGAGATAATATTTATAAAGCACTTAGCATAGTGCCTGGAACATAGTAGGCACTTAATAAGTGTCCTTCACCTCAAAATTTTTAAAATGAATGTTAAAAATTGCCTTTTCATGTAACTTGGGAAAAAATAAAATATTTAAAAAAAAGAAAAGAGAATACCAAATTTTACTCTTCCTCAAAGAACAGAAATTTTTTTCCCCCAGGAAAAAAGTTCTTTCTTCCTTGTTCCCTCCTTCCTTCCCTTCCTCCTTCCCTCCTTTTCCTTCCTTCTCTCCTTTTCCTTCCTTCCCTCCTTCCTCCTTTCCTTCCTCCGTCCCTTCCTTCCTTCTCTCCTTCCCTTCTTTCCTTCCTTCCTTCCTTCCTTCCTTCCTTCCTTCTTTCCTTCCTTCCTTCCTTCTTTCCTTCCTTCCTTCCTTCCTTCCTTCCTTCCTTCTTTCCTTTCTTTCTTTCTTTCTTTCTTTCTTTCTTTCTTTCTTTCTTTCTTTCTTTCTCCTTCCTCCTTTCATTACTTTTTTCCTTTTAGGAAGGTCTCTAGTGGAGTGTTTCCACAGATCTTTCCTTTGCCCCATGTTTTACAATTTTTATCACAGACTTAGAGAAAGTCATAGATGAATTGCTTGTTGGATTATGAGATGACACAAAGCGAGGAGGCATAACTAACATATTGGATGACAGAGTCAGGATCCCAAAAGAACCTGACAAGCTTTAAAAAATGATCAGGGAAGCTGGATGGTACAGTGGATAGAGTACTGGCCCAGAAACCAAGAATACCTAAATGCAAATCCAGTCTCAGACACTCACTAGCTGTGTGACCCTAAGCAAGGCACTTAACCCCGATTGCCTCAGAAAATTAAAAATAAAAAGGATGAGCCAAGTCTAATTAAATCAAAGTTAATAAGTTTAAATGATAAATCCTGTACTTGGGTTAAAAATATTAATGTCTCCAAAGTACAAGGTGGGGAAAGTGCTTAGTCTCAACTGGGCTCTTATAGCAAGGCCATCAATTTCTCCTCCCTAATCTCTTCCTATGGAGGCTCTTCCAAACATCTCTCCTCAAGCTTTGCATACCATCCCCTTTCTCTTTCCCCTTAGCTGAGGACCTTATCTAAGGAAATAGAGAGCATTCGCTGAGTTCCATCCTTTCTACTTCTCAAAATCCTTTGACATAATCTCTAATTTTCTTTTCCTTCAATTCAGTCTCTGAATAAGAGGTGGTTCTTTTCTTCTACGGGTCCAGCCCTTCTCCAGGTACCCTGATTCCATACCTCACATCTCCAGCAATTTGTCCCTACAGTTACCAACCCCTTTCCCAGTCTAATTGTCAGTCTCTTCCTCTCATCTAGTTCTTTCTCTGCTGTTAGCAAAAACACTCCAGTTTCCATAATTATTTTTAAAAAATCCTCACTACACCTCACCACCCTCTCAAGCTATGGCCCAATATTTCTCCTTATTTTTACGAACTCTTAGAAAAAGCTGCCTCTACCCATTGAGTCCACTTCTCATTCTCAATTCTTTGTGACCTACCTGGCTTTTGACCTCATAGCTCCACAGAAACTACTCTTTCCAGAGTTACCATTGATCTTTTTTTTAAATATAGTTTTATTCATATTTTTGTTTTTAAATCACCCAATTTCCTAATGTGTCCTCCCCTTTGCCCCTCCTTGAGAGGTATGCCCTAAAACAAAAAGAGAAAAGAAAAACAGCCTGGTGAAATGAACACATTGAAGAAACCAGACATTTTATGTAATGTTCCACACCTACAGTCTACCACCTCTGTCAAAAAGTGAGAGAGATACCTACCTTCTTATCTCTCTTCTGTGGAGCCAAACTCATACATTATAATTTCACATTATTCGGTTTTCATTGTTTTGCTATTTTATTATGTTTCCATTCACATTTGGTATTTTATTTTCCTGCTTGCTTTACATCAGTTTGTATGTTTTCCCATGTTTCTCTGTTTCTTATTCATCCTTTATAAAAGCCCAGTAATATTCCATCATATTCACAGATCGCAACCTGCTTAGTCTTTCCCCAATCAAATTCTTTCCCCATTTTCAGTTCTTTGCTACTACAAAAAGTGTTGCTATAGGTAACTTGGTGTATATGACCAGTGAAGGATCTGTTAATTGCTCACTCTAATGGTCTTTTCTCAATCCTCATCCTTCTTGACTTCTCTGCAGCAGTTGACACTATCGACTAGCCTTTCCCTGACATACTTTCTCCTCTCTGGTCCTTTATGACATTGCTTTCTCTTTGATTCTCCTCTGACTTGTTCAACTACTCTTCAGTCTCTTTTTTCTGGATCATTACCCCCACTAACTCTGTATGTACTCCAAGTCTCTGTCCCAGCCTCTTTTCTATTCGTTCTTTATACTCTTTCACTTGGTAACCTTCTTAGCTCCTGTTGACTTAATTAGCAAATCTATGTAGATGACTATATTTATCCTACCTAGATAGGATATATATTTAAATTGAGTATATAATTTTATATATCCAGCCTGAATATTTCTCTGGAACTCCAATTCTGAATTTCCAATGGCCTATTGGATATTTCAAACTAAATGTTCAGCAGACCTACCCCATTCAACCAGTCCAAAGTGGAATTCCCCCAAACCTAATCCTCTTCTGAATTTTCCTGTTTTTGTAGAGGGTACCAACATCCTTCTCATAATTCAGGTTTGCAATCTCAGTGTCATCTTTAAATCTTTTCTTTCTCTCGCCAGATATATCCAATCAGCTGTCAAATCTTGTCATTTCACCTTTAAAACATCTTTCTCATCCAATTCTGTCTTTCTACCCAAATGTCTACCATCCTAGTTCAGGCCCTTTTTAGTACTTATCTGAAATATTGCAATAGCCTACTAATTAGTCTCCCTGACTCAGATCTTAGCCTTCTGCATTCTATGCTCCACAGGGCCATGAGGCCACTGAGTGGATAGAGTGCCAGGTCTGGAGTCAGGAAGACTGATCTTTGTGAGTTCAAATCTGGTCTCAAACACCTATTAGTTGTGTGACCCTGGCCAAGTCGTTTTACCCTGTTTGCCTCAGTTTCCTCATCTATAAAATGAACTGGAGAAGGACATGGCAAATCACTTCAAATATCTCTGCTGAGAAAACTCCAAATTGGGTCACAAAGAGGCGTTCATGACTGAAAATGAAGCCAAAGTGAATTTCCTAAAGTACAGGTGTTACCATGCCACTCCCTCTACTCAGTAATCTCCAATGGCTTCCTAGTGCCTTTAGGATCCCATATAAGCCTCCCTATTTGGCTTCGAAAGCCCTTTTTCACCCTTATTTTATGTTACTCTCCTTTTTGGACTCTTCAGTTCAGCCCACCTGGCCTTCTTGCTGCTGCTTCTAAATGCCACTCCCTCTCCTGCTTAGACTTCTTTGTACCGATCATCCCCTGTGCCCAGAAGGCAGCCATTTCTCGCTTCAACCTTTTAGAATCTTCCCTTTCCTTCAGAACTTTGCTCAAGAGCCACCTTCTATATAATCCTTTCCCAATTCGCCCAAGCCACTTACTGGTTCATGTATTTGCTTTGTATTTAATTGTTATACTCATGTACATATTGCCCCCTTGCCTAGAATGTAAGCTTTGTGGGGGCAGGCACTCTTTCACTTTTCACTTTGTGTGCTCAGGGCGTATCATAGGCCCTTAATAAATATTGACTGATGCAGCTAGTCTTGGAAAGACCCGGGTGATTTTAGTGAGTCAGCAGTGTGTCATGCCAGCCAAAAAGGCTAATGTGATCTTACGCAGGATTAGCAGTGGCACAGAGCCCAGGACAAGGCCATTTAGAGTCCTGCTCTTCTCTGCCCTGTCAGGAAGGAAGAAAGCAAGTATTAAGCACCTACTATGCGCCAGGCACTCATTTGATTTAACTCATTTGATTAATTAATTCATTTGCTCCTCATAACCCTGTAACGTAGGTGCTATTATTATCCTCCTTTTTATAGTTGAGAAAACTGAGGCAAGTATTTTGTGAGTGGCTTGCCTGAAGTCATGCAGCTAGTAAGCATCTGAGGTGAGATTTGAGCTCAGGTCTTTCCGACTCCAGGCCTGTTGCCAGACTGTGTGCCACCAGCTGCTCCCATATCTACATGTTGGACCATATCTGGAATATTGTTACATTCTGGGCACCCCATTGGTAAAGAGCCTCACGATTATGCATAACATGATTGTGTTCAGCCTGGAGAGAAGACGACTTAGGAAAGGACCAGAGATTTCTTCCACTTGGCCCTGGAAGATAGGACTAGAAGCAATGGGGAGACGCTGAAGAAAAGCAGGTTTAGGCTTTACATAGAGAAAAGAGAGAGAAAATGGTATAATGGAAAGCCTGGGGGTCCTATCCTTCCTCTGACATTTATTATGTGGGCACCCTGGACAAGGCACTCCTTTGGGGGTGTGTGGGGTGTTCAGAGAGGGCTAGCATCTCTGGTGTAAGGGCTTTCTGAGCCCTTTTCAGTGCTGTTCATCCGTCTTTGGTGTCCAACCAGTCACTCAACTGTCACCTGTGGCTCCAAGAAGTTGCCAAACCACAATAAACCATCTCAGCAGATGGACTAAACCAGGTTGAGGGTAATCAATGCTTCAAACCTGTTGGTGAGTTAGGGGGTGTCTACCCCAAGCATGTGAAGACTTCCCCAGGCAGAATGGGCAGATGAGAACAATTTGTTCCAACAGCCATGAAGGCACCTAAAGCAGCTGCTGTGGAGTGCTTAGAGCTTGGTCAGACATTGAAGACACCAAGGTCATCCACTTCATCCCTGGCCACTGCCAGTTGTCTTGACTTTTGTCTTGCCTCTGGACTTTGATGACTGTGGAAGAGAGTGAGGTCGAAGACTTTCTGCAACTCTGCCACACTTATATCCAATTCACAAGCAAGTCAGGACATCACCCTGTGATGCCATCAGTCCTCTTCAAAAACAAAGGACAAACAAAAACAACTAAAGGAGAGACAGGTTGATTGCAATCTGTGGTGTTGGAAGGATTTCTTATCCCAAGTGTTCTTATCCTACACTGATGAAATAATGGATCCTTTGTATATTTACATGTAAGGAAAACTCCCTAATGATTAGAGCTATCCAAAAGCAGAATGCACTACCTTGGGAGAACACTAGCAAATCTGGGGTAAGTAGGGAAGACTATTTCCCTCCAATTTATCCCCAATGACCCCTTTTTGTGGGTCTTGTAGAAAGGATCCTCGTTTATCTAGGAGTTGGATTAGATGGTTCCTGGCTTCTGGGATGGATGGGTAGGTGGATGGATGGATGGATAGGTGCGTGAGGGAATGGAGGGATGGATACATAGGTGGATGGGTGGGTAGGCGGATAGATAGATAGATGAATGGATGGATAGACAGAGGATTTATTGAGAGCTTACTATGTTCCAGGCACTGGACTAAGGGCTGGGCATACAAATGCAAGCAGACAAAGGTAGTCTCTTCTCTCAAGAAGCTAACATTCTAATAGAAGATGACAAAACATAAAGAGGCGCTGGGAAATGGGAATAGGATGGATGGGGAAGTGAGGAGAATGGATTGAGTTGGGAGTGAAATGAGCATGGCAGTGGCCCTCCATGGAAATGCCAAGGACTCATCAATCGGGAAAGCAGGCCCTGGCATCAGGGAACCTGAGAATATCACTAGGCCTCCTCATTAGTCACCCACAGAGCATGGAAATGGAGCAAGTCTTCTGGGGATTCTGTTGTTACCCTTATTCTAATAACAGTAATAAAGAGTTTTATGATTACAATATGCTTATATGGTTCATCATTTTTATACGCAGAGCCTTGGGTGATAGCTAGTACAGGTATTTTTACTGAGGATCAGTAAGTCTGTGCAGCTTCAAAGGACTGAATCAGGTCCATCAGATGTCTTCCCTACTCTCTTCTTCCACCCATTTCTCATATGAAGAGGTGGCCCTTTTCCTCACCGTGGCCAACTCCTCTGCACACACCTGAGCAATCCCATTCCCTCTTCTCCAGCCAACTGCCTCCTCTAGCATCCCTGCTGTCTCACTAATCTTCCATTGCTTCCCTATTCTTACAGATATGCTCCTATATCCCCCATCCTTAAGCCTTCCTTCTAGATCACTGGCTATTGTCCTGTGTTGCTCCTCCCTTTGGGGTCTAAACTACCAGAGAAAGCTATCTACAATTGGTTCTCTTGCTTCCTTTCTTCTCATTCTCTTTCTAACCCTCTAAAAACCTGGTTTCTGATAATTCAACTGGAATTGCTCCCTCCAAAGTCATCAGTGATCTCTTAATTTCCAAAACAAATGGCTCTTTTTCCATCTCCATCATTCTTGACCTCCCTGCAGCTTTTGACATTGTCAATCACCCTTTGATATTTTCTTCTCTTGGGGTTCTGGTGGCTCCTCTGTTCTTCTGTCTACAGCACTGTCACTTACCTACTTCTTAGTCTCTTTTGCTTGATCTTCACCCAGGCTGCTCTCTGGGGATACCTCCTCAAGGCTCTGTCCTGGCCCATCTTTTCTTCTCCTTCTATACCACTTTGTTTGGTGATTTCATCAGATCCCATTCAATTATCATTTCTATATAGCTGTTTCTTAGATCTGTTTATCCAGCCCTAAACTCTCTCCTGGCTTCTGATCTCACATCTCCAAACTATCTATTGAACATTTCAAACTGTATGTCCCATAAATGTCTTAAACTCATTATCTTTTCCCTCTCTTCTCTTCCTAACTTCTCTTATTGAATGATTGATAAAGTTATACAGAGATGAATTTCATTTAAATACAAGGGGGAAAATTTTCCCAGTTCAAGCTAATGGAACAGGTAAGCAGAATCTAGTCATTTTTCAGCCCTGACCTACTCTTTGTGACCACATTTGGTGTTTTCTTGGCAAAGGTACTGGAGTGGTCTGTCATTTCCTTCTCCAGGTCATTTTACAGATGAGAAAACTGAGGCAAACAGAGTGAAGTGACTTGCCTGGGGTTACACAGCTATTAAGTGTCTGAAGATGAGCCGTCCTGACTCTTGCCTGGCACTCCATCCGCAGAGCCACCTAGCAGCCCAATGGAATGGAGTACCTTAGAAGCAGAGAGAATCTCTGTTGCCAAGAGTCTTCTAACAGAGGTTAGATGAGAATTGGGCAGGTGTGCTTATTGCAGAAGGGATGTTGCATTAGGTAGAAGTTGCAGAAAGGTCCTTTTCATCTTTGAAGTTCTCTAGGCCTTATTTTCCTTATCTCTAAAATTATAGATTAGAACAAGGCCCTTCCCAGCTCTAACACTGTGATTCTTCTGATGCCTGAGCTGATTCATCTGGATTCTTTAAAGGCACCGCTGCTAAAGGAGAACACTCCAAGGGACAGCTCAGGGCAGGATCAGTACTGACCTGAACCAAAAAGAACTGGGCTGGCTTTTGGGAATTCAGTGGATACATTGCCACCCTTTGAGAGAGATTCATTCCACCTGTCCGATCTTCCACCATCATCTGATCCGAACTCTTGTTGCTGTAATCTATTGGCCTCAGGTCACTTTCCCTCTTTCCTTAAAGAGTTCACGTTTGACCCATAGTCACTTTCCAGCCCAACTCCTATACTCATACTTGAGGACCTCAGTATCCTGATTATGCCTTCAAACATTCCAGACTCTCAGTTCATCAACCTCAGTGCCTTGTGACGATAGCTACCTTCAGCCTCAGCCTGCTGAGGGATGGTGGCTAAATCTCATCATTACTCATAGCTAGAACCCCCTCTGTTCCCTATATCTTGGTCTCCCATCTCTCTGTCTACTTGACTCTAAACCTATTCTTTATCTTGTCCTTCCATCTTCTTATCTTTCAGTTCATCACTTTTATTCTGACTTCACTTTCATCTCTCCAGAGTCCTGATCCTATAGTTGGCCAGCTCGACCATACACTATTTCATCCTTGGCTACCTTATCCCCTTGATCTCCTGCCAATCAAATCCTGACAGTCCTCAACCTTGATCACCCCCACAACCTACCTTCTTTAGTCATATTTCTGCACTCCTGAACATTTTTTGGAGGGGGGGAAGGCAGGGCAATTGGGGTTAAGTGACTTGCCCAAGGTCACACAACTAGTAAACGAGTCAAATATCTGAGGCTGGATTTGAATTCAGGTCCTCCTGGCTCCAGGACCAGTGCTGTACTCACTGTGCCTCCTAGCTGCCCCTCTCCTGGATATTTTTGGAGGATGTAGCATCGCTGTACTCTGTGAATCCACTAAAGATTCATGCTATTTAATCTCCATTGAACTGTTGCTGTCACACAGCAAATCTTTTCTTTTTCTTTGATTGACTCCATTCCACTTCCTTCTGCAACTTTTCCAAACTTTTTCTTCTCTCCCCCAAACTCCTGTCCCTCTTTCTCTACTTCCCCTTTATCTCAGTAGATGTCTTTCGTATCTACAATTCATCCACTTATATCCTTGTTCCCTTTTCCATCTTCACTCATCTCCTTTAGAGCCTCCTTTCTTGCTCTGAGGAAGAGGTGGCCCTTCTTCTTGCCAAGGCCAACTTTCCCTGAGCCACCCATCCCTTCCCCTCCCATCTCCAGGAATTCGCTCTAATAATGGCTCCCTCTCTCATCTTCAGTCTCTCCCTATCTATGACTCCTTCCTCACTGCCTGCAAACTTGCTCAGGTCCTCTCCATCCTTATTAAACACCATCTTGACTTTACCATCCCCTTGAATGACTGACTTCTATCATTCGATCGACATCTATCATCTAGCTTTAGGCCCTACTGAAACTTCTCTCTCCGGGATTGTCACCAGTTAAGCCCACTGGCCTTTTCAAAGTTTTCATCCTCCTTGACCCTTCTCATATCTTCTTTTACTTGTTTCCCCACCTGTCTAACTGCTTCTTTTCAGTCTCCCGTATCATCACCCATTCCTTGCTTGGAATGCCCATCTTCCTCATCTCTGTCTCTCAGAATCCTTGTCTCTCTTAGAGGCCCAGCTTGAGGGCCATGTCCTCTGCAAAGTCCTCCCGGATGCCCTCAGTTGTTAGCACTCTACCCCTATATTTAGGAGTTGTATCTCCCAGTAGACAATAAGCCCTTTTAAAGAAAGGGACTTTTTGTTTCTATAGCCCCAGGGCCTAGCATGATGCTTTGTTCCATAGGAGGCATTTAATAAACATTTATTAAATTAAATATAAATTTTTATTTAAATATTTATTATTTATTAAATTAAATCAAATGGTTTATTCCACGGCTTTCAGTTTATCATGATATATCTGGGAAGGAAACGTATCAGAGGAGTACAAATGCACGTAGCCTAACTTTTCTTTTTCCAAGTTAGAAAACGGATACCATGATGCCAGTACAGGGGTAGCAACACAGTATTCCAGCTCCACTCCTTCGTTTCTCTCCTGGCCGGGCTTCTTATTCTACAGACTTTTCCACCATGCCTCATCTGCTCTTTCACCCTGGAACTTTTCTCAGTGCTTGAGGCCTTCTCCCCGTGCAATATCCCTCCACTTTCCTAGCCCCTTTCGTCCACTTTTGGAGCCTTCATTATGGCGATGGACCCAGGCCGGCCATGCTTCATTCCCCTACTGGCTACACTTCTGACTCTAAGGACTCAGCCACATACTTCCAAGTATGTGCCCCTTCCCAATACCAGGCTCTCTTTATGTGTTGTCTTCCCCATTAGAATGTAAGCTCCTTGAGAGCAAGCATTGTCTTCCCTGTTGCCTTTTTTGTATGCTCAACACTTGACACAGTGTCTAGCCCAAACTCATTGCTTAATAAATGCTTGTTGCCTGTCTGCCTATTGTCTTTAGGTAGCAATCGGTTGCCTATGATCTCTGCGTGATGCAGAACCACGTTATTCCCTCCCAATCTTCTTCTTAGAGGGGCATGTTCTCCTTAGGACTGTGCCCACTCCTCCAAGATGGAGTACCTGCCAATCATCACTGGCAAAAAGGTGGGCCAACCCACTAGGGCAGGGAGGGAATTTAGGCCAGTAAGAAGTCCTAGTACTGGCTTAAGTCTTCTCAACAAGCTCGTGGTACAAATGCTTTTGTCAGCCTTTAGCCATCTGAGTTGAAATGCTTCCAGTTTATGGAAATTTGCTCCTGATCTCACATAGGATTTTCTCATCATCTTTCTCCTGCAATCCCCGCCCCTCATTTTCCCACCTGTCTCATATCTTCTCTTTCTTTCTTTTTTTCTAATTAAACTGTTTTGGCTTCAGAAAGGAAATTGGTCTTAATTGTGTGCTATCACACTGCATTGTAAAGTTTATTATTTCCTCCTGAAGCTACAAGGAATGTATACAATTTGTCTGAAAACAAAGGTGTGACTATAGACTTCACAAACTCTTTAGCTTCAACTAGGCTGATGGGATGGCAGAAACATCAATAAATTAGTAAATAGCATGTAAATTCCCCATTTATCCACCAGAGGTAGTTAGATACTGTGAATTAAACGGTAGATATTGACAAGCCTAGTGGAAAAAGCATGCCTGGGAACTATTCATTCATTCATCAATCATTTATCCTTTCTTCCCTTTTGCCTTCACTGTTCATGTACTGCTAATGGTTAGCCCTAGGATATCCCAACAATTTATTTCGTCTACTCTTACCCTGAACTGGGGAAAGTCATGACACCATGTAGACTACATTATAAATTCATATTATTTAACCTCAATTGGACCCTCACAGCTGTATAATAATCCCATTTATTTACCTGTGGTCGACCTCAACACACCCTCCACAGCACCTATTGTCTCCTCAAGCCTCTATTTTTATTTTATTTATTTATTTTTCAGAGGGGAGGAAGGCAGGGCAATTGGGGTTAAGTGACTTACCCAAGGTCACACAGCTAGTAAGCGTGTCAAGTGTCTGAGATCGGATCTGAACTCAGGTCCTCCTGACTCCAGGGCCAGTGCTCTACTCACTGCGCCACCTAGCTGCCCTTAAGCCCCTATTTTTATCCAGACGTTCTTTCCCCCTCATTATCAACACGTGCTTGCCTGAAAAGGTATTCTTTCTCCATTCTTTCTCCAACTTCAGCCATCTTCTCTTCTTTTGCTCTCCTCTTAGAAGAGAAACAGTGTCTTTTCCTTGTGGGAAGTAACCTTTCCAATCATTCCTTTGATCTTGGTTCCTTTTGAAATCTTGTCCTCTTGTTTGGCTTCATCTTCAGTTTCTTCTCCACTGGCACAATCCGCTAAAAACATCCCAGGTTACCACAGGACATTGCCACCCATCCAAGTTATTGTCATCTCTGTATTTTGTGCAGTGAACAGAGCACTGGATTTGGAGTTAGACGACCTATGTTCAAATACCAGCTCTGCCATTTAGTATCTGTATGACCTTGGGCAAATCCCTTAAGCTGAGTCTCAACAGTTTCCCCATTTGTAACGTGAGGGGTTTGGACTTGAGCTTTAAATCCATGAACTGCTAAAATTATAGGGAAAAAAGACTTTTTTTTCACTGCTTCTGTTCCTCCCTACCCATTTTTCAACTCTTTGCAAGCTGCCTTCTATTGAAAGGGTCTCCAAATAGTACCCAGCGACCTCCTGATTGCTAAATAGACTATCTGTTCTTAGCCCTTATTCTCCTTGATCTTTTTGTCGTACTCGATGCCACTTTCTCATCCTGAATACTCTCCTTCCTTGAGCTCTGTGACCTTGCTTTGACTCGGTTCTTTTCTTATCTACCGCTCTTGCTTATTTCCTCCCCCTCTTCTTGCCCCTTACTAAGTGTAGGTGTCCCTCCAAGCTCTATTTTATCTCTCTTTACTCGCTCTCTCTATGTCTCTCTCTATCTCACTTCCCTATTTCTGTTGCTGGTACCAGTATTTGCTTAGTCTTAAAAACTCCAGCTTAAAATCTTAGAGTCATCTTGGACTCTTACTGCTCCCTCATTTACCAAGTGTGGTCAATTCTATGTCCGTGGTCAGAGCTGCTTCTTTCTCCTACTCTCTGCTCACAATGCCACGACAGCAGTTCAATCCCTTCTTTGTCTCTTTCCTATTGTAGCTATTATAACAACTGCCTAACTGATGTATATGTCATAAAATTACGAAACTAGGAGACACTTCAATGCCCACACCAGAAAAGGATTCCCTACACAGGGACAGATGTAAGTGGCCATCCTGTTTCTCTTGAAGACCTGAGATAGCCGGTTTTGTTTTTGGATTTTGTTCTTATTGTTGACAAGATTTTTTTAAAAAAAATTAATCTCATAGCTACTTCCCTGCAACTTTTACTTATTGGGACCAGATCTTTCTCTGGGGACCCAGCAAAACAAATCCAATCCTTTTTCTGTAAGAGAGCCTTTCAGTATTCTTGATGATAACTATCATGAGCTTTCTAAATTTCATGTCTTATTCATTTAACCCCTCTGGCATGTTTGCTATTTTCCTCTCCAATCCAGCTTGTAAACAATTGCCAAAATAATCTTTATACTACCAGATCCAACTAGGAATTTGCAAAATAAACACATTAGGGAATCATTATTTGCTTTATAAAAGAGTTTTGCACTTTACAAAAGGACTCAGAGTAGGTTCCTTTTGAAGATCCAGATCCCAAAGTGCATTTAAAATCACTACAAAAATGATTTATTCTCAATTTGTTAGAATTTATACATTTGTTGTGAAAATAAAGAAAGCAATGATACTTTTCTGAAGATGGAGTCTTTAGTTAAGGGAATTTTAGCTAATGTAATTGCTTAAGTTGCTAATTATATGCTTTTTAAAAATAAGTTTTTACTGATGTCTTCTATTTCTTATATCCCTATAGTTACCCTTTCCTTTCCAGAGAGACATCCCAAATAACAAATAGTATTTTTAAAAGGAAAAAATTATAACTAATGATACATTGAAAAAGTATGAAAATACTGTGGACTTTCCAACTTCACAAAAGTGTGGGTTGGGGGTGTCTTCTCATATCTTTTTATTTGTCATGCTTGATCTTTATAATTTTGTTAATTTACTTTTGATTTTTTTTTGATGTGTGGTGGTTCTTTCCATTTACATCGTTGTAGTCATTATATATATATATGATTTTCTTGGCTCTACTTACTTCACTCTGCATCAGTTCATATAGCTCTTTCCATGTTTCTCTGTATTCATCACACACATCACTTCTTATAGCATAGTGATAATCTATTACATTCATGTAACACAATTTGTTTTCTTTAGCCAGTCCCCAAATGATGGGCATCTACTTTGTTTCCAGTTCTTTGCTATCAGAAAAAGTGCTGCTATACATATTTTGGTGTCTGTGGGGACTTTTATTTTTATTGATGGCTTCCTTGGAATATGAGCCCAGCAATGGAGTCTCTGGTTCAAGGGTGTGGACATCTTATAATGATATGTTTTTTGTACTTTCAGAGATCTTAGAGAATTGGGACCATTGGAAGTGAATAAAATTCAGATTTTTATAAAAGCCAAATTTCTTATCCGCTCTTTGAGATTTTCAGTTGTCTCATCTGTAAAATGAAGGGGTTTGAGTCAATGAACTCCAAGATACTTTCCAGCTATAAAGCTCTAATCCTACTAAAAATGAGAGGGGGTTGCTCTATTTGGGATGGTGTGGCTTGCAGCTTTGGTCTTGTTACTGAGTGCTGGACTTGGCTAATTAAACTATGAGTATTGTCAAGTTGGAAGAGATCATATTGGGGGGAACGGGAGAGAATAAGCATTTATATAGTGCCTACTGTGTCAGGCACAGTGTTAAGTACTTTACAAATATCTCATTTGATTCTCACAACAACCTTGAGAAGTAGGTGCAGGTATTATCCCTGTTTTATAGTTGGGGAAACTGAGGCAAAGACTAAGTGACTTGCTTAGAGTCACACAGCTAATGGGTGTCTGAGGTTGGATTTGTACTCAGGTCTTCCCCACTCCAGGCCCAGCATTCTGTTCACTACCTCACCTACCTGCCTCAAAGCAGCCCAATCCCTAGGCAAGTCTACATTCAAATTATCTTTTAATGATTATCCAAATGCAATAAAATTAAATATAGTAAGAATAAATACAAAGTCTTATATTTGGGGCGGTAAAGGATTGGATAGAAGTTGGTGGGAGTTACAACTAGAAACAGTTCCTATGGAAAAGATCTGTGGCAGCTAGGTGGCAAAAGGAGACAGTTGGGCCTGGAGTCAGGAAGACCTGAATTCAAATCCAGCCTCAGACAATTACTAGCTATATGACCCTGGGCAGATCATTTAACCTCTCTGGGTATCAGTTTCCTCATCTATAAAATGGGGATAATAATAAGCTGTAGTAACTATTTCACAAGGTTGTTATGAAGAGAAAATGAGACGATGTGTGTAAAGTACTTTGCAAGTTTTAAAGAGCTATATAGATGTCAATTATTATGATTAAGGCTTGGGGGACACAACAATGCTCTTCATATATTTTAAGGCTATCTTGGGGAGAGGCACTGGGCTTTCTCTGCTTCACCCCCAAGGACCAAGTCAAGAGCATTGGTGGCAGTTGCAGAGAAGCAGATCCAAGTTTGATGGAATTTCACATTTCCTAATCATTTTGAGTGGTTCCCCAAAATGGAAAGGACTGCCTTGAGAAGAGGTGGTGCGTTCCTCACAATTGGAGATATTTGTGCAAAGGCTGGATGGTCATTTTGCAGGGTCATTGCAGAAGGGATTCTTGATCTCATCTTGACTCTCCAGGCAGGAAGAATAACCAGCAAGGGCTCCCTCCTCTCTTGCTTCTCCTTCATCCAGGGGTTTGTTGGAGCCAGGTTGAACCTTAACATCTGATTGTTAAAATTTCAGTGTGAGCTTTTACAACAGAAATCAGCAAAGGCTACAAATCAGGGTTTGATGTATTATTTTGTTTATTGTATAGATTTGAGAAAAGGATGGAGAAAATGTTAATACTGCAGTTTAAACCTGAAAGTTGTTGCATACATTTTTTTTTGCCAGTATACCCCCGCTTTTATCCCTCCACTTATCTCTTCCCTTCCCACACTATTGTCCTAGTTCCAGACCCTATCCCTTGAGCAGAGCAGGACTGTTCACATCACGTGGAATGAACTGGGAGTCACCAACTGTAAGCCTTCCAGAAAGATGGAGGACCACCAAGCTGTACCATTTGCTCTGCCACTATGCACACCACACTGCTAGGCCCTGTTGACTGTTCTGCTAGTGCACCCTAAGGACACAGGCCTTGCCATTTGCCCTACTATCACACCCTACCTTAGGACTTCTTGGCCTTTCCATCTGCCATGCAGCTAAATTCTCTTATATGTGTTCTTTCCCCCAATTTGAGTGTGAGCTCTCCAAGTAATAGGGATTGGCTTGTTTTTTGTTTGTTTGTTCGTTTTTTCCGATTTTCATCCCTAGTGCTTAGATCATAGTAAGCACTTAACAAATATTTTTTCATTCATTCATACATCAAATTAGGGGGTTGGGCTAGATGCAAAATGGCCCCTTCCTGTCTTTCTATATTTTAACACAATATTCTCCTCTGTGTGAATAGTCTAGCCATTACTGTTTCCCTCCTCAACCCTACCCGTTAGAATCCCTGTCATTTTTTAAGACTCATTTCAAGCGCTTCCTCTTCCAGGACATTTTGCATGACCACTCAGCTGCTTTAAGGTTCCCTTTTGAGGTTTCCTTCTATTTTACTCCATATTCATCTTCTATGTGCGTACACACATACACATTGACTACAATAATGTACATGCACCAAATCCAATTACATAATGGACTCTAAGTGACTTGCTCTTAGACCTTCTTAGTATATATGCCCAGTAATGAGATTACTGGATCAATCTTGTCTTATTTGAAAATCATCAGAACAAAGATTAAGAAGGATAAGATATAATCACGTAATTAAAATTTCTCATAAAAATATTTATCTTTAGAAGCATTTATTATCACTTCCTCTCATTTCCCTGCTACCATTTGAATGATTTTAAAAACTGGGGGAAAGTCTTATAACAAATATGTATAGATTGGCAAGACAAATTCTCCATTGGCTGGGTCCAAAAATGTATGTCTCTTTCTGCATTCTATTACCTCTCTGGCAAGATATGGGTGGCATAATTGGTCTTCAGTTTTCAAGACTCATGGTTTGTCGTTATATTAATCAGAGTTCTAAAGTCTTTCAAAAATCTTTTCTTCTCTATAATGTTATATAAATAATTCTACTTCTGTTCACTTTACTCCTTTACAGTTCATTGAGGACTTCCCAGTTTCCTCCAAAACTGTTTATTTCATCATTTCTTATAGGACAATAAATTTTGTTACATCCATCTACCATAATTTATTTATCCATTCTCCAATAGAAGGACACCCCCGTAGTTCCCAATTTGGGACCACTCTGAAAAGAACTATTATAAATATTTTTGTACACATAGGTTCTTTTCATCTTTCTTCAGTCTTGGGGCATAAAGTCTAGCAGTGGTACAGTCAATGGGCATGTGCAGTTTTGGGGCAAAGTTGCTTTCCAAATGCTTTGACCAATTTATAGCTCTGCCAGTGGTGTGCAAGTGTTCCTGTTTTCTCGTGGTCCCTCCAACATTCACCATTTTCCATTCTTATCATCTTGCCAAGCTAATGGATGTGAGGTAGAACTTCACGATTGCTTTAATTTGCATTTCTCTATCAGTGTTTTGGAGCGTTTTTGCACATAGTTCTTGATAGCCTGGATTTCTTCCTTTGAAAACTGCCCGTTCAAGTCCTTTGATCATTTGTCTATTGTGGAATGGCTTTTAATCTTCTAAATTTTAATTACTTCCTTGTATGTCTTGGATATATCACTTTATCAGAGAAACTTACTGCAAATTATTTTCCCCCAAAGGAAATAATTTTTTAAAGTAGAAAGGAAGGGAGACAAATAGTATTAGATCTCAAACAATGATACAAAGCAGTTATTGTTAAAACAATTTAGTACTCATTAAAGAGCAGAGAAGTTCACCATTGGAATGGATTAGGTACCCAACATACAGAAATAAACTTAGAGACCCCAACTACTAGGTCAAGGACTTACTATTTGACAAAATCTTCTAGAAAAACTGGAAAGCAATATAGCAGAAATTAGGCTTATATCAACATCTTGCACACTATACCATGATAAATTTCAAATGGATGGCTTAGTTATAAAAGGTCTTATCATGAAACAAATTAGAGCAGTAAGGAAGCCATATACCTACTACAACTTGGGATAGGAGAAGAGTTCATAACCAGGCATGGATGAGAGGATCTTTCTTTAAACTCTTTGGGGGTATAGGTCTATTAGTAAAGTAGAGCTGGGTCAAAGAGGATGGACAACTTAGTCACTTTTGGGGTATAGTTTCAAATTGTTTTTCAGAATGGTTGGACAAATTCACAATTCTACCAGCAGTACACAAATCTGCCTCTTTTCCCATAGCCCTTCTGGCGTTTGTTATTTTTCTTTTTTGGTCATCTTCATCAATCTGAAGGGGATGAGGCAGAACCCCCAGAGTTGTTTTAATTTGCATTTCTCTAATTATTAGTGATTTGGATCATTTTTTCATTTAGCTTTTTTTAAAAAAAAATATTTTTATTGATATTTTCTGTTTCTCACATCACCATAGAATCCCATGTATCCTTCCTCTTCCATTCCCGGGCAACCCATAACAATGCTTTTTCAGATAGGATGGAAAGTCAGCACAACTGATTGATATGTTGAAAAAGTCTAAAAACATGTGCAATACCTGTGGAACTTCCACTTCCATGAAGGGGTGGGTTAGGGCTACCTTCTTATATCTTTTTGAGTCTTACTTAATCTTTATAATTTTGTTACATTTATTTTTGATTTTTTTGAGCATTGTTCTTTCCATTTACATTGTTGTAGTTACTTTGTAGTTGTAGTTACCACAACTACTGTTGTAGTTATATTATTTTTCCTAGCTTTGCTTACTTCACTCTGCATCAGTTCATATATATCTTTCCATGCTTCTCTTTATTCATCACAAACATCACTTCTTACAGCCCTGTACTTTTCCATTACATTCCTGTACCACAATTTGTTTAGCTATTCCCCAAACAATGGATAGCTACTTTGTTTCCAATTCTTAGCTACCACAAAAAGTGCTGCTATAAACATTTTGGAATATATGAAGACCTTTTTCTTTTTGACAGTGTCCTTGAGGTATGAGTTCCTGGGTCAAAGGGTAGAGATATTTAACCACTTTATTTGGGTAATTCCAAACTACTTTCCAAAATGGTTGTACCATTTCACAGCTCCAACAGCAAAGTATTAGTGTGCCTATCTTTCCACGACCTCTCCAATATTGACTATTGCCATTTTCTTAGTCATTTTTGCCAATTTGCAGTGTATATGATGAAACCTCAGAGTTGTTCTGATTTGCATTTTTCTTAATTATTAGTGATTTGGATTTTTTTTAATGTGGTTGTGAATATTTTGCATTTTTGGAACTGTTTGTTCATATCAGATATGGAGCTTTTTCCTAGAAAATTTATGTTTTCCACTTCATCAAATACTAGGTTATTGGATCCTATTGTTTCTCAGTCTCTCTTATCTAGGCTGCTCTATTGATTTTTCTCTCTAATCTTTAACCAGTTTTAATGACTGCTACTTTATAATATAGTTTAAGGTCAGGAAGTGTTATTCCCCCTTCATCCTTAATTCTTTTCAAAATTTCCCTTGATATTCTGGATCCTTTGTTTTTTTCAAAGGAACTTTGTGTTATTTTATCAAGTTTTGTAAAGTATCCTCTTGGTAATTTGATTGGTATAGCCATAGCTGTTAATAGCTTGGTTTTCTTTCTTTGAAACGGCCCATTCATGTCCTTTGACCATTATTATTGGTTATTGGTTGATTGCTATGATTGGTTATTGGGATAATGGCTTATATTATTGAAATTCCACAAAATTAATATATTTCTTTTACAAGTTTTTCTAATTCCATTACATTTCATATATCCATTTAGTAATACCTACTTGTAAAGTATATGCATAGGGAATAATGTGCACAAGATGGAGAAAATACTGATACACAAAATGAATCATGAGGAGAGCATACCAGTATCCAAAAGGCCTTAAGGGCTTGGAAAACTGCCTTGGCAACTTGTAAAATTATGTTAAAATGATAGTATTGGACAAGATTTTGTACAATTTGCTATGTGGCTTTCATTTGGGAATCATCTGTAGAAAAGAAACAATTAGAAACAAATTGACCATTTCTGTGTATTTACAGGCATGTAATCATGGGCTTGTGAATCTGCAACATATTCAAATACAACATGGACACTGAGAGATAGCATGGTGTAGTGCATAGAGGATTGCCCCTTTTTAGAGCTTTAAGGTCTCTTAGAGGCCACTGAACTTAGCTCCCCCATTTTTTACAGATGAGATAACAGAGGGAGAGATTGAGTCCACACAGCTGTGATTTACTCAAGTATGCTTCCTTTTAAAGATCATTTGATTTACATTGTTGTAGTCATTCTGTATGTTGGTTTTCTGGTTTTTCTTATTTCATTTTGCATGAGTTCATAAAGATCTTACATTTCTCAAAATTCTTCACATTCAAATTTTCTTATTATACTATAATAATCCACTATGTTCACACGTGACATTTTATTCAGATATTTCCCAGTTGATGGATACCCACTTTATTTCCTTTTATTTGATATCACAAAAGTACAGCTTTGAATATCTTTGTTTATTTTGAAATCTTGTTTCTGTCTTTGATCACCTTGGGATATATTGGACATATATCTTTAAAGTGTTTTTTTATTATTTTGAACTTAAGAAACATGAACATTTACATAAATAGAGTACAGAAAATGATTGTAAATGAAACCACAAATCTCTATTATGTGCATCTCATATTTTAAAAAAGTAGATAGTAAATTCAACATGGTTTCAAAGCTGCCCTTCTTATCTGTGTCTCCCTCTGAAACTTCTCTCCATTTGTTTGAAAATACTTCAATGATGTTCTTTTCGTCTTTTTTTTTTAATTAAGTATTGCTATTTAAAGCTGGAAATTCTGTTTAGGTTCTCCTCAAGGAGAACACTGCTATGAACCAGAGATATAAAAAAGGGGAATGTGGTGTGTCTGGAGGTAGTAGTTCTCCCTCAATAGAAGTCTTTAAGCAAAGGCCAGATAATAACTTTTAGGCTATGCTGTGGATAGGATTCCTGTTCAAGAATAGGTTGGACTAGAGGGCCTCTGAGTTCCCTTCCAATTCTGAGATTTTATGTTTCTATGACAATTTAATCACTATTAAGATGCTGAGGTGGAATGACAGGAAGTGCTATGTTGACAAAGTTCTAAGGTAAGTGTTATAAGGAATTTTAATCATAATAATTAACTGACATGACAAACAAAACAATACATACCATAGGGAGATACAAGGCTATGTGAAATGCATCTATAATAATGTATGCTCCTCATACTGATTATTATGCATATTTTTATTGATACTTGACCAAGATGTTGTAAAGGTTAATTAGTATTTGTGAAGTAATAAAAATACCTGTGAAATACACTTTGTAGATAGGTACATTATTAGATAAAATTAACACTTTGCATTCATATTATTACTTTTCAAGTGAGATCTTCATTTGATAATTCATTTAATGAGAGAGACAGACAGACTGACTGAATTAGATTATTACTTTATATTAGGGATAACGGAGTCATAAGGTGGCTTGTGAAAGGTCACACATCAAGTGAACAGTAAAGTCAAGAAAAGATTAAGTCTTCTTTACTATTTATCCAATGCTCTAATCATTAGATGCTCTCTCCCTCTATGCAAAACATTTAACTATAATAAAAGGACTAGGACCTTGGGGGCACTGTTTTTAAATAAATGAAATATACATAGACTTTCAAGTTTGCATAATATAGTTTGTAACTAACACAATAGTTACAATGCGCCTGAAAATAGCCTTCCTGTTGGTTCACATTATTTATTTTGACACATATCCTTTACAGACTTCCAAAATATACTAAAAGATGTTATGTGTCCTCTGCTGTCTCGTTTCCAGTGTTCTTTATTTTTTTAAGAACATCTACCATTGTATTGAAAATATACATTTATGTGTTATGATAAATGGATGAATGAATGGATGGATAGGTAGACAGATGGATAGCATGAGGGGCACTGTGGTATAGTGCATAGTGAGCTGCCCTCTCTTAAGGAAGTCGGGAAGACCTGGGTTTAGATTTGGATTTGACACATACCTGGATCAAAGTTATCTAACCTCTCCGGGACCCAGGAAACTCTACAAGACTGTGAATTGCAGAGACGGGGCTGACCTGCATTGGTAGAAGGAGCCTCCTCATCCAGCAGCGCCCAATGTCAATGTAATTACAGGTTCTATTCCTAAACACAGCCCTACCCCCGCCCCCGCCCGGCGGACCCCCCCTTTCCCCAACTCCCCCCGCGCTTATTACGATGTCTCTTGAATAATGTTAAAACGTTAGTCTGTACACCTCTATTGTTTCGAGTATTCCATGCCTTACTTTCCTATCCTGGATAAAGGGGCAAATAATTGCTTCTTTCCCACTTCCAAAAGAGAATAGAAAAGTGATAGGATCGGCAGTAAAATAACACTCATAAAAAACTACAACTCCCGAAACACCCCGAGGAAAAGGCTGACACTTTCTCGCCCCTCTCCCCACCTCCCTCCCATCAATCCCAGAGATGGTTGGAGTATTTGGAACACTTCAGGGCAGAGGTGACCCTGTTGGGTACCGAGGCTAGGAAAGGAGCCAACTGGTTACCGCCTCTTTTGCGATGCATGCTGGGATTTGCAGTTCTCCATCGAGCCGCTAGGACTGCCTAGGTCAGCAGGGAATACTACATATTCCATGAGGACCTGCGGTCTGGGCAGCGCCTGCGTATTGAAGCTCGGGGGGGGGGTGAGCGGGCGGCGCTGGCGGCGGGAGGAGCAAAGATGGCTGCGCGGGGGTCTCCGCCTTCTGCTCCCGGTTGAATCGCTGGGGTTGCGGCGGCGACCAGGCTAGCAGCAGCGGCGGCAGCCGGGGCCGGGGCCATGGCGGAGCTGGAGCACCTGGGTGGGAAGCGGGCCGAGTCTGCACGGGTGCGGCGGGCCGAGCAGCTGCGGCGCTGGCGGGGCTCGCTGACTGAGCAGGAGTCGGCGGAGCGGCGGAGCTCCGGGCGGCAGCTGCCGTCGTCCCGCCGCGGGGGGCCTCGGGTCCGCTTTGAGGACGGGGCCGTCTTCCTGGCAGCCTGCTCCAGCGGGGACACGGACGAAGTGAAGCGGCTGCTCGCCCGGGGAGCAGACATCAACACGGTCAATGTCGACGGGCTGACAGCCCTGCACCAGGTAACCCCGGGCACCTGCGAGCCTCCCGCCGGCCTCCCCCTCTGGGGCTCGCGCCACAGTCCAGCGGGGCAGGGAGGAGGGTCCCCTTGGAGCTGCTCCGGCTGTCTCACTTTTGAGCTGCCGCCTCTTGCCAACCAACGACCTCCCCAACTCCCCATCCACCACCCTTGGGACCGGTGTCATTCACTGCCCAGGTGTGTCTCGTCGTCGCTCGCTGCCCCGCGCCCCTAGACATCCCCCCGAGCTCCCCCCGCCCCAGGTTGTCAGGGGCACCAGTGTTTCTGCCTGAGGCGCCACCCTTTCGCTGATTCCATTTCACTTCTGCTTGGTTACTGTTCCAAGCAGCTGTGTCACATAGGTGTCTAGTCAATGTCACTTGTCTGATGCCCGTTATAGAAAAGCTTCCTGTCTGTGCTGCCCCCTATAGAATAGTGGAGATCATTTCAGAGTAAGTCCCTCTGGACAGCCTTACCTGCCAGCAGCTCTGTTGAAGCCTCTCTTCTTTTGCTGACTCGTGTTGGGGTCAGCCACAGTGTCCTGCCAGATTAGTAGCTCCTAGAACATCGCTGGGATCCATAAGTCTCCTTTGGACATTGTCACCAAAACTTTATCTTGCATGGAGTCCTCTCTTTTCATCCCTTATCGGTGTTATCAATGCTTTGTTTCCTCCTTTATGCAACCAGGGTGTGACCTGGGTGCTGTCCCTCATGGAGATCTTACTCTGTCACTTGTGCGCTCTGTCACACATAAAATGACCTCTCTGCTTCTCATTTTACGAGCCCCAGCGTTCATAATATTGTATAAGGCCTACTGTAGAAATACTGTGGTGTCTATCTAGTGCTAGTTATGTGGAGTTTGCATGCTCTGACAGTTTGGTCCTTAGTAATAACACCTTTCCTTACTCCTGATTACTCAATGTTTCTTTATAAATTCTAAGGATAACTAATTCCACCTTTCCAAATGTTACTTAACCAGTCAATTTGGCAAGCCAGTAGCTCATTTTTCTTCCTCCCACCACCATCCACAATCTGGGCAAAGTGAATGTGGTTATCATGAATGTCTTACTTACACATGGTTCAACAAGTATTTATAATGGTAATACTGTTTTATATCACAATTCCCTGAATATTTCTGTCCACTAGCTTAAGTTCCTTGGTACTACATTTTACTATGCATATAACTGTCATAGATTGAGTAGAGGAATATACATTCACCTGTATTTATACCTACTAGTCCATATATGAGAAAATCAGTACCACTATACCATTGACCAGGGAAATTTGAAATGGGAACTCAGATTGGCAATTATGCTTTCATTTCACTTCTCTTTGGAATCCCTTGGGAGATATTTGGTATCAGAAAGATTCTTGTTTTGTACATTTATTTAGAATGGGAAGGAGACATACCTAGCTAGTGGAAGGAATCATGCGGTGAGTCCTTGGTGGAAAGAGAAACCTTTCTAATTTCCTTTTCAACACATAACTGATTGAATCATAGTGCCTCAGAAAGTTTCCTCAGTGTAATATACTGTTTTTTTGGTAAAGTGACTACTAGTCACATTGTCCCATACTTACATTATATTTAATTTTATGATAATACACTAGGAATAGCCATCTTACTCATTAATTGTTACCTCATCCATAGCAGGTTCTCTTTGCCTGACAACTGCCCTATGATTGCATCTTTACCTCTTTATAACCTCTGACTGTACACTCTGAAGTGCAGTCCCTCTCAGCATGGACAAATAGCTTTTGCCATTTAGTATCCTCTGGAAGTATGACTATAGTGGAATGAAGGGTATGGGATTCTGTTTTCCTCACATCTGCTAATCTCAAAATCGGAATTTCTTTCATCATCAACAGGGCCAACAATGAGCCCAGCTAAGTTGGTAGTACCACCAAGTTATATTGGAAAGGGCTCAGCTAATAAGTTAGGGTGGCTCTGGGCTTTGAGGTCAAAACAGCCTTCTATTGAGGAGGGCTTCTCTTTGTTAACATCTAGACAAGGGGCCTTTATTGGGACAGGAGCCCATTTGTAAGTCAGTTTCTGGCAAAGTAACATTATGTCTCTCTGTGATCTGAATCACTTTCAAGGTAAACAGAAGATTATTTTCAAAATGCAGGTCAAGGGCAGCCAGAAATTGAACAGCCTGCTTTACAGACTGATCCTTTTCTGATAAAGGGGAAAATGGTGATAATTATCTGGATAAATCAATTTTTAAAAGTACTGTTTATTCATTGGTTGTGCAGCAGATTTGACCTTAATTATCTAGATAATTGCTCCTCTTTGTACTTTTTTTTTTGCCTTAGAGGTCTAGCAACATCTGTAGCCTCTCATCTTGGTGTATAAGAAGGAGGGCACCTTAAAGAATTGCTCTCCTTTGAAATTCCTTCGCTGTGTTTCCTTCTTGTCCCACAAGGTCACAGCAGGCTTTTTCATTCTACATGCCAGTAGTTTTTTTTGTAGGTGTTGTCTTGCTACTTCTGACTTACTTCTCTTGGCAATCTTTACTAAGGCCACAAGGTGCCCTAGTCCAAGATAACAAGCACTGGGGAAACTATTAATATAATTCGAAATGGGTGGGAACAGAAAACACCTCAAAAGTTAAATACATTGTTATCAAAGCCTAGAAACTCAATGCTTTACCTAAGATGGTATGAATTGTCACTTATCTTTATATCCATAAAGGGTCTTTTTAAAAAAAATCAGGTTAAAAACCTGATTGTTTACATTTCAAATAACCACCTGCCTAAGTTAAGTTAATAGTTCATTCTGGGTACATGCAAAAGAGTGTCTTTTTCATTAGTTAAATCACTTATGTGATTCCCCAGGAGAGACTGGCTGATAATTTTTTGTGGGTTGGTAAATTTTGGATCCTATGTGGAAAACCTTCACATTGTGGCTCTTGGAGATATGGGTTTTGGGGTATTGGGATATAGTCCCTTGGAGACTGTATTTACTAAATTATTGGTCTGCTGTGACTGGGAAAATAGTAAATACTACTGAATGCTAGTCTAAGGTAAAGGTCAGAGTGCTTTCTTATTTCTAGAAGCCCTGGACCTGAGGGGAGTAGTTGGCTATCTACAATAACTCTGTTCCATCTGTAGAACTGCCAGAAGATTCAAGATACTTTTTTTTCCTTAAAGGGCAGGGTTAGCCACATGACTCCTTTACTCAGTTTCCAATAACTTCCTACTTCTTCTGGGATCAAATACAAACTCTTCTGGCTTTCAGAACCCTCACAACCTAGCCTCAGCCTCTGTTTTTTTAGTGTCTTCTTCTAGCACTTTGTACACTGACCTCATATACAACAACATTCCATCAGCTATCTCCAAGCCTTTGCTTAGCTGGCTAACTCCCTCTCCAGAAATGCAGTCTCTTCTCACCTCCACCTCTTAGAATTCCTCTCTCTCCAAACTATGCTCAAGTGTCACCATCAACAGGAAGTCTTTTCTGATCTTCCAATTGCTAGTGCCCTACCCAATGATGTTATGTTTATTTTGTGTGTATTCTTTATAGACTTATAGTTGTGAATGTTAGAACCCATTAGACTATAAGCTCCCTGAGGGTGGGGATAGTTTCTTTTCTTTCTTTTTCTTTCCCTCCCTTCTTTCTTTCCTCCCTCTCTTCCTTTCTCCTTCCTTTCTTCCTCCCTTCCTTCCTTCTTTCTTTCTTTTCTTTCTTTCCTAGCACCCAGCATAATATTGGTACATAGTAAGCACTTGCTAAGTCCCTGCTGTTTAATTGATTTTTGAATTGACTCGCTTTCAGATTTTTTCTAGTGGTTCTAGCTTTCTGGTTTGAATTGAAATAATCAAGCCTTCAGTCAGACCCACCTTCAAATGGACCCAGTTCCTTTTTCAGTGCTTGACATATTAAACTTGTTCTAATTTGAGCCCACAGCCCCCAGGTTCACAGGATTATTGATTTAGAGCTGCAAGGGACCAAGATCGTGGAATACATATCCCTTTTCTATTTATTTATTTTGTTTTATTGGTGCCTTTTGATTTTACACCACAGTCACTTCCTGAAAACTCACCACTCCCCTTGACCTCTTCATTGAAATAAACAAAAACAGTTCAGTAAAACTGACCAACCCAGAGCTGTCTGGTAGCATAGATAGCATTCTTAGCCCTCTACCTTTCTATCTAGAGTAGGGAAGTGAATTTCATCATCTGGTCTTCAGCACTAAGACTGATCGTTATATTTAATCTGAGGTCAGCTTTTAAAGTTGTTTTCACTTACATTATTTTAGTCTTTATGCATATTATTATTTTTTAGTCAACAAGCAGTTATTAAGTACTTATATTATGCATGACACTAAAGAAAGACAGTTCTTGCCCTCAAGGAGCTTACATTGTCACAGGGGAAACCAACATAAAAGAACTGAAAATTTGGTTGTGGTGGGGAAGGAAGTACCCTTGGTATTGGGGCATGTTGGTTGTTTGGATAATGAGGGTTGGTTGGTCTAGGACCCTTGCCCAAAATGGAGATTCCAGGAAAAATTCATCATTGGGGAAAGGGGCTCCACAAGAATGGAGGCAGAAGGCAGGTTAGGTATGTCAGTATAGTTTGGAGAACACTTAATTTTATAGCATATAGGAACTTGTTTATTCTGTGTTCTGGCATGTATAGGGTCTTTTCTATATCTGAACTTTTCTTCATCTTTTTTTTTTTCTGGGAATGTAAGCCAGAGACCTCTTCTAGAAAGTTTCTCTTCACCATCATGTTGGGTAATTAATTTGTAGTTTAGTTAGACAGAGTCCCTCTTCTGGTTCGCCTTACTTCAGTACAGCATCACCTCAGTTCGTATAGGTCTTCCTGCATTACTCTAAACTCTTCGTATTTGTCACTTACAATGTCACTTCCATTGCATTCATATACTTGTTTGCCTGGCCATTCTGCAGTTGATGAACAATCTCTTTTGTTTCCAACTTTTTGCTACTGCAAGAGTACTACTATGAATATTCTCACACACACACACACACACACACACACACACACACACACACACACACACACACACACACACACACACCCGTAGTAGCAGAATTGCTGGATCAAACAATATTTACAGATTACTTATTTTTCTTGTATATTTCCAAATGATTTTTCTAGAAGATTGGACTAACAGCTCCACCAACTGTACATTACTATGTATTAATTTTCCTATAGACCAGGGGTGCTTAAACTTTTTTGCATCATGAATCTCTTTGGCAGTCTGGTGAAGCCTCAGGCTTATCAGAACAATGTTTTTAAATGCATGACAAAATGCCTAAGATTACAAAAGAAATCAATTATATCAAAATACAGTTATCAAAGTATTTTCAAAAACTAAGTTCATTGACCAAATCCCTGGTCTGTAAGACCTTCTAGCATAAACTATTTCCATCTTTTATCATTGCCAATTTGATGAGCATGGAAACAAAATTGTATTAATTTAAATTTTTCTTATTAGGAATTTGGGGCAATTTTACATAGTTGTTGTTACATTTCTTCTTTTGAAAATGGTTTATATTCTTTGACCATTCATGTATTGGGAAATGATCCTCATTATGCAAATGAGGAAACCTAGGCCAAGAGAGGTTTAAATGATTTGCTCAATGTCAATGTCATATAGAGAGTGAATGTCAGAGCCAGTATTTGAACTCAGGGCTCTTTTCATTTCACACCATGCCACCCCTTAATTAATCTGAAACTGGATTGACCCTTGGCAATAGAAGGGAGATGAGCAAAAAGCCACATAAAAGTGCAGTGCTAGGCCTGGAGTCAAGAGGACCTGAGTTTAAATCTAGCCTCAGACAATATCCAGCAGACACTAACCCTGGGCAAGTTACTTATGCTCTGTTTGCCTCAATTTCCTCAACTGTAAAATGAGAATAATATCATTACCTATCTCCCAGGGTTGTTGTGAGGATCAAATGAGATAGTATTTGTAAAGCGCCTAATATAGAGCCTGGCATATAGTAGGCACTGTATAAATGCTTGTTTTCTTCCCCTTCTCTCAGTGAGGCCAAAGTCACTGTATACTTGAAGACCATTCTGACTGTGTTCAATCAAATATAAGACAGTTAACTTGTATGTTGAAATGAAAATGTTTATTTCTGTCTCTTCTCCAGTGCCACTGTTAATCACAATCATATTAATTTACATAATGCTTTAAGGTTTACAACATGTTTCTTTTCTTCATATTAATTCTGTTAACTAGTGCAGATATTAGCTCCATTTTACATGTAAGCTTTGAGTCTCTAAGAGTTAAATGACTTGCCCCAGTTGCCTAGCTAAGTAAGTAACAGAGGAGAGATGCAAACTCAGGTCCTCAGATACCTTTTTTTTTAAAAAATCAATTTTATTTTATTTTCAGTTTTAAATTTTCTCCCACCTCTTTCTTCCCACACTAAGAAAGCAAGAAAATTGAAACCCATTCCAAACATGTATAGTCAAGCAAAACAAATTCCTTCACTAGCCAGGCCTGGTATCCTTTCCCCTATATACCATGTTTTCATCTTGTAACCATATAATTGTAACTATGGTCAATTTTGCCTCACTGTGGCATTTTTTCTTAGTGTCAGGTATAGGAAAAATACTTTGAGTGGAGATTCTTTTGGCTCCTTTTTTATGGGCTGGAAAAGCCATTAATTCAGCATATTTCTCCACTTTGGTTTTTATGATTTTTGGTAGCATGGTGGGCATCTGGCTCCTTTTTTGCTTGATGACTAAACCCCATGTTTCCAGATTTTGGATTTTACAGCAGAGCTAACATTGGATATAGGGCATTTTGTTTTTGAGAAGGTAACTACGAGTGACTCTCTATGCCTGCATTTTCTTTCTAGCCAAATTCTTGCTCTCTATTAATAAAATTCTGCCAAATAGCTGTGTATTACCACACTGGTTTGTGGAATTTTCTTTTTAAGATTCTTAAAAATAATCAACATGGTTTTTTTTTGTAGCTTAATTGTAATTCTCTTAGTCAGGGGATTGGGCTAGAATTAGAGCTTCTTAAACTTTTTCCACTCTGACCCCTTTTTGCCTTTTGGCCCCTTTCATTGCTGTTGGGTGGCTTAAAGGTACTCGAAGTGCAAGGTGCACATGCTTTGAGTTCAGAACCAAGGTTTCAGTGAAGTTGCTCGGTGCAACAAGGGTAAGCGCTGCCAGAAACACCTTGGGTTCATTAAGCATTTGATTTTGAGTTAACTTTTGGTCGTTGCATGTTCAGAAACCTTTTACTGTTGTCACAGTTTAAGAAGTGCTGGGCTAGATGACTTTGTCAGGTTCCTTTTAGTGGTTTGAGGTTTAACCTGGGAATAGCTTTTCTTATTTAATCCTTAACAATAGAGATATTAGTTGTTTTTTTTTATGTTACTTAGAGTATACTTAATAATTGCTGTTTACTCTCTAATGATAAACACTGGGTCCAGTTCAGGTCCTTTCAGTTTTTCTACTCTTGTTCATCTTAATGACACTACAGTTGCATTGTCTTCCTGTTTCAGTCAGCCAGTCAGTCAGTGAACATGTATTAAGGAGGAGGTGTGAGTTAAGAGTCGATGTGATCTTGCTGCAAGATTAGTTTCTAAAGACAATGATAGTGTCCAGGAGAACACCTAAGATGGGAAATGATGCTGTTTGAGTTGTTTTCCCAGTTGTAATAATAGGTTGTGGTGATCTGCTTTCATCCTGCCCCCTTTGTGACTAGTGCCACATAATGAGCAGACTAATCAGTACTTGTGGGATAGAATAAAGCTAACTGTCTAGGGATTGTTGAACAGCCATGAATTTCTGTGCTTGCTGCAGGACTGTGGATTTAAATTACTGTTAAAGATTGTGCTACGGTGCTTCCAGACCAATTTTTATTTTAATATTCATTCCTCTTTTATTTTAGTTGACCATTTTTTGGACAAAGGCTTATTAAATACCTGCCTTGTGCACTTTGCTTAATGGTTGGTGCCTATCCAGAAAAGATAAGGAATGTCTTGGGAATCAAACCTTCTGGATTGTGAGTTACTTGAGATTTATGGCCTGGGTTTGATTCAAAGATGTGGAAATGTTTCTCTTTCCATATCCTATAGCCAGACACCATTAGTTAAGAAGTGATAAAGTAGTGTTTATAGTCCATAATCAAACAAACTTCTACTATGTGTCCAAAAGGTGCTGTGTACTTTGGGGTTAGAAAATAAGTATGTAAATGGAGAAATCTTTGTTCTCACAAAACTTGCAATCTAAAAAGTGTGTGTGTGGTGGGAGGGAGGGAGACGGGGGAGGGAGGGAGGGAGACAGGGGGAGAGAGAGAGAGAGAGAGAGAGAGAGAAGAATTAGATATCTATAACTAAAGACAGTGAACCATAACAATTGTGGGGTTAAACCATAGTACTGAAAGGATCCATAATGAACCCTTAGTGTTTTAATAGCGTTAAGTGATACAGGAAAAAAGATCTGATGGTGTATTAATTCGTAACTTAAGGAATACAATTGAGACTGAATTGAAAGGATCCTTATTTTATTTGCTTTTGGCTGTAAATATGGTTTGTTTTATTTTATTTGCTTTTTAAATTTTTTTTTGTTTCTTAGATTAGCAGCAACTTGATCAATAGTAGATGGAAGACTTTTGTGGAATTTTGTTAACAGGAATTTATGGTTTGTGAGGCATTAGACTAAAAATTTTTAACATTTTAGTTCTAACCATTTAAAATTGATACGTATGTTGACTTATTATACTACTTAGAGGTGGATAAGGATATGCAGAATTTTGATGATAGATGTATTCTCGTTAGTAAGTTACATTTAAGTGTATAACACAACATAATACAAAATTTTGGAATCTCATAATTTAGGTTTGAGGAGATATCAGTAACAAGACCTTACATTTGCATATTTCATTACAGTGTTCACATCAGTCAGTCAGTAAACGTTTATTAAATGCCTGCTGTGTGCCAAGCACTGTGCTAAGTGCTGTGGATACAAAAAGGCAAAAGACAGCCCCTGCCCTCAAGGTCCTTACAGATGTGACAATTTGCAAACAAATATATACAAAGCAAGCTGCATATAGGATAAATAGGAGATAATTAATAGAGGGAAAATTCTAGAATTAAGTAGGGTTGGGAAAGGCTTCCTGTTGGGATCATATCACCGTATCACTCAGCCCTGACGCTGATTTTGTGAGATAGAGGAGTTATTGTTGTCCATATTGTACCGAAGAGGAAACTAAGGCTTAGAGAGATTTCTAACTTTCCTAAGGGCTGTTAGATAGACAGTGGCAGATCTGGATCTGGTGCTAGGGTTTTCAGACTCCTAATTTTATATTCTTTTTATTACACTATTTTCAAAATACCTTTATTTAGCTGGTGCTTTCAAAGACATGACAGGAAGGCAGTGTGAACAGTGGAAAAGAGTGGAGGCAGAAGAAGTAGGTGCAAATCCTGGCTTCTGTCACTGACTTATTACTTGTATGGTCTTCGCCTCTCTGGGTGCTCAGTTTTCTTATCTGTAAAGTAAAGAGATTGGCTTAGATAGTTCCTAAGTTCCTTTGAGATCTAAAATCTATGATCCTATGATCTCATTAGAAAGTGATGCTGTCTTATATATTGTCCGTGTTATTTTGAACTACACATACATCCTTGGTTAATTAAGTAAGCCTGGTCATATAGTTGAAGTTGTAGTGAATTCTTTTTTAATGACTTTTAATAAAGGATACCTACCCAATATTGTTAAATTGGTTGCATGAACATATGATGTTAGGTGAAGTGATATTATTGGGGACAGTTCCAGAACAGTGTTATAAATGAGTTGAGGAAGCTCAGTTATGGCTGAATGATTTTACAGTAAGATTTCACATATTTGTCTTGGAGTATGATTAAAATTATTTTTTTCATTTAATTTTAATTTTATTTCTCAGTTACACATAAACACAAATTTTTAACATTCGTTTTTTAAAATTTTGCGTTCCAAATTCTTGTCCTCCCTCTTACACCTCTCCCCTCCTTAAGAAGGTAAACAATTTAATATGGATGATGCATGTGTAGTCAGGCAAAACATTTCCACATTAACCATGTTGCAAAAGAAAACACAGACCGAAAAAAGGAATAATTGAAAAAGTATGCTTGAGTGTGCATTCATGTGCCATCACTCCTTTCTCTGGTGGTGGGGAGCATTTTTCATCACAATTCCTTCAGAATTGTCTGGGTTCATTTTATTGCTGAGAAAAGCTAAGTCATTCACAGCTGATCATTGTACAGTGTTCTCTTGGTTCTGCTCATTTCACTTTGCATATAATTAAATTATTAACAAGGTTATTATAAAATAATGCTGGTCAGTTTTTCCTTTTGTAGGTTAAGCCTTCTCACTAAATGTAGATATATTTCTCTGGCCCTCAGTTTAATAACTGTTTAATGCCAAGCCAAGTAAAGAAAAATCAGACATGTATCAGCCTGGTAAAAATGATAGTAGTCTAAACATGATTATAACCTCCTTGGTCCAGGACAGATTCCATTAAATGAATGTCATAAAGCTGAGTATCATTGTAAAGTTATTCTTCCTTTTAAAAGAAATTCATTGAAGAAATTTTGAATTGAAGGAATTAAGTAGAGAAGAGATTTATTCTAAGGAATAGTATCTTTCAAATGAAGGCCAGTAACTGTTAACACTAGCCATTTTTGATGTACTGGAAACTCCTTGTTAGGGTTCTAGGCATCAATTATGCCGACTTTGGGAATAAAATATTTTACCTAGGGCATATTTTCCTAGCTGTTGTATAGCAGCATATGTCCCAGGCCTATAAATGTTCCATGATAGACTCTCAATAAATATTTATTGATAATTATGACAAAATTAGCCCGGGACTTCTTTGCTTAGCAGTTATATATACCTGCGTTGTCCTATTTAGGAGAACTATAAGAAATTGTAAAGGTGTCACTGAGTGAAGTTGTTGAATTTAAAGCTGTAAGGAATTGTTTGGAAAGGGGCCACTAACTTAAAATGATAATAATCTTTGTGGTGGTACCTTTCATCGGTGTGGTAACACCCAATGTGGAAATTCCCTCCACCAAGTAGATGTGTAACACGTCTGTAACTTACAGTATTAGAGTGGCACGGGGATAAGGTTAAGTGATTTGCCTAGGATAAGAAAGATAGTGTTTGAGGTGAAGTATAAACCTAAATCTTTCTGACTCTTAATGAGTAAATGATGCTGTCTCCACTACAGCGTGCACCTCTTGACGAAATGTGTGTATGTATGTATGTAAATATGTGTATGTATAACATTTAGAGGAAAAAGCATTATTTTAGTTATAAAACCACTGTTTGCCACCGCTGTTGTTTAAGACTACATGTGAGATAAAATAATCTTATTACCAACATTTTAATTATCGTTTTAAGCATTTTAAATTGTGTTTCTTATACAGAATCACTATTAAAGTTCAAGTTGGAAGGTGTTTAGTTACATTCAACATTTTTATCAGTGACTTAGACGAAGACTTAAATGGCACGCTTATTAGATTTGTTCATAACATAAAGTTGGAAGGAGTGGCCCATATATTGAATGACAGAATCAGCATCCAGAAATATTCTGACATGCCAAGTCTGGGAGAAAACCGTGTGCGTGTGTGTGTGTACACATGTGTATGCATCCATCTGTCTGTCCTCAGCAATAAAATTGTTGCCTTCTGACGTTTATATTCAAATGTGCAAAATATGTCTAGTGAGATAGAATAAATCAGTGCCCAATAAGCAGTGTAGAGCAGTGGAAAAAACTCTGGCTTTTGATTTTGAAAAACTGGGACCAGATCCTACTTTTGACACTCAGTGCCTGTATGACATCGGGCAAATTCCTTAAGCTCTCCAGACCTCAGTTTCCTAGCTTTAAAATGAAGAGATGGACTTGAGGGCCTCTGAGGTCCCTTCTTGGTCTAGATGTGTGATCTTGTGACAATCAGTGTGGGGTAGCTACAGTAACAAGGCAACAAGATGTCCCTGCAGTCAGTCCTCACTATCTAGTCATCCAGATGGGCTTCCGGCACTGACTCCCTTTCTGGGGCTACGTTTCTAGACTAGGTGTTTGTGGTGCAAAGGAGCAAGGAGGAGGGGTAATGTTTTGGTTCCTTTGAGGACTTTAATTACAATCACTTGGGCATGGTCTGACATACAATACGCTCTAGATTTTTGAGAGAGCAGATTTCACAGGGTTCAGAGAATGGATAGGTAGGATCTAGTGGCTTAAAATTCTACAGAGAAAAGCAGCCTGTAAAGAATAAGAAGAATGAAACTTTGAAGAAACAACAGTTTGGATGAAAAAGAAAACAGACCTAATATCAACGTATAGGGACCTCACCAAAAATCTAATATTTTTAAAAGGTATATCTCAGATTGGAGGTAACTGAAGATATGTTCAAAAATCTGATATGTTGCTGTAAGAAAATCATCAGAAGTTCCAAAATCATGGTAAAGTTCAAAATTCCCTGAGGGTTTTGGAAGCTGATGTCAACAAAAAGTATTTTTCACTTTTTGTTGTTGTTCTGGACAGATAATTTCATTGGTATAAGGAACTTCAGTGAGTAAACTCCTACCAATACAGATTAAACCTTTCCTTTAACTTTAAACTTTGTTGCCTCGGAGGTCCCAAGAAATGGTGATTAGCCCAGGTTCACAGAGCAGTTATGTATCACAGACAGAAGTTGAACCCAGTTCTTGTTTCCAAGGTCAGCTTTTAAAGCTGTTTTTGGGAAAAGATAGGATGGGAGTGCAGTTTTGTCCAAAGAGATGACAATGATAATGAATAATGGAGAAAGGCAGAACTATACAACTGTAGTTTTGCTTCTTTTTTCCTCTGTCAAAGGGAATGATCTTTGGAGAGAGCAAAAAAGTTTGATAAAAAGTTGACAGTCATGTTAAGTAAGGAGCTAGAAAGAGAATACAAAGCTGTCTTCACAATAAATTCAGCACCTGGCCCATGCAGACTGCATCCCAGAGTCCTGATTGATGGGCCACTGTCATCCATTTTTCAAAGATCATGAGGAATGAGATAAATACCAAAGAATAGAGTAAATGTCCTGGTCTTCAAAAAAAAAAAGGAAGAGGATGGAAGCTGCAGACTATAGTCCAACAAGCTTGGCTTCAATTCCTGCTAAAACTGTAGAATGTATCTTTTATAAATGTGGTTTGCAGACATGTAGGAAAAGAAATCACAGAACTAACATGTCATCTAGAACAGGACATACCAGACTAACCTTATTTTCTTTTTAGATAAGATTGCAGACTGATAGATTAGGGGAATGTTGTAGACGTAATTTATATTGATTTTAGGAAAGCAGTTGACAAAGGCATGCTCATTTTGTAGCTGAGAGAGAGCGATGTGGATTAGATGCTAGTACAATTGAAGTAGGTGCAGAGCTGCTTGAACAGCTGAGCCCAAACAATAGTCATTAATGCACTGGTATCAATATGTGGAGAGCTCTCTAGTGGAGTGCTCTTGGGAGCTGTCCTTGGCTTTATGCTGTTTCACATTTTTATCAGTTGATTTGGATGAAGACATAGAAAGCGTGCTTGTCAAATTTACAGTTGATACAAGGCTAGAAGAGAAAGCTGATATGTTGGATTACAGAGTTAGGATGCAAAAAAATCTTGATATGTTAGAATGATGTACTGAGCCTAATAATGTTAAATGTAATTCGGCTAAAGGCAAACTTCTGCACTTGTGTTTAAACATGCATTAATTCTTCAGTTGAACACAGAGAAGGCATAACTAGGATGAGTTTATGTGAAAAAGATGTGTGGGTTTTAGTGGATTGTGAGGTTAATTGGAGTCAGCAGTGTAATGTCACAGCCCAAAAAGTCAGTGACATGTTAGACTGCTTTAAGTGAGTCGTGGTGTCCACAGTGAGAGAGGGGATAGTTCTCTTGATAGTCCCTGATCAGACCGCATCCATGGTATTGCGTTCAAATCAGGGAATCACATGTTGGGAAGGATGAGTTTGGCTAGAGTGTGTTTTGAAGAGGGTGATTAGGAATTGAAGGGCCTTGAGACTATTCCATATTCCGGACTGGTTGAAGGAACTAGAGAGGACTTGAGGGTGAAGGACAAGATAACTGCCTTCAAGTATTCTTGTTCAGTTTGGGAAAGGAGAAAGGGGAAGGGAATGAACCATTTATATGGCACCTACTATGTGCCAGGCACCGTACTAAGTGCTTTACAGATACTTCATTTGAACTTGCCCTAACCTTGTGAAGGTAGCTGTTGTTATTACCTCCATTTTGCAGTTGAGGTAACTGAGGCAAGAAGAGGTTTACTGACTCATCCAAGGTCACACAGCTAGTGAGTTTCTGAGGATTCGAACTCAGGTTTTTCTGACTCCATACCTAGTACACTAACCACTGCACCACCTAGCTGAGGAAAGAACTAGCAACCAGAACCAGTGGGTAGAAGTAGAGAAGTTATAAAAAATTTGAGTTTCTTCAAAAGTCTCCTTAAGTCAAGTAAAGCTATTCTGAAGAAGAATGGGTTGCTTTTGGGGGCAATGGATTCCTCCTCACCAAAGGTCTTCCAGTAAAGACTGATTGATTACTTGTGGATATCATAGCGGAATTCTTGTTTGTTAATGGAATTTTAACTAGGTGGCCTCTGAGGTCACTTTCAGTTCTGAGATTCTGTCATGCTATGTATTATGGTGTTAAAAATCAGCTGCATAGATAGAGGATGGGGAAGATTGGACTTAGCAGTTCATGTGAAAAAGACCCTAGGGCTTTTAGTTGACTGCCAGCTCAATATGAGTATGTTGGTTGCAATTTAGTTGCCAAAAAGCTAATGTAATCCTAACGTCCTTTATGAAAATAGCTAGCATTTATATAGCACTTTAAGGTTTGCAAAATGTTTATATATCTTATTTCGTTTGATGCTCACTGTTATTCCCATTTTAAATGTAAGGAAACTCAGAGTCAAAGAAAGGTTAAATGGCTTGCCTGTTTAACTGATAAATGTCTGAGGCAGGATTTGAACAAAAGTCCAAGCTCCAGACCCTATCCACTCTGCTGCCAGCTGCCTCACTGTGTTCCTAGAACTAGAGCATTAGGACAAAGGGTGATAGGCCTGCTGAGGACTTTAAGTTAGTCAGGCCCCTGCAGTTCTGAGCATCACTGTTTGGGAAGCTCATGGACAAACTAGGGCATAATAGTTGGCTTTTAAGGGATCATGCAGATACTGAGAATTGTGTAAGAGTTTGGGATATTTAGGTGCTAGAAAGCTTAGAGGGAACATAGTCACTGGCTTCAAATATTTGAGAATCTATTATGTAAAAGACAGATTTGACTTTTCCTGTGTGTCTTGAGAAAGAGAACAGCGCTAATAGCTAAAGTTCACAGGGAGGCATATTTCAGCTCAATATGAGGAAAAGCTTCTTTATAATTAATGCTATACGAAATGGAAGAGACCGTCGCATGGAACAGTCACTTTCTCAATACAAATGAACAGTTGTGAACGTTATTCAGGGGGTAGTCATACTTTGAATAGTGGTTGGCTGAGATTACTACCTCTAAGGTAGTTATGCAGCCTTAAGTTCTATGAATGTTGCTAATGTTTTGACTTTCATTATTTGTTTTATCAGAAAGATTTTAGTTTTTCATGCAATTTAAAAACCATTTTATTACATTCAGAGATAGTTCTTTCTTCAGTGGAACATAGGTATAGATTTGTAATAGAGAATAATAAAAAGCTGAAATTCATCTTTTCAATTTGAAATTCATCTGGAAGCCATGTAGGCATCTCAAATTCAGCATACCCAAAACAACTCTTTATTTTCTCCTCTTAACTTTCCCTTTCTTAAACATAACCTATTTTTATTGAGGGAAACACCAGCCTTTCCAGGTATCCAAATTTGTAACTTTGGAGTAGTTTTTGACTCTTTCTTCTTCACCTCTCCCTTCCCCCATATCCAATTAATCGCCAAGCTTTGTTGACTTTATCTTCATAGCATCTTTTGAATTCCTGTTCACCTGCTGACCAACCCAATTCAAGCTCTTATCAGCTCACAGCCTTCCAAAAGAGCTCCCAAGCCTCTTCTCCTTTCCAGCCTATCATCTTCACTGCTGCCAAAATTTGATATTCCTAAAGTACAAGTCTTACCATATCATTCCCCTACTTAAGAAGTGCTCTGTTGCCTTTAGAATAAGATACAAACTCTTCAGCTTAGAATTTAAGTCTCTTCACAATTTGGCACTAGCCTACTTTTATAGACTTATTTCCTACTACTCCCCTTCTCCTTCTCTTTCTCTTTCATTCTTTCTCTCTCTCTCCCCCTCCCTCCCTCCTCCCTCCCTCTCTGTCTCTCTGTCTGTCTGTCTCTCTCTCTCACACACACACACACGCACACACACACACACACACACACACACACACACACAGACACACACACACACACGCTTCATCCAAATTACCCTACTTCATATTCCCCAAACTGGCTATTCTGTCTCCCCTTGTGTTTTTGCATAGACTGTCCTTTGCCTCGAATGTGCTCATTCCTCACCCTCGTCACGCTCTCTTAGTTTTCTTCCATAATTTCCTTGAAGGGTCAGATAGTATAGTATCTCTTACTAGGAACCTTTCCTGATGCCCCTAACAGTGAGCGCTCTCTCCTTTCTCAGAAGATCTAGTACTTACATATTGTATCCTAGGGTAGAACTGAAGTTCTTTTAGGGTAGGGGATGTTTTTCCTCTTCTGTCTTTGTTTTCTTGTTTGCTGCCAAAGTGATTTCCCCAAAACACAGATCCGTCGACATCATCCCTTTATTCTGTGACTCCTGATTCTCTCTTACTTCTAGGGTCAAATAGAAAACCCTCTTTCATTTAAAATCCTTTATAACCTGGTCCATTCTCTTACCTTTCTAGTCTTTTTATACTTTGGTACCCTCCTTGTACTCTATGATCTAGCAGCACTGGCCTTCTTGCTGTTCCCAACTCTGCTTCTGCCTTTTCTTTGGCTGTCCTCCATGCTTAGTAGGTATTCCATCATCCCCCTGTGCCTGCTCCCGCCCCCCTTCCTGGATTCACAGGCTTCCTTTAAAATTCATCTCAAAACTTGCTTTCTACTTTCCCAGGTCTACACACCCCCACCTCCTTTCCCATTTATACTATATCTGTATATGTATATGTGTCTATATGTAACGTACATATATACACACACACATACACACATATATGAATGTGAGCCAGCTTAAGGACTTAATAAATGTTTGTTGACTGATCAGAACAGTTCCTTGCACATCATATGCAAATAATAAATATTTATGAAGTGAAGTAAATTTAACAGAATTATCTCGCTAAAATAAACTTTAATGGAATGGTTTTGTTCTATTGAGTGGAAGATATCAGAAAATTAAATAGTTCTAAGTTCTAGCTGGGAGCTCACTTATTTTGAGCAAAGTTTTTATACAGTAAAATTGTAGATCTTTAAAAATTTTTTTTAATTGTAGGTCTTTTAACTAGTTGGACACCATCTGAGCTTTATTTTTCCTTATTTGAATTTCAAAGGAAAGAATTAAAAGAAAAGAAAAATAATTAAAAGAAAAGTGAAGATAAATTTGATGTCTTTCAAAAAGTCATTATATAAGAAAAGAGGCAGAATTGATTTGTAGGTCTTACCTCTTTGAAGAAGGTAGAACTAGAGAAGAAAGACAGCTAGGTGGTGCAGTGGATAGAGTGCGCAGCCTAGGGTTAGGAAGACTCATCTTCCTGAGTTCAAATTTGACCTTAGACATTAGCTGTGTGACCCTGAGTAAGTCACTTAACCCTGTTTGCCCTCATCTGTAAAATGAGCCAGAGAAGAAGATGGCAAACCGCTATAGTATCCTTGCCAAGAAAATCCCAAATGGGGTCATGAAGAGTTGGACACGACTGAAAAATGATTGAACAACAACAGAGAAAGAAGAGTATTCATTCCTTAATGTAGCAGTCGGGTATGGGCAAGTCGTTCGCTTGTCTCGGGCAATGGCAGTGACGTTTGGAGCCTGGATTGGCCAGCTCTGGAGAGGTCTGCTTTCTGAAGTTCACGGCGGATTTCGATTTCACAACAGGAGCCTAGGTTTTATGAACTGTGGATTTTTAAATGAGAACATTTTACCTGGAATAGGCTCACTCTTCTCTTTGCTCCTGGACCACACCTCACCAATCCTTTTTTCTCTTCTTTTGCATGGTTGGCACAACTTATGTGCTGCGGCTGTAAAATAATGAAATTCCAACATCTGGACATAGTGCTGTTACTTTGTAGTCACTTCTATCTTTCTTTCCTGTGTTCAGATTGTCCTATTTTACACTTAAATAACAACATGAAAAGTGAACTTGGAAGAAAGGACTCACTTTCAGGAGCATTGAGTTGTGTGTTTGAAGCAATGCTGAGTTGAACTCCACAGCTGACAAACATCTTGCCAGCATCAAGTCCTGGGCAGTTTGTGAGCACAGGAGTTTGTTTCATGCTTCACCAGATACCATAGTATGACAGTGTCAGAACTTTCAGGTAGCAATCTCCAATAAGCGGTTGCGATGTAGGACTAGATTTCAGGAAGCAGAAAAGTGAAAAGAGCCTTGGTATCTACTGTCTGGGAGGCAGCCCATCTTTTGGACAGCTCTAATTGTTAGTAAATTTTTCCTCACAACAAGTCCAAAGCTAACTGTTTGTAACTCTCTCAATTCTGAATGCTCCTAATTGGCCCTAAATGCTAAAGCTCTTAATGCTTTCCATCATGGCTTCGCTTTCACTCATTTCTCACTCCACCCTTCCCCACTCCTTTTTTTTTAAAGGGTTTTTTTTTTGTATTTTTAAAAATTTTTTAATTTTTATTTTTAGTTTGCAACACACAATTCTACATAATTTTGAGTTCCAGATTTTCTTCCCTCCCTCTCCCCCTCCTTCCCCAAGACGGCATGGAATCTCACATAACTTCTATGTATAACTTGGCATTGAATTAATTTACACACTAGTCAAGTTGTGTAGAACTATGACCAATGGAATGAATCATGAGAAAGAAGAAACAGAACCAAACATAAAACCAAAAACACAACCCAACAACAAATACAAAAGAGAGGAAAAAAAAGGGAGGGAGGAGAAAAAGGCAAGCATGAAGTGTGTCTCAATCTGCATTCACACTTCATAGTTCTTTCTCTGGACGTAGATAGCACTCTCCATTGTGAGTCCTTTGGAGCTGTCTCTGCATATTGTGTTGCTGAGAAGAACAAAGTCTGTCAGGGTTAGTCATCACAGAATCCATATATCTGTGGTTGTGTATAATGTTCTCCTGGCTCTGCTCCGCTCACTCAGCATTATGTCGTGTAGGTTCTTCCAGGTTGTTATGAAGTCCGTATCATCCCCATTTCTTATACCACAATAGTATTATTCCATTACCTTCATATACCACAACTTGTTCAGCCATTCCCCAATTGATGGGCGTCCCTTTGATTTCCAATTCTTAGCTACTACATAAAGAGCTGCTTTTTCCCACTTGTGTGATCTCTTTGGGATACAACCCTAGGAGTGTTATTGCTGGGTCAAAGGGTATGAACATTTTTATAGCCCTTTGGGCATAGTTCCAAATTGCTCTCCAAAATGGCTGGATCAGTTCACAACTCCACCAGTAACGTAACAATGTTCCAGTTTTCCCACATCCTCTCCAGCATTTATCGTTTTCATGTTTTGTTATTTTAGCCAATCTGACAGGAGAGAGATAGTATCTAAGAGTTGTTTTGATTTGCATTTCTCTAATCAGCAGTGATTTCGAGCATTTTTTCATATGTCTATAGATATCTTTAATTTCTCCCTCTGAAAACTGTCTGTTCATATCCTTTCACCAGTTCTCAATTGGGGAATGACTTGTATTCCTAAATATTTGTTTCAGTTCCTTGTATATTTTGGAAATGAGGCCTTTATCAGTGGCACTAGTTGTAAAGTTTTTCTCCCAA
>CM053626.1:256757120-256823616 GCA_028646595.1 Phalanger gymnotis | reverse complement strand
TGCGGTGGAGCCCTGCTTCCCTCTGACACTTTGTGGGTTCTGCAGCTCTAAAATTGGTTCAGAGCCATTGTTTTATAGGTTTTTGGAGGAACTTGGTGGGGAGCTCACGCCAGTCACTGCTTCCATCTTGGCTCCGCCCCCCGGGACTTGTTTTCTATCCCTAAACCTGGTGCTTTTCCATTTTTTGGTGCAGGCATAATAATGAAATACTCATTGAGTTCCTATTATTTATTAGGCACAGATAATACAAAGAGCCTAAAGACATAGCCCCCGCCCCTACCTAGTGACACGTGATGAACATATACCTGGACAAATTGCTAATAACATGCAATAAAATAAATGCTGAATCAATAGAATATATGGTAAAAGAATTCTGAAGTGGAAGGGAAAGAATAATTCTGTCATTAGAGAGAAAACAGAAGTTAGGAAGGGGTTAATAAAAAGAAGTAGGATCTGAATTGACCTTGAAAGATGGGTAGGATTTAGACTCATGGAGAGGAAAAGTATATTTTGGGGAGAAAGCTCAGCATGGCTGATTAACATAGAACATTAAGGTTTGCTGAGCATTTCCTTCATAGCCTCAGGAGGTAGTACAAGTATTGTTATCTCCATTTTGCAGATGAAGAAAAAGAGGTTCGGAAGGGTTCGATATTGGCCTCTAGGCCTACAGTCATTAAATTTCTAAGGCAAGATTTGAACCCAAGGTTTCTACCAAGCCAGACCAAGTAGTGACTCAGTAAGACTGTAAACATGGTTCATGTGGTGGAGATAAGGGCGGTAGGGTTGGGGCAAGTTTGTGCAGGGCCCAGAATGATAGGCTAAAGAATTTAGACTTTATTTGGTGGCATTGGGGAGGCACTAAACATTTTTGAGCATGATGAAAATGTTTTCAAAAAAAATTTGCTGGAAGTATACTCGATAGATTGAAGGGAAAAATGTTTGTAGAAAGGGAGCCAATGAGTTACTTTTACAATAAGCCAGGTATGAGGTAATGAGGGCCTGAACTAAAATAGTGACAAAATTGGAAAGGAAAGAACGGATGCTAAAGGAAGTGCGAAGGAAGAATCTCCAGGACTTGGTGACTGGCTATGCAGAGCAAAAGCAAGGGGGAGTCATAACTCTGACCAGGAGAATGGCGATGCCACAAATATAGATAGAGGCAAGAAAACTGTTTTGGGGGGTAGTTAATAAGCTAGTTTGTTGAGTTTGAAGTGACAAATAGCCAAATGCAAGTGTTTAGCTGTAGTGGAACCCTAGTTTGGGACAGAAGCTTGGGCTTGAGGTATAGAATTGGGAGTCATCCACATAGAAGTGATAGCTGGATCCATGAGATCTCAAAAGAAGAGAAGAACAAAGGGCCAAGAACTGAACCTTAAGGAATGCCCACATTTAGGGAGGAGTAAGAAAAAGAGCAGTGATTACAAAGCTAGGAGAACCAGAGTAATGGGTCATTGCTTGAAAACTAAAAGTAGAAAACATTTTAAGCATGACAGGATAATTAATGGCATCAGGTGCAGAGAAGTTGGAAACACATTTCTGAAATGGTAAGAAAGAAAATCAGAACTCTTAAAACAAAAAAACTGCATCTTCATTTCCCAGAAAGGTCTGCAATAGAAATTCCTTTCTACTTTCAGCTGCTGAGATAGCTCTGTCTTTTGAAAAAAGAAGCCTCGAAGGATTTAATCACCATCTCAAGGTCTCTAGAGGACTTTTATGAAGAAGAGCAAAGAAGTTCCTTTCTATAACCATTGAAGATTTTAATTTAAATAGTATTTTAAGTTAAATAGATTGGAGTTGGATTAGATCAGAGTCCTCAAAGAATGATCTGGAGGGGATTCCTGAGGGTCTCCAAGATCTTTTGGGTAGGGGAGTCTGTGAGGTTAAAACTATTTTCATAATAGCACTAAGACATTTTAATTTCTAATATGATAAATAAGGTTATATATAATCCACATCAGTAAAAGCTCTTGGGGGGAAGGAGTCCTTCGTAATTTTTAAGAGAATAAAGGGGTACTTTAATAACTGCCAGACTAAACTAAATCTAGTCCCTTCTGGCTCTAAATCATAGTTTATGGAAGCCCCAGTAGTTTCTTGTTGTTTGTGGTTATTGTTGCTGGGTAAGGGTAGGCCTTCCCATGTCTTTCTCTCATTAATTCTGCTTTTAATGAGTTACCAATAGGGCCTTTAGCTGGCTCAAATTTTGCATATGCTTGACTTCATGTTTGAGGGGGTTTTATGTTTACCCTTGGTTGGCAAAGAGGGGATGATTTATTACTTAGTTTGTGGCTTTTCCAGATCTCATTTGTTTTGACACAACTGAAAGACTGTTTTAAATGTGGAGGGGTAGGGGTAGAGTGGCGGTTTGAGAGAAGATTCAGTCCAACACTTCAGCTTAGGCATCCAATAAGTTTTAATTATTATAAATTCTCTTCAATTTTCCAACAAACCAGGATTGAGTTCTGGAGACAAACAGAGCCCTTCAGATCCTTTCAGGAAGGCACGTAGAAGTCTCTGAAGGGAAAGGGGTTCTCATTATTTAATTGCATCACCTTAAATCTAAGACGTCTTCGCCAGTGGAGACATGAATCTGTATAGGTTCTAAAGAAGTGTATTGAACATGATTCGCGATTTGGATAATCATAGTTCTTATCTTTCCTTTTGAGAATGGGCATCCACTCTTTCCTGTGAGTTAGCTTAGCTGTAGTGCTCTGGCTCCAGCTCTTCACTTCCCCTGGGACCTTCCTAGCAAATACCTATCTCCTGCTTTTAGTTGCCCCATTGGACTCTCTTGCCTTATATGTAGCTCCAAAGCTTTGTTATTGAGAACTTCTTCCTTTTTCAAAGAAATATTGATGTTCGTTTGTATAACATTTGTGGATCCCTGGGGCAAGAGCTGAATGCTGTTAACACTGTCACTTTGATTCATCATTTGCTCTCAGCAGCTTGAGGGCTAAGGCCACAGATATCTAGAATATAGTCCTCGAAAGCCAGTCTTACCTTTTGTCAGAGCACATACTTTCTTACTGTTGAATTGAATGGCACTCTTGGAATTTGTTAAGTAATAAACATTTTATTAACTAAAGGGACATTGAAAATAGAGTGGGATGCTAGTGGGAGCAATTTTCTGGAGAGAATGGGAGGGGATAGGATCAAAGGGGCAATTTAGATTGACTTTGGCAAATAGAAAGACCGTTTTTTATCATACAGTGACGGAGGGGGAAGACGTCTGAGTGATGTGAGATGGATAAGGAGGAGGGGAGAAAAGGGAGCTTTTGGTAAATGGTTTAATTTTTTGGTGATGTCCTCAGCTGAGAAGGTGGGGCAGGAGGGTACTGTAGAATGCTTGAGAAACTAAATGTTTCATGAGAGGCAACAAGGTGTGGATAAAGAGCTAGCTTTAGAATCAAGAACGTCTGGGTCCTGACTCTGACAGGTGTCTCTGTATTAGAATGTTCTCTTTCCTCATCTCTGCCTCTTGGCTTCTCTGGCTTCCCAAGTCCCCAGCTAAAATCCCACCTTTTACAGGAAGCCTTCTGCAACCCCTCTTAATTCTAGTGCCTTCCCTTAATTATTTCCTATTTACCCTGTTTATAGATTGTTTGTACATACTTGTTTACATATCATCTCCCTCATTAGACTGTGCACTCCTTAGAGGCTAAGGCCGCCTTCTCCCTTTCTTTGTATCTCCTGTGCTTAACACAGTGCCTAGCACACAGAAGGTGTTTAATAAATATTTATTGTCTGATTGACCTTGGATGAGTCACTTAACCTTTTCAGTATTCTAGTCAATTCTCTGAGATTGTAAGTTTTCTTTAAGAATTATTTTCATTATTTCAACCAACAGATTTTCATGTTCTCACTGAAAAAAGAAAAGCAAAATCCTTGTAACAAATATGCGTAGTCAGGCAAAACAAATGCCAGCATTAGCCACATCCAAAAATGTTCGTCTCATTCTGCATCTTCAATTCATCACCTCAGCCAGGAGCAGGACCGTGTTCTTCCTTAGTTATCCTCTGGAATTGGAGTTGGCCATTGCGTTGATCAGAGCCCTTTAGTGTTAGATTACAAGTTACCAAGCAGATTCTAGTCAGCATTGGTAGGAACTCACAGGGAATTCCCTTTATCAATAAATTAAAATGGTTTGCAAAGCACTCTCCTCACAAAGAGCCTCTGAGGTAGGCAGTACAACCATCATTTTGCAGAAGCGAAAACCGAGGCCTAGAGAGATTGAGGGATATACCTGTGGTCCTGTAGGTGGGGAGGATGAGAGCTGGGACCAAGCTGGCTGTTAAGTCCAGCGTTCCTTCTACTCTACCATGTTGGCAAGGTAGAGTCTTCAGCTGTAGCTACTACAGCTTTAATAGGCAGACTTTTAGAATATTTTAAATTTTCTAGCTAGCTTCTGCTGCATTATCCAGTAGACTACTATTCAGTGATCTTGTATAACTAACCCTCTAAAACAAATAACTTTGTGCACCACAGCTTCCTTGAAGTCTTGAAAAACTGGAAGCACAGGGAGTCATACGGATTTTTTAGAACTTGTGCTTTCTCACTCTAATAAACTGACCTTGTTGGGGAGTCTCAGGGAGAAGCAATCTCTAGGCCGTGGCTTCCTAGTCCTTAACCTTGGTTGCAAAGTTTCCAGCAATGTACAGTATGCAGAATGGCCACATACCCTGGCCAACCTTTTGTACGTCATTGCCTTTTCGGGCCAAAACTAAGTGTGGTTCTCTCGCTGCTCATACTCTGAGATGTGACTCTGATCACTTACTGTCCATTTCCGGACTTTGCCAGCAGGCTGGTGCTATTTATAAGGGACTGTTAATTGTGGCTGTTTGGATTGCTTAATTCACAGTAGCAAAATTATGTTAGATTGGTTTGGACTATGTAATGGGATGGATGTAGAAAATTGATAAATTTAATTTTTGCCCTGATATGAAGTGGGATGCTATTTGATTTCCTTGATTTTCTGAGTCCAAGTCCAGTGCTCAGAAAGGACTCTCTGGGCTGGATTCCTGGTTTGTCTCCTTGTTTCTGGCCAGCCTGTTAAGAAAACAAACCAGCATCTTAGTGCTGGCAGGGAGTGGAGGTATTTTGTTTTGATTCTCTGAGAGTTGCAGGTAGTTACACAACATTAACACTCTTAGGAGAAAGGACAGAACAAAATGTTTCTAACTGTCCATTTGATGTACTTACCTTTCCTTCTTCCCAACAGGTAAAGGAATAATAAATGCCCAACCAAGTAAGAAACACTGCAAGACTTACTTGAATCATTCGAATAGCTAGAGCTCTCTCATAAAATGGTTATTGGCTTTTGTTAAGGCTTGGGTCATTGGTAGTCTAGGAATTCATGTATTGATCACTCACTGTGGGCAGAATTAGATGCCATGAGAAGCTAAGTTCCCTCCTTCAAGGACTTCATAATTAAATAGGAGAAATTAGACAAACTAGCAGATTTTATGTGCCAGTATCAATAGACAATGGAATAAATAGCTTAGGCTTTAAACACAGTGTTGCACAATGATAATCACAATGATGGTTTTGTGGTGGTCTTTTTGTTGTTTAATCAAATTGATAAATATTAAGTAACTTCTCTGTGCTAGGATCTGGGGATACAAAGACAAATATATATATATGTACATATATATATATGCATATATATAGAAAGCTCCTGCCTTTGAATAATTGACAGTCTAATGAGGAGAGATATTGGATATGTGAATGGGTGAATGGGTATATAGGATATTGCAGGGAAGGCACTGCTAGTAGCTGGGGGATCATGAAAGCTTCATTAGAAGGTGATACTTTGAGCTGAGCTGTGATAGAAGCTAGGAATTCTAAGAGGCAGATGTGAGGAGGGAGAGCGTTCCAGGCCTGGGGACAGCTGGTCCAAAGACTGAGATGAGAAAGGGCAGTTTGGCTGTACCAGTCTGTGCATAGTGTGTGTGAAGGGAAGACGTGCACAATCAGGCTCGACAAGTAGGTTGTGATCAGGTTGTAAAGAGTTTTATATGCCAAACACGGGAGTTCATATTTGATCCTGCAAGTAAGAGGAATTTATTGTATAGGGGAGGTGACCTGCACTTTTTGAAAATCATTTTGGCAGCTGGATAGAGGATGATTGGGGTGATGAGAGACTTGAAGCAGGATGACAAATGAAGAAGCAATTTCATTAATTCAAATGAGTGGTGATGGGAGACTGAACTGAAGTGGTGGCCAAGTGTGGAGTATTGAAGGGAATGTATGTGTAAGATGTATGGGTAGAAATGACAAAATTTAACAACTGGTTGGATATCTGGGGTGAGTGAGGGTGAGGAATCAAGCTTGTGAACCTAGGTAACTGGAAGGATGGTGGTGCCTTAGACAGAAAATTGGGAAGAGGGGTCTGTTTGAGGGATAGGCTAGTGAGTTCTTTTGGACATAGTGAATTTGAGATGCTCATAGGAGATGCAGTTTGGACTTGATCTCCAGAGAATGGGGCTGGATTTCAGATGGACCGTTATCAGCAGACCTTGGCCAAGTCTTTAACGTCTTAGTTTTAGTTTTCTCATCTGTAAAATGGGGATTAATAATAGCACCTACCTCACAATGTTGTTATGAGGATCAAGTTAGATAATGTATTAAAACACTTTCCAAACCTTAAAGTGAACACACAGAATCTTTTTTTTTCAGCTTCAAATTAGCTAGAAATGCTTACAAATTCTATTTTCTTTCATGTGGCTTGGAATCATAATCTTATTGACCTGAAAGTCAGGTGATAGGGAGATGGCACAGCTTATAGCTGGGAAGGTCTTATAGTCTAACTCCTACTTCATTTTACACATAAGAAATTGAGTCTCAGAGAGGGGAAATGAGTTGCCCAAAGTTAAACTAATAAGCAACAGGATTCACATCCGTGGTTCTTGCTCAGTATTCTCTGATCTGTGCAATGCTCATGAAGAGCAGAAAGAAAGAAGGGAAGAGCCCCATTATAACTTTCTTCAGGATAGAGTTGTTTCTTAATCTAATCGTCAGAAATTCAGATGCTGATTTCTTCAGTGTGTGGATTATCCACGTATTTGTTCTCCCTTCTATCCAGCTTTGTCTTTCTCTTGCTTCTCTCCGGGTGAAGCTTGTTCAGAGCCTCTGTTAGGCACCCATTGCTTCTTGCTCTAGGTGTTGTGCACATTGAACTACGGATTCGAGTGCATGCTGCTGTTTTCCTAAGAAAACACTAAGGCACAGAAGTAGAAGGAAAAACACCTGAATATACCGTAGTGCACAGAGCTCTGGGCTGGGAATCAGGGAGATTCTTCTTCCTACCCATGTGACCCTGGGCAAGTCACTTGACTGTGTTTGCCTCAGTTTCCTCATCTGTAACATAAGCTGGAGAAGGGAATGGCAAATTACTCCAATATCCTTGCCAAGAAAACCTCAAAATACAATTGGACACAATTGAAATGACTCAACAACAGCAACACAAGTAAACTAAAATATGACCATTTGAGGTGTCATTTTTTTTTAATTTTTGTTTCCCAGGGGCTTGTCTTCTTTTGAAACTGACTCTTTGGAAGGGGGAAATTTAGCTTTTTGTTTCTATTGAAGCTCGGACATATTTCCTTCTGTATTATACAGTGTTTTATAAAACTTTTCCAAATGATTTTTACCTTTTTCTTCAACACTCTATCTTCAAAAACAAAATAGAAATTTGAATACCCACAAAAAATTGCTACCTGTTTGACATAGTCTGCTTACTGGTTTTGGCATCTTTGAGTCATTGCTCCAAGCATTAAATCATCCTATATTGATTCCTTAATGCCTTGGCACAGTCAAGCAAATAGGTAAGGTATATTTATTTATCCTTTCTTAGAAGACTTATAGATATTTGCTTTTAATGTCATGGTCACCTCCAGCATGACATTAGAAATATCTCTTTCTATCAGCTAAATGTCTATTAAACAAACAGGATTTGAATAGGTTCTTGCAATGGAAGGGATATTGGGAAATTAGAGGAATCTTGGGACTGGAGGATAGGAGGGTGGTCATTGAAGAGAATTTTAGGAGGACTACATTTCAATTATATTTAAATGTCAAGCTGTTGACCCCAAAAGTATAGTTAGGGTTCAGTATAATTTTACATGACTTAATGTGTAATTATTACTTTCTTTCTTCATGTATATCCAATTAGTTGCCAAATCTTACTGAGCTTACCTTCACATCCCTCCTTGCTACTTATTTGCCTCCCACCCTAGTTCAGGCTCTCTACACCTCTTGACCAGACTTTTGCTTCCTTCCTTTCTCTCACCCTATCCCCTGACCCTCCTCTTGTGCCCCCCCCCTCCTCCGCCCCCCCCCCCCCAGTCCTAAATTAAGTTTCAAAAAGTGGGTTGGCCACTTTCCTTTTCTTCTGGTCTTTCTTTCCAATTAGATACCTTTATTCATCACAATGATCTTAAATCTAATTGCTTGAACTTCAAAGCTGCCTTAAGCAGTCAGTATTTACTAGTAATATAGATTCTACTAAAAAGGAAAGACTAGTAGTGTGATTAGTTTTCTTTGTAGTTCTTTTAGAAGTAAACCTTGGCCTGAGGGAATAGAATAGGGATATAATTAATTTAGTACTGAAACAAAAGCCTTAGGGCCCTCTAAGCCTGGAGAATGAGATTTGAGTGTCTTTATTGCTATTTTAAGCCAGTTTCTGACCCATCTACCCCATTACAGTATTGGATCATGTAGGATGGCCTCTCAAAGTGTTAACTTGTAGCACCAACGCAGTTGAAGCTTGTCTACTCTCTGTCTATGCCTCTAGCTTGGCCTGATTAATACTTCAGCTGTGCAGAGATTTTCTCTGACTCTCTCCTACCTAGAAAAGGATTCCTCAGTGATTTCTCTAAAGGTCAGTGGTTGTTAGGTTGCTAAAAAACAAAAACAGAAAAAACACTTTGGATTCTTACTGCCCTGTCCATTTGGACTAGGTTTTTCTGTCATCCTGTGACAACAGAAGTTAGTGAAATATGGGACTTTGATCTTTGTTGATATCAAGTTATATTTCTTTCAGATAATTACTGTGGACCTCCTATGTGCAAAGTGCTGTGCTTGGTGTTTAATTGCACAAAGAGGAACAAGATCATGGATTTAGACCTTAGAGACCGTCTATTCCAACATCTGCATTTTAAAGATAAGGAAACTGAGGCCCCAAAAGTTTCACTGTGACTTGCCCAAGGTGACACAGTCAGTAAGTAGTAGGCCCAGGATTTTAACTCTGGTCCTTTGACTCTCAATTCATTACTCTTTCTTCTGTTCCTAGGGTCTTTCCCTGTGTTTCTTCCCCTGAAAGAATTTATAATCTAGGAGGGTGGACAATACTTGTGTACAAATAACTGTACTACAAGGCAAGATAGAAGCGCCGGGAAGATTGTATAGAGTTCTGTGAGTAGAAGGGTCAGAAAACATAGGAGGAGGTGGCGTGTGAACTAGGTTATGTAGAGCTTGGAACTTGGAGTCAGGAAGATGTGGGTTCAGATCCACCATAAATAATTTCTATCTGTGTGACCCTTGAGAGGTCATTTAACCTCTCTGTGTTTTAGCTTCCTCATCTGCAACATGGGAATGATGGTAGCCCTTGCTCAGATCAGGATTATGGTGATGATTAATTGAGATAATATATGTAAAATGCTTTTCAAACCTGAAAGCGCTATATACATACTAGCTATGACAATGATGATTATAACTGTTGGACTGGTGATTTCATCGTTATAAGGACTCTTACTCTAGCAATAAAGATAAGTATCTTCTGTGCTGTCAAATTATTCGAATTTACATTATTCACAGTTATAATGATATGTAAAATATGGTAATTGGTTCTAGCCCAATGTAAATATGCGATGAAAAAGATTTAAAATAAATTTATTGCATAGTAATTGAGGAGTTATAAAAAGTAAGTTTTTTTTAAAAAATTACTATGTGTCATACCTAAAGACAGCCTTGATACTGATGAGATAATGAAAGTGTTTCTGTCTAAAATATTTTGGCAATGGAGACTGAATTATCTTCTCTTTAAATCTTCATATATTCTCTGGTAGTTGTGGAGAGCTTTATCCACATCTCCAAGAATTCACATACTTATATTCTTACTTAATGAATTAACTGTAGTTGGATGGCCTGGGGCATTATTTAAAATCAGTAATGCTTTAAACACACTATTGTTGTCTTTGTAATATGTTTTAACAGCTGGGCCAGAATAACCTGAAAACTTGTCCTCACAAACAGCTTCAATCACCAGTGCTTTCTTATTTTGACTACCATACAACCGGAAGCGATTGATGGTTGGAGCCTCTCAGAGTGTGCTGATTTCAAGACTGATAAGCATTGGTTTTAATTTAAAATCTCAGGGTTAGCTGATCCTTAGACACTTTAAATCCAAGTCTTTTTTTTCTTTCTTAGAAATCTAAGTTCTGGAACATATCCTTTTCCAGAATAAACTTGTTTCATCCCCATTAAACATCTGTTGATCAGTGTATCCATTTTTTTTGATAGTTTTCTTCAAAACATTATAATATTTAGTTATCACATCCTTATCTGCACTGGCTGCTAGTCTGCTAATTTTAGCATTATGCAGTTGATCTCAATTTTTAAAGCCATCAAACCAACCAATGCTCACAGTAAAAGTTTCTTCACTATTCACTTCACTTCCATTTTCTGTTCACTGCTTTAAATATTGTAAACTTAAAGCTTCTTTTTAATGGCTGCTCTGCTAAGAAGAAATAAATTTTAATTGCAATCTTCAGTCCATCCAGCTATTTCTGTCATTCTGACATGTCTGTTCCTTATGGTTGTTTGCAAATCACAAAAAGCTGATGCAACTTTGCCTTTTTATTTTATTTTGCCTGCATGTTTCATAATAACCTGTTCTATAGATTCAGACATAACATCTTGTCCTTTTTTAGGATTAACATGACCTTGTTTATATATTCAGTTGTAAAATTTTTGTTCTAATGTAGTAACAAACCTTTCGTTTTTGTGCGGGCAGTGTTTACATCTGAAGTGTTCTTCCTTTTGCCCATTTTGTTAAGGTCTCTTGGTTGTTTATAATATAGTTTGTAGCAGCACCGCGCATTCACATGCCACGACAAGCAAGTGCAGTTTGACTGGGTAGTACCCTTAGTTGCATTGTATGCAGCCTGGTATCATTTAGCAGATTTCACAGTATTTGAACTCCCAGAATAGCTATTGTCTAACAGAGTGGTCTGGGGCCCTAGATAATTAAGTGATTTGAGGAGGGTCATACTCATTTGCTCCTCATAGCAGGTCAGTGCTATTATCGCCCCATTTACATATGAGGACGCTAAACCTGAGAGAGGTTAAGTGACGTGCCCAGGGTCACACAGCTAGTCATCGCATGAGGTCGGATATCCATTCAGATCTTCTTGATTTGGGGCTCAGTGCTCCATCCACTACACTGCCTTGCTACTATCACTTCCATCAGTGTCCTCCACTGACGCCTCATTGTAGCGTAGAGGTAACTGAGTTCTAGCAGATTGTGCTAGTGATGTGCAAGCTCTGGTAGGCCCTGCCAAGCTGGAAGATCTGAGTGTGGGATCTGTGATGGTCTGTGTGTCTATTGTCTGGTGACTAACTTAGCCAAATTGGAAGAGGTTCGTTGCCAGCTTGACTGCCAGGGATGAGTATTTCTACCCCAGCACTTGGAAGATGATTTCCTGAGCTGTTGAGGGCTAGTACCCTTGTGGGTGGAGGGCATATCTCCAATGGAGAGTTTGCAGGGCTTCAAAGTACTGAAGCAGCGATGGAGCATTTTCCTGCTGTGGCCACTGCCTTGGTGTAGAGCAGGCCTGCACGGCATGTGGCCCATGAGCTGCTTGTGGCCTACCAAAGGATTTCAGGCAGTCTGTGAAAAATGGAGAGGATATACAAGAAAGTAAAGCTGTAACCAGTCCACTAGTCACTATGATGCCCATCATGTAACTTGGCAGGTGGGTTGCCACTGCGCACTCTGTCCTGTTTGTCACGTGACCCACAGCAGCCAACTGTCATCAGTCTGTCTTTAGTCTTAGAGGAGTGCGAGTCGTACTATTTAGCTGTGTTTTTGGTCCTTACTGGTGTTGAACGCCAGTAAGCATCTTTTAAGTTTCTTACCCACAAAGTGAGTGTAGCCACGGGCCAATGCAGCTGACGCTGCAACAATGTGAGGGCTTCTTCCCCTCCCTCGCCGTGCAGCCGCCTTCCAAGTTACATGAGTAACTGGTGCTCTCTCCAAGGTCAGACACTCAGTTCAGTATTTCTTTGTATGTGAGCAGTTGCTGTGGAGATTCTTTGGTTGTACATTGAAGATTTTGGGGTGACTTTGTAAAATGGGTAATAAAAGGAATGGAAGATCAAATCAGAACATAGAGTGTTTAATCTGGAGTGGACAAATAGATACTTGTTTGCTTACATGAGAGACAAATTATTGTGCTGTGTTTGCTGAGAAGTAATAGCCATTCCGAAGGAATACAGTCTTTGTCACCATTTCGAATCAAAACATCTCGACTTAAACAAATTGGACACCAATGAAAAATGAATTAAAATGTCCATATTGTTGAAAAATCTCAATGGGGAACAATTGTTTTTGAAGAAAGTAAGCTCAGAAAATGAGGTGGCTACTAAGGTTAGTTTTCAGATTTCTAAAGAAATCAATTTCAAACATGATTCCAGAGTACTATAAACTGATTGCTGACAAGAAATATAATATGTCCCATTAACTAGATGTAAACAGTAAGAGAACCTGAAAAAAATGTATTAAAACTTATACCACTTAGCAAAGTAGTTTTTTTAAACAATAATGTGATTTCATGATAAATAAAAATCTTAAATAAGTGTAATTAATTGATTTTTTTAAAAATATGATTTATTTGTAAAATAGTTTAATTGTTACATATACCTTTATTTGGAAAGTGAGCTGCTAAAAACCCATCTGCAGCCCAAAGAAGTTTAGCCTATTTTAATTTTAGCCCCTGCCTACTGCCAGATTGTGCAGGTCTGGTGTAGAGCGTTCTGCTTTTTAAACTTCAGGGTGGAACAACTAGGGAAGACTTACACAAACTGATGCAAAGTGAAATGAGCAGAACCAGGAGAGCAGTGTACACAGTAACAGCAATATTGTGTGATGAACAACTGTGAATGACTTAACTCTTCTCAGCAGTACGTTGATTCAAGACAATTCCAAAGGACTCATGATGAAAAATACTGTCCATGTCCAGAGAAAGAACTGATGGAGTCTGAATGCAAATTGAAGCATCCTTTTTAAACTTTCTTTTTTTAATTTTGATATTTGTTCTCTTTTGCAACATGGCTAATATGGAAATATGCTTTGCATGATTCTACGTGTATAATCCATATCACATTGCTTGCCTTTTCAAGGATGGGGAAGGAAAGGAGGGAGGGAATTTGGAATTAAAAAATTATTTTAAAAATGTTAAAAATTGTTTTACAGGTAATTGAGAAAAAATAAAAACATTCTTAAAAAAGTAAACTTCAGGGACCTTTGACTGCCTTCTTGTAGCTACTACATCTTCATCAACACCGATATGACCTTTTCCTGATGTGTAGAAACCGACTTTTGGAGAAAGAAAGACAGAGTTTAAAAAAAATCATAATGCTGATATCATCATTTCCACAGCAGCCCACTCAGGTTTGACAAATGTCTCTAATCACTGGGCAAATAATAGATTTCTGCTTCACCCTTATTTTTGCGTTGTTACCTGATCATCCGTGATTTAAGTTGTCATGTGCGGTGATTTTATCACTTTTACTGTGTGCCTGGAGGACTATGATCATTCACACACACACACACACACACACACACACACACACACACACACATCATAGTTTGAAAAATCTTCATTCTGGAACTACTTTCAGCTGTTTTGAAAGGGTAACAATTCCCTTTCCCTGCTTGTCCTCTCTCAGGACCCCACTGATTTTTTTTGGTGGTGGTGTGCCAGGCTCCAGTCAGCATAGCATTACTGGGTACAAGGATCCTTCTGTTAGCTGAGAAAATGTTGTATGTGGCATGTTGTCAACTGGGCACGATGTCATAGATGGCCTTCAAAGTGCTCTTCAGAGGGGTAGAGCTCTATTGCCCTTCAGAGACTAGCAGTCCAAGAATGGTAAGGGCAGCTTTTTGTGGTGTGCAAATAACTCTAAATTGGCTAATTAAATTTCTGCCTTCTTGAGAAAACATTTTTCCCAATTGCCATTGACTCAGGCAAATCCTCTCGATAGACTGATTCACGTTCCCTAGAGAGTATGGAAAGCTGGGTTAGACAAGGGCTTCTGTTCTAATTTTTTTAAGCTTTATGCCACATGACAATTCCATGTTTATGCTTTTAATTTTATTCGTTAGTTTCTCACCCACAGACTCTTTGGTGAAACAGATCTCTGAAGGTGGTATCTGCAGTTTTCAAGCCTGGGACTGTTTCAGTCCTCGTGGGCTTGGGTCTCTGTTTCCTCTGGTGTCAGGACAAGCCACTTCTCTGGGGAAGTCTGAAAGTGCTCACTAAGTACCATTAACTGTGATAGTGGTACTAGAGGCAGTATAAGAGTGATGGGAGAGCACTGGGTTAGGAGCCAGATGACCTGGATTGGGTCCTTGACCTGATGACCTTGTTACTTCCCTAGGTTTTTGTTTCCTTATCTGTAAAATGAGAGTTTAGGTGAAGTCTAAGCTCCCTTAAGCTCTAAAATTTGATGACTCAATGGTATGGTAATAGTATTTTTAAAGTATTATTGTGGGATACGCTATAGAAATTTGCCATAAAAGCTAAATATTTTTATGTCATGTATTGCCGATTTAATGCCTTTAGTTCATACTTGTGTTTTCAATTGATAATCATGGTTACAAATCATGTTAATATGAGAAAGAATACAAAGTCTGCACATATGGATTATGTGTTCTTACATGGCAGCATGGGATAGTAGAGGTGGCTTTTATGGGCTATGCGACTTTGTGCCAGCTGTTTCACCAACCTCAGTTTTTAAACTCTAGGTTGCAGACCAGTTGCTGTTCTGCATTAACAAAAAGACTTTCCTCACTAGGAGTTCCCTATCTCAATGAAATTGTAGCTTAGGTGAAAATAAAAATCTTGACAATATCATTGTGATGTTGAAAGGGGCAAAGATGAGGCATACAGTGGAAAACATGAAAATCTTGAAGAGATGAAATGCCTTTCAAACTGAGGTAATTCAAGTAGTGGTGCGCAAGCACCTGCGTGGCCTGACTCCCAGTTAGGCATACCTTCTCCTTCGTTGCTGCCACAATGACCAGGTTCTGGCCTGTTACCTCTGACCAATGTGTAGAGCTGCTTGTGCTGTGGGACTGAGGCCATGCCATGATAAGGCAGGAGAAGTCCCTCACAAGAACAAGGCGATACAAACCCTTTCCTTATGCCTCAATATCATTGCAGTGATGTCTGAAATTCTCAGTCCTGGCAAACTTCACATCTCGATCATGCCTTTATGCGATTTGATCATGTGCGTTATGTGGTTTGGATTTCATTGCAGACAGACATTCAATTTTGGAGGAGATAGGAGAATTTCTTATTTTCCTTTCAGGCTTTAGAAAAATGCCTTTCCTGGATGGAAAACATTTAATCCTTTTCCAGGTAGTCAGCTCTCTGATACCCATTGGACATGAGATCTCCACCTCTTTGCTGCCCTGGCCAGGTCTTGGAGTTGCCTCTCCCTTTTGAAACTTTCAGAAGCTTCCCTTGTCACCCAGGCAGTAGCAGAAAGCTGGGCAAGGAGGGTAATATATGACTGTGTGTGAGAAAGTAAATGCCACAGTAAATGATATTATCTGGTTTTGGGGATTATCTATACTCTTGCTCCTTTCTGTTAGCATTGATAATTGATAATTAACTGTAAGTCTCGTGGATTGTTATATTGTGCTTTTGCCACTGATCTCAGTGCCAGCAAAATAATTTCTTGTTTTCACTTCTAAAACTATCAGTGTATATACTAGCATCTTCACAGTGAGTCCTAGGGTGATTTCAGAAGGGAAAGAATGATCTGAGAAGTAATCCTAGATTAACCAGACTTTTACTGCCAGAGGACTCTGTAAAACAAGATGGTGATAAAAGTAAATTATTTCTGTAGTACTTTACAATACTAAAAACACTTTTCACCGACATTTTAATCTGACATAGGTCATAGGCACTTATAGACATTTGTTGAATTGATTTTAATCCTTAACAACCCAGTTAATCAAGAAAGAGGTCATCTCCCCTTTCCAGAAGAAGAAACTGAGGCTTAGAACAGCTCAGTGATGGAGGAGTGAAGATGCTTTTTGAAATGCAGCACTTCCTTTGACACTGACAAAGCAAACTTAGAGCAACTTAGACTAGGCCTTAGCCAGGAAAGTGTATGCATGATTAGTGCTTTGAATGGAAATGAAAACACCACCTTTGTAAGTGTTGGGTAGCCAGAATCTTCAGTGACAACTGACTGAGGTCTTGGGAAGGCTGAGACTTCTTAAATTAGCTTTAGCTCTTGGGCTGTGGCCTGATGGAGAAAAACACTTGCCAGGGTTATATCACGTAGTCCAGGACACTCAGACCAGATCCAGGTTTTTGCTGTAGGTGGTGATCAGCTGGGAGGTAGAATGGTTGGCAGAGGCTAATACTAAGATTATTGAATTCTGAAAGGGTGACAAATTGTCTTTTATGCAGCCATGAGGCTGCTCTGAGTTGACTAAGATATGTTACCTATTCACCTATTTGATTGAAATTAGTTATGAACTTTCAGGAAATCATAGAGTTGAAAAGGCCTACCAGATAGATATGATTGCCATTAGATTTCCTTTGGTTGTTCTCCAAGATCTTTGGAGGAGCAAATTTGAAAAACTTCCATCAAATGAAGCAATCCATGGAGTTAAGAGAACTGGGTCCCATGCTAACTTTTGTGACCAAGGACAAATCCCTTAATCCCTCTGAAACTCAGTTTCCTCTTCTGCAAAGTGGGGATGATGATACTTTATTGTGAGAAAAGTGCTTTGTAAACTTTAAGGTGCTATAGAAATGTGAATTATTATTAAACACTTATAGGTACTTCAGGAGATACAAAAATGATGCATGGTGCTATAGATAAATAATACAAAATACACTATAATTATATAACAGAGGTGCAGAATACCATGAGAGTTCCAAGAAGAGAGAGGTCACTTGTGACTTGGTGATTTGGGAAGGCTTCTTGGGGGAAGTGGTATTTAAGGTAGGCCTTGAAGGACCAAAAGGAATTGGGCAGATACCTTTGGCTTGGGAGGAAAGGAGGAACTTTTAGACGGAAATATGATATATGAACAAAGACAGGGGGAAAAGCATTAGGATGTATTTGGGCAGTAGCAAATATTGTAATTGGCCTTTACCTGAGTGGAAAGTGTATGAAGAGAAGTTATTGAATTGGAAAAAAGAGACAGCTGGAGAACAAGTATTACTTAAGAGGTTCTTAACAGTAGTTCTGGAAAGTGGAAATTAGGGCTTGAACTGGTCTGGTGGCAGCAGTATTGAAAGGAGGGGCCAGTTATAAGAGTCAAGAGGATTCATAATACTCAGAGTCAAATGACACCAAGGTTTCTATTATGTATGACTGGGAGAATTGTGATGCCACTATTTTGTTAAAAAAGAAGAATAAGGAAACAGAAAATGGAGTAGAAGATAATACTTTGTTTCATTTTAGATAAGGTGAATTTGATTTACAGGTAGCACAATTCAGGTGGAAATTCTTAATAGACAGTTGTAAATATAGGATTAGTCCTTTGGACAAGACGTTGGGGCTGAGCTGTGTACAGTACTGAAAATACACTAGGTACTCAAAAGTGCTTGTGATTTATTGAAGCTTTTTAGTGTAGATAGGATTGTCCAAAAGGCTTCCTAAAGCTATTACTTTTAGTAATATGAATCTGTGATAGACTTTGGCCCAAAGTCAACTTTCATAGATTCTCTTCTCAGTTCTTTACGACTGGACCATATAGATAAGAAATAGAAAAAAACTCATCTCTTGTCAAATTGCTTTCAATTTTAGTGAAGTTAGCTTATTTCCTTGTCTTTCATGTGCCTCTTGATTTTTTGTTATTGGGCCATTCCCGACACATCCTGCTTTAAATTCTAACTTTATCTAACTTCTTCCCATATTAACTCAGTGAGAGTATGATCATTCTTTATGTCTTATGTGCTTATATACATAATTTACACTATATTCAAATGATTCAATTTAAGTATTTTGTCAAACAGTTACTTGCAAGGGAGTGTGGAAAACAAAGTATAAGGCATTGTCCCTGCCCTTATGCACCTTACAAGTGAGTAGGATAGGTGAGATGTGTACACAAATAACTATAAGAAGAGATATGTGACAATGCAGTGAGAGAAGCAAGTGCAAAGTTGTTCAGAGGAAGGATCCGGAAAGTCTTTCTGTAGTAGATGACCTTTCAGCTGGGCCTTAAAGGTTGGCCAAGATTGGCTAGGTGATGTAGGGGAAAGAAAGAAAAGTGTGAACGACATCACAAGTATGAAGAAATAGTGAGAGCAAAGATGTACAGGTAGAAAAGCTTGAAGTATGTTTGTGAAAAGTAAATAATACAGTTTGGCTATGCTACTCATCTCTTCATCAATGGAATTCTTTCCATCTACTGATAATCTTGTTTGGATTCGTCTTTCAGTAGTTAGCAAACTTCTACTTCCTCTTACTCTGTCAGTTCCTGTGATACTAAATCCCTGATTGCCAAAGAGTAAGTCTCTACACCCTAACTCCTTCTCATACCATCCATCTCAGCTCTACCCCACAGTGCCTTACTCCATATCTGCCCACTTCATTCACTGTTCTCTCTGGAATTCTTTCTGCATAATTAACAAACATTCCTTAATTTTATACCTTTTCCTCTCATGCTCCTTCCACTTTCTGTCTCTCACTGGGGCATGGCTTCACTCTAATAATGCTGAATATCTTTTCACTGGTGTTTGCAACTTCTCTCACACTCCCTAACTCATTGGCCCTGGGAGGTGAAGGTCAGGTCCTTCTTCTCCACTTTGACTTCTAGAACATCCAATTTCACTGTCATCCATCAACCTCTTCTTTCTTTTAAAAGTGTTTTTAATAAATAATATTAATTTAATATTCCATTACAATCATATACCACAATTTGTTCAGCCATTCCCCAGTTGATGGGCATCCTGTCAATTTCCAGTTCTTTCCCACTACAAAAAAAAAGCTGCTACAAATATTTTTGTACAAATAGGTCCTTCCCCTCTGTTTTTCTTAATCTTTTTGGCATACAGACCAAGTAGTGGTCTTACTAGATTAAAGAGTATGCAGAATTTTCTAACCCTTTTCTAACATAGTTCTAGATTGCTCTGTAGAATGGTTGGATCAGTTCACAAATCCACCAGTGCATTAGTGTCCCAATCTTCCTACATCCCCTCCAACATTTATAATTTTCCTTTTCTGTCAACCTTACCTTTTCTCAGGTTCTCTTTATAACACAGTGCCTTATACATAGTGAAAACTTTAACAAATGCCTGTTGATTGCCTTATTGACTCACTCACAGGGTGTTTGGCTGTGGTCACATAACAGCCCATGGGTTTTTCAAATGGAGATAAGCCCTTGCCATCTGTGAGGTGGACTGATGTTATGTTTGAGTCTTATTTAAGCTTCTTCATAGAGTGGCATATTATGTTTTAAATCAGTGATGTTTCGAATGTCCACTCAAAACTCTGCTAACATTTTTATCCTGTGATATTTCTCCAGGGACTCCAAGGCTCACTTTTTCTTGCCAACCATACTTGTTGTCTTATTTAATGCAGCATTTCACACCTTGAAGAGGAAGAGATTAGCTTGGAAGGATTATGGCTGTAGGATGGCTGCATGTGTGCTAACTTCTCTTAGGCAGTGATGACCTATGACAATGAAGGCTTCTCAATTTGCTGGGTTTATTGACTTAATACCTTTATTTTATCCATGGTTTTTCTCTCCTCCCCAGATCCTGCCTTTATAGTAGGAGATTTCAGTATAGTCTCCTTATTTCACACCTGGACTATTGCAGTAGTCTGCTGATTGGTCTTTCTGCTTCAAGTCTCTCCCCTTCTAGTTCATTTTCCACTCAACTGTCATAGAGATCTTCCTAAAGCTCAGATCTGACCATTCCTCCCACCCCCAAACCCCCACCTCTGCTCCTCATTAAACCTCTATTGTTCTCTGTCTTCTCTAGGATCAAATATAAAATTCTCTATTTGGAATACAAATTCTTCAGCCCCCAGTCCCCCTTTCCAGTCTTACACTCTCCCTCTTCTTCTACCACCCTCTGTGATCCAGTGATACTTGCTTTTCCTTTCACAAGGCACTGGCACTGTTGACTCTGAGCATTTCTACTGGCTGTCCTCCATGCTTGGAATATTTCCCTCCTTATCTCTCTGTCCTGACTTCCCAGTTAAAATTCTACATTCTATGATAAGTTTTTCTGCTCCCTCTTAATGCTATTGCCTTCCCTCTCTTGATTATCTTCAGTTTATCTTGCATTTAGATTGTTTGTACATACTTGTTTGCTTTTTGTCTCCTCCTGTTAGACTATGAACTCCTTGAGGGCAGGGACTGTCTTTTGCCTTTCTTTGCATCTCCAGTGTTTAATACAGTGCCTGGTGCATGGTAGGCACTTAATAAATGTTTAGTGACTAACTGGCAAATATACTTTGGGGCAGGAAGCTTCCTAGGCTTATTCAGAGTAGAGAATAGAATTTGTTAGAGGAAACTGGGTTCATCAGTGTTGAGTTTCATAGCTTACTCTTCATCAGTCAGAACATCCAATTTTAGTTTCATTTTCTTTGCTGGGCCTTAGCCAGGGCACCTTCAGAGAGAGACTTTTTTGAAGAACCAGGATCAGGTTTTCCTAGAGGAGAGTTCTTCGCCTTTTTTGTGTCATGGACATCTTTGGCAATCTGGCGAAACCTATGGACTTCCTTCTCAGAAGTGCATGAAATAAAATACACAGTAGTACAAATGAAACCAATTATATTGAAATTAGTTATTAAAAACGAAACAAGTTCACAGATCTCGTGTTCAGTGCCAGTTTTAGAGGACTTGTTGATTTCAGGATGCCATTTGGGCTTCAGTTTGGCCCAAAACTTCCTACAGTTTTCTAGTAGAATTATAATCTCTTGATTGTCAATGCCAAGAGTTGGCAGCCTTTTAAAAAGTATGCCAAGGTTCAGACCTCTTTTTGTCACACCTGGGTAGGGATGGAGAGAGTTAAGAAATATGCCACTACCAACTTGTCCAGGAGGGTGTGGGATGCAAAAGCAGCAAACAGTGTGCCAATGCAAATCAAATTTGCTGTAGATTAATGACATCTGTTCTATATTAATGCATGAGGTGGTGGTGGTGGTGGTGGTGGGAAAGCATGGATCATATCAAATGGATAGAGTACAAACACCAAAAATTCATGTTTACTTAGCCCTGGCCTCTGCATATGCCATGCTAATTGTATAGAACTTGGTTGAGCAGGGTGGGTCGCTGACAGGGAATTCAAAATGTGCCTTGCCTTAATTGGGCACTGGTCACCAGTTTTGTGTTTGGTGGCCTGCTTTGTACCTGACCATTCTGTTGATTTTACCAACATGGCTCAGGAATTCTCTGCCTGGCTAATGAACATTTGGATGAAAGAAATTATGTTTTCTTCTTAGTTTATAAATTTAGGATTGTGGTGATGCAGTGAAACTTTTGAATTTTCCCAGACTACAAGAAGGAATAGTGGAAAAACATGAGGAGAGTGACCTGTTGTAGGAAGCATCACCTCTCAAGGCATTGTATCAGTATAATCTGTTGAAATTGAGACTGCGCTCAACAGAGAAGTGCGAGGAAGGAAAATGCTGGTCTCCTTTTACATCAAGCCATTACTAGCAATGTCTTAGCGTCTCGGAGCAGTGACTGGTGGAGAGAGGAGACAGATTTTGTGGCAGGAGCAGGTAGGACAAGCAATGCCCCGAGACACAATGACAAGGTCAGATTCGCAGGCTGGCACTTGGTGGTGGTGACAGTTGCAGGCTATTTTGAGAAAGTAGGAGGCTTTGTTCTGTGTAGACTTTTCCTCCGCACTCCTAGATTTAACCCTGGCACTGATTAGCTGTCAGCAGCTTTGCCTTTAGTTGTAGAAGTGTATACCAGGTACAGTTGATGGGACTTGATACCGATTCTCTGTGTAAAGCCAAAGTTTTTACTTGGAGAAAATCCTTTCAATTTATCATTGACAAGGAAGTGTGTTGTGTCACTTAGGAAGATAAAACAGTTACTTTGCTAATTTGAAGACCTACTACATGCAAAGTAGTGAATGCAATACAAAGAGGAATAAAATATGATCATTGGAGCTGAAGAGAAGAACTCTTCCAAACTTGATGACTGGGAGGATTGTATTACTACTGGCAGAAATCCAGAACTCTTAAGGGGTATTTGGTTTGGGGGTAAAGACAATGAGTTCACTTTTAGATGCGATGACTTCAAGATATTAGTGGGACATCTGACTGGTGGAGATATCCAGTAAGTAGTTAGAAATGCTTTTTGGAAATTTAGCATGTCCAGGAGACTGGACTGGAGCTAAAATGATTATTTTGGGAATTACAGACAGTTAACATTTCTGTAACTTAGCTAGCTCTTCAGGATTAGTGATTAAATTCTTCAAGGAACTCTAAAGAAAATTAAAGGTAAAAGATTCATTTTCTGGGTGGCAGTATATCCTTAGGATGGCACAAAAAGAGGAAATAGATTTAAACCTCAGCCAAAAGAATTGGGGTTAGATCTAAGGAAGAATTTTTTCAATATTAAGTAGCACTCATGATAAGATGCTTAACTGATAGTAGAAAGTGTGTTGAATCTCTTTTCCTGGACATTTTTAATAATATAAGACATCCATTTGTTTTCAATCGTTCATTATAGCCTTGTGTGAAGGCAAGAGATCATACTACATGCCACTAGATTTGTCTTTTTCAGTCTGTGATTTTGTAGATTGGGATTGATTGGGCAAGCATGCTTACTTTGCCATGCTTCAGTCAGCTAGTGAGTCAGCAGCACAGCTGTGAGTAGAGTGGGTGGAAGGGCATCTAAATTTAGTAGTTATTCATTTGAGAAGGTTTTCAGGGAGCCATTCCTTTCTCCCCAATGGCTTTAGTCATGTTCCTCTTTCTGGATACAGCAGAAACAGCAGGACAGTATATTCTCTGTGGTATTTCATGAGAGTGTCATACAACTGTTTAATCTTTCTATAATGATGATCTACTCCACGTTAACTGTGACACACATAACATGTAAACTCATTTGAAAAAAAAAAAAACTAGAGAAGGAATTACCTTGAAAATAAGCACCGAAAAACATACCAACCCAAAGACATTTTGAACCCAGCCATCTTCATTCAGCAGATAGATACCTAGGAAATAAAAAAAAAATCAATAAAATCAGTTGTCTCTGCTACTTGCTTGTACAGGAGGCTATTTGCAGAACTTTTGAAACTACCATAACTGATTTCATTTTAGTTTGTGGAGGGCATCTGGGTAGTGAGTAAAGCCTTTGGCCCTTTCCTTTTTCCAAGATGAGTTTTTTCTGCCCATATAATATTGATATGCTGCCCATGTGACATTCCAAGTGAACTCAGCATTTATTATAATTCCGTTGCACAATACCTTCCTCACAAAAGGAGGGGGGGGGGTTGAGCAGGGGCACACAGAGAATGAGTGAAGAAGAGAAAGAGAGGGATAGGATGCTACATTTTTTCTTTGTGTTATGCTTGTACTGATGGGGTATTATGTCTTAGCTACTCTAAGCCTTGGGGAGCTGTCCTTTCCAGAGGGTAATAAAAATAAAGATCTTGATAGCATTACTTCCCAAAGGCCTATGTGACATTATTGTAGCCATTTGAAACTAAGTATTTGAAACTCTCTGTTGAAAGCCAAGACAGAAATTTTGTGACTGTGTCAGAGGCTAACAAATGGCAACTGATGCCATTAATGACCATTCTGGCCTGCAGTTACTTGGAAGGAGTTAGCACACTTGACCTCTGTGATATTGGAGGCGTATGATCATGGACAGAGAAAGTTTGCAAGTTTTACTTGTATCTTTCTTAGTTGCACTTTCTTCTTTATGGGCCAGTGGCCTTTTATGGACATAACCATTCTACCTTCAAAGTCTTCATTACTGATTTTGGCTTGGTAGTTTTATGCAATAAGTCATAGAGTCACTCTCTGTGAGTCTAAACAGAGCATAGAGCAAGAACATAACAGATACAGACAGTTGAATAACAAGTGAATAACAAGAAGCATAAACTAAATGAAAAGAAATGTTGATGTTGTAGAAAAGTAAAGGATGAATGCCCTTTGGGAGAGTTAGAGGTGTTTTTGGAGTGTGTGACATGTTTGGATGAAAGGGGTGAAAGGGAATTGATTAATTTCCTAAGAAATTTTCGTGAAGGAATTGGGGTTTTTGCAGTTATTTGAAAGAGAACAAGATATGCATCTTGGCGATGAGAAATCATTGATAATGGATTGGTTAATACTAAAGGAAGGTGTTGGACTAACTGCACAGTTGCTAATGACAGGACTTTAGCTCTTTTCAGTAATGAGTGAAAGTGAATGCCGACTATTCTCTAATCTAATTCTCTAATTTGTTAAGATAATTTTGTGGTTTGTGGTTCTTGATTTAGTTCTGATCTTTACTGAAGATTCATCATTCTTGTTTCCAGATAGTACTTGCACTAAGCCGTCCCAAGCTGGAACTTCCAGAAGTCCCTCTTATAACATGTCCCCTCTGTCTTTGAACTACTATGGTCAGCAAGGTCTTTTGGTGGGCTAACGTAAATATCTTCTATAGTATTTTTTTTTAATCAAAAACCATTCATTCAGCACTTATTTCGTACCAGGCCCTGGGCTAAGCACTGATAATACATAATACAGGCAGAAAGAAATATAGTTTCTGACCTCCAGGAGCTTACATTCTAATAGAGGAAGACAACACATAAAAGGAAGCTGAAGAGGGAGGAAGAGATGAGGGTACCTGGCATAGGGACATTGTAGAAAAAGTGTGGGAGAGTCAGGTGTTCAGTCTGACTTCAGAGAAATTAAGATATAATTAGCCTGGACATTTTTCTTAAAGTGGACATTCTGGGAGGGACTAGCCAATCAGAGAGAGGCCACAGGGCAGAGGATACTTCCAATGTGTGAAGTATAGAGATAGAATAAACTTCCAGAGGAAAGAGTGGAGTGGTAGAGAAAGCTGGGAGAGACAGTTGCATAACTTGGAGAGGAATGAAGACATTTTTGGCTTTTTAATCTATTTTTTTTTCTGGGAGAGGAGTGGGGAAGAAAGCATTTGCTCATTATGATTGTAATACTCCTTGGGTTGCTTGAGATTTATTCAGGCATTCTTCTTTCCAGATTAACCAGTATTTTTCCTAGTGCACTCTCTCTCGCTCTCTTTCTCTCCCATATGTGTGTGTGTATACACATATGTATGTATACGTATATGTATACATATACATATGCATGTATACATTACATGTATTTTAGCATTTCTTAGAAAATGGAAAAATAAGATAGTTAGGTAAGAAGGGACAACACTTGTTTTGAGGAGACTGATTTCCCCAGTCCTTGTAGAACCATCTCAGCCAGGAGTGGGGAACCTGCGACCTTAAGGTACATGTGACTCTCTAGGTCCTCAAGTGAGGCCCTTTGACTAAATCCAAACTTCACAGGATTTGTTCTATAAAACTTGGACTTAGTCAAAAGGCCACACCCAAGGACCTAGAAGGCGACATGTGCCTTCAGGCTGCAGGTTTCCCACTCCTGATTCTGAGCTTAGATGTTATTACCTACATCTGGGTAGATTTTTCAGAGGAAACGTCTGTTTCTGTCCTTACCTTCTCCCTCCCCTCCTCTCTATCTCCTTTCTCCTTCCTCCTTTTCTTCTCTCCCCCCTTTCTGTCTTCTCTCTCTTCTTCCTTCCCTATTTCTCCATATATAATTACCTGTATTTCAAAATGACATAAGTTTGTGCCACAACTCATGGAGGTGGGCTCCCAAGTGTGCACTCATCACTGAAAAGATCAGTGCAAATTTTCTAACCATGTTCTCTCCACCACCCCATTCCATCCTTCTTTAAAGCCATGGATGTTCTCCCCTAAGATTGTGTTCCTTGTGGCTCTGGCATATGGGCAACCTAGAACTATTATTTAGAAATTTTCTCTATCTGGGATTGCAGTTTGACAGGTTTTCATATCCATCCATGACTACAATGGTTGCATCATTTGAGATCATGTTTCAGGGCATCCTTAAAGTATTTCTTCTTCTTAAGGTCTCTCCCATTGCAACTTAGAAATGGTTTCTTGGGTGGGATATGTGTATCAGTAAGGCAATAATAACAATGTAGATGATAATTGTCAAAATGCCTATGTGGTTCTGTATCGCAAAGTATATGAGACTCTCCACATAGAAGGTAGAAGTAAGCCATTTATTCAGACACCAGAAAACTATATCCCACAAGCCATTTATCCAAGCTATCACAGAAATAAAATATTCAATACATAATATCACAACATGGAGCCTCCTCTCTGATCCCCTGCTGGGGTCTTCCCAAAACCAAACTCACAGTACAGCTAAGTCAGTCTGTTCAGCTCTATCGCAATGGCCATTAGCAGCCATAACTGTGCTCCCTTGTGCTCTCTCTCTCTCTCTGTCTCTGTCTCTGTTTTCTGAGACACACTTTCCTTTTCCTCTCAGCAAGCTCCTCCCACCACATGAGACTTAGGCTTCCTGTGACAGAAGCAGGTCACATGGCCTATTAATGGGTGGGAAAGATCTTCAAATCTAAGTTGCTACTACAGTATGGTTTTGATAACAGAAATTTTCCGCTAAAGAAATCTATATTTGGTCTCATATATTTTCCTTCCTTTCTCTTTCTTTCTTAGTTTTTGTTCATTTTGAACTTAAATACAAAAGACCAAAAGAGAACATTTCCATGTATACAACACAGCATAAAAAGAAGATTCAATATTAAACCGTGAATTTCCATTTCACACTGTTTACTTTAAAAAAAAACTATGTAATAAATATTACACATCATTTTCAAAGCTGTCCTGTTTTTCTGTGCTTCCTTCTAAGTTTTCTTCTGTTTTATGCTGTGCACTTTTTTTCCTCCCTCCCTCCGCACTTCACTCTAGAGATGGTTGCCTTTAGACACAAATATGTATATATGTGTAAAACCATACTATGCAGACTTCTATTTATCAGTTGTTTCTCTGGAGGTGAATAGCATCTTCCTTCATAGACCCTTTATAGTTGATCTGAGTATTTATGAAACTCAAAATGAATTAGTATTTCAAAGTTGTTCTTGTGACAATATTTCTGTTGTTGTGTACAACGTTCTCTTGGTTCTGCTCATTTCACTTCTCATTATTTCATTTAAGTTTTCCCATGTTTTCTCTAAAATCAGCCAGCTCATCGTTTCTTATAGCACAATAATTTTCCATCACAACCATATACCACAACTTGTTTAGCCATAACCCAGTTGAAGGGCATCCCCTCAATTTCCAGTTTTTTGCCACCATAAAGAGAGCTGCTGTAAATATTTTAGAACATACAAGTTCTTTTCCTTTTTCCCTAATCACCTTGGGAAACAAACCTAACAGTGGTGTTGCTGGGTCAAAGGGATTTGCTCTCCAAAATGGATCAATTCACAGTTCCACTAGCAGTGAATTAATGTCCCAATTTTTCCACATATTTGTATAGATTTGACAAAAGTTCCTTATGTATTTTCTTTTTTAAAAAAATCAGATAAATCGGAGCCCAGGTTTCAATGTCTTACAGCTTTTGGAACAACAGCAATAATACCTTAGATGTCTAGAGCACTTGAAAATTTCCAAAACCTTTCCATACCTGTCATCTCATGTTATTTCCACACCAACTCTAAGAAGAAGAGTACATGGTATCATTCCTACTTTATAAATAAGAAACTGAGGCACAGAGGGATTAAACAAATGGCTTAAAGTTACACAGCTAGTTAGTGATATAGCTAGGATTAATAATAATCATACTGGCATATATATCGATCGTGCTTTAAGATCTGCAAAGCACTTTAGATCCATTATGTCATTTGATCCTCACAACAGCCCTGTGACGTATGAGGTATGATCATCTGAGGCTCAGAGAGGTTATATGATTTACCTAGTTAGTGTCTAAGGCAGGACTTGAAGCCCAGGTCTGCTAACTTCAAGGCCAATACTATAGCCACTCTACCATGATTCCTTTCTACCCAGGGCCCTGAAGATGATAAGATCACTCTTTCTCCCACAAACTCTGAATTCTCTTGGCCATAATGCCAGCCTTGACAATATAGCACATCCTGAGTTCTATAGTTAACTCTTTCTTCACATTTCATGTCCCTAGTTGAGTCACATTGCTATGGCTTAATCCCTGGGACAGGTGGGAATTTATAGCCTGATCCTTTCCACCCCACCCCCACATTCATCCCACACAGATGGAAATGGCCTCAAGTATAAAGCCAAGAGTGACTGTAATTGTGCCTCCCCACCCCCATTCCCAGATGATTCCTAGTTTGGTCCCGCATAAAAACCTTTTGTGGTGTGGGTGCTAAGGTATGTTGGATTGAGCTGGATATGGGAATTAAGCTGCATTTTGCTTTGGTAGGAGTCAATACTGGGTGATTCTGTGCCTCTTATAGGACACCTATTGATGATTATTTATGAGGGGATTTGGAAGTTTTCATTCCTTGTTTTGCTGGAGGAAGCATGGGTTAGGAGAGAGAGTTTGAGATAATCATCAGGAATGACTTGGGTGCAAATAGCACTTTTGAAACTAACTTTGTGACTATGGGCCAATAAAATCACTTAACCTCCCTAAGACTCAGTTTCTTTGTTTACAAAATGGGGATAAGAATACCTGTACCATCTCACAGGATTATGGTAGAAGTCAAACGAGAAATGTTTTTAAAGTGCTCTGTAAATCTTAAAGTGCTACTAATGTCATTATTATTTACTAACTCTGAGTTTTCTGGAATACAGGTTACTTTTCATCTGTAAACATGATTTCATACTCACCAGAATTTACAAGGGCCTTTGGAGGAATCTGAAATGCAAGATGATGTGTTTATCTTTAGACATGGAGTGGGGCAGGTTAGATTGGTAGCATCTAGGAGTAAAAGGAAGACAGAGACTAGCAAAGGGGGCGGGGAAGGGAATTTTAGTGTTTTTAGCAATATTTAGAAACCAAAATTGATTTTTTGGCTTTTTGACCTCTTTTCAGGCCTGTATTGATGAAAACTTGGACATGGTGAAGTTCCTAGTGGAGAACAGAGCCAATGTAAACCAGCAGGACAATGAGGGCTGGACTCCTCTTCATGCAGCAGCTTCCTGTGGCTATCTTAACATAGCAGAGTGAGTGAGTTTCAATGGGTCCTGGTTCTTCGCAGTAGTATGTACTGTCTCTTTTCTATTCTGCTCCTGCTCCAGAGCTTTGGAATCATTAATGGACTCAACCATTATAAACCACAAATAATGAAGGCAAAAAAAGAGTTACTGATGCTAAATCTGTAGACAGCTAATGATTTCATGATTTTTTGTTTGAAATATTTCTCCCATTAAAAATAGATTTTATTGATATCTTTTGTTTTTACATCACTTACATTTCCCTTTGTATCCCTATTTGTCCCTCCTCCTTATCTCTTCCAGAGAGCCATTTTACATGTTCTAAAATATAGGAAAATTGACGTCATATACAGCATTTCACTCTTGTGGACCCCTCACTTTTGCAAGGACTAGGGAGAGATGTTTTCACAAATCTCTTCTTTGGGATCATTGTCATCACAACTTTACTACAGCTAGGTCAGCTAAATTTTACAATGATTAGGGATCTGGACCTGAAGTCAAGGAGACTTGAGTTCACATACAGCCTTATACACTTAATAGGATTACAATGCTGCGCAGGTCACTTAACCTCTTTCGCTCTGAGTGTCCTCAGCTGCAAAATGGGGATGATGATTATACCTACCTCCCAGGGTTGTTGTAAGCATAAAATGAGGTAATATTTGTAAAGTACTTTGCAAGCCTTCAAGAGTTCTATAAATGCTAGCTTTTATTATTATTAATATTACCATGACTACTCATAAAACATTTCATTTTTATTTATTTTTTCTTAAACATTCAGTTTTAATTGGTTTTGTTCTTTCTATTTACATTGCTGTAGTCATTGCATTTATATTTTTTTTGTTCTGTTTGCTTCACTTTGCCTCTGTACACATATGTCTTTTGATGCTTCTCTACATTAATTTGTCATTTCTTATAGCGTAGTACTTTTGTGCATTGTTGCACCACATTCTGTTTAGCCATTCCCCAAGCATCTAGTTTGTTCTGAATTTAACAAACACCAAAAAAAAAAAAGACATTTCCATACATAGAGTAGAACAGAAAAAGAGGATTCATGAAACCACAAATCTCTGTGACCTACTTGCTTTAAAAAAAAGTTTATAGTAAATTTAGCACATTACTCTGAAAACTATCCTGCTTATCTGTGTTTCTCCTTGAATTTCCTTCTGTTATGAGCATTTACTTTATTTTTTGTTTTTGGCTACCACCAAAAAAGTGCTGCTAAGAATATTTTGTGGCCTATGGATATTTCCTTTTTGCCATTGACCTTCTTAAGGTGTATACCTAGCAAGGGGACCTATGAGCCAAAGGGTATGGTCATTTAAAATATTTTCTTTGTGTAACTCCAAATCACCTTTCATAATGGTTATGTCAAGTCAGTTCTACCAACAATATATGACTATACCTGTCTCTCTACAGCCACTTCAACACTGACATTTCCTACTTTTTGTCATTTTTGCCAGTTGGCTTCCCAACCATATCCTAGTTACCACTGGATGTTAGGTGAAAGGCTAAGTGATAGGATCAGTGTCACAATTACTTTTTATTTATTGCACTTTATCTGGAATTTGATCTGGTATTTTTGGTTACAAAGATGCAACGTCTCTCTATTCTCTGCCTGTACTCACTTTGTTAACATTTATAGTTAGATACAAATGTCAGTAGGCCCAAACATTTGTTTGAATCAGTATATTCAAATACTCAAAGGTATCTGTGATCACATTTGATGTACTCATTCCTTTTAGTGATGTAGGTCTTAAACCATTTATGCTTCCCTTCCTTGAAAACTCTCGTCCATGTCTTCTCATTAGTTCACAAAAAGTGGACCCTCTCCCCCACCCCACCCCCTTATCTTAGGACGCTGCCTTGATCTCTCCTGACATTATGAGAATACCAGTGGAGGACATGGAATGTCCGTTGGTAATCTCTTGCTCTTGTCATGTGACCCTTGGATTTTCTTCTTTTTTGGTACATACCTTTATCCTTTATACTGCTTCTCTGTAATTCATTGTAACGAGTTGTAGCCTGCTTACCCTCGCTGTGCAACCAGATTGTTGAACTTTGAATACATTTCAATTTCAGTTTTTTGGAGACTGTAATATTCTATGGCTTTTAGTCATATAAAAACAGAAAAATAGAAGAAGATAAAAAAGAAAAAAAAATTTAACCTTAATTTAAGAGAGAAACTTGGGATCAGTTAGAGAGCTTTATAATTTCCCAAAGACAATTTAGTCTGCTGTACTCATTCTATTCTGTTCTGGGCCCAGTTCTTTGTCCATTTGTAGCATCTGTTCAGTTTATATATACTGATGGATAAGTGCTATAGTTTTCCATTCAATTACATATTATAGATTGAACGCTAAGATGTCTTTATCTACTTAGTTTTTCATATGTGGACAGTAAGGATAAACTCTTTAGAGTGATTATGGAGACTGCAATTTCTGGGGCATCGTATAATCAGTGTAATGAAAACTGTAAGTAAGAATACCAGCAGAACCTCACCAACTTTCAGAAATTCCTCATCTAGTGTATACTGGATTGAATCTGACAGTGGTGAACAAGCTTGTCTCTCTGTTTTATTCTTTAATGTTAACTATCAGAAGTTGAATATCAATTATTCAGTGAGTAATCTGTAATTTTGATATATAAATCGGAGACATCTTGTTGGAGGAGAATGATTAAGATAATATTGTGCTGTACCACATTAAAATGTTTTTTAAAAACATGTTAAAAAGACAAATACAATGTGATCTTATATTTTATCTATTATTCAGACTGATTATTTGTGTCATGGTTAAGGTGAAATATCACTTGTGAAAGATTGCTCGTTCCCTTCTTATTCCCCCATCAAAAATGTCCTTGCAATAATCTATGTGTGGATTTTTTTCATAAAGATTTTAAATAGCAAGGAAAGTAGCATTGGGTTGATAATTACTGATGATCTCTTGGTCACCTTTTGAAAAATAATACTAAGGGCTAAGATTTCTCATCCCTTTGGTATCTTATCTTCAGATACCTTAAGAATTAGTCCCTCGGTTACTTCAAAATTATGTTAAATCTAGTATGGAGCTTCCAGAGGAAGCACAAACACCACCATCCTGAGATTGTTCCTATATACCCAATACAACAATATTAGATTCCAGACTTGGTGGCTCTACTGGCCTCAGAGCTGAAGAGTTTGTTGATGGTCTTCTCAGCTCTTTTATTCTGTTGTCCCTCTTGGTTTTGTCCTTCAATGTCCTGGTGAAAGCTTTGTTTCGTTATGATTCTCATTGTGCCCTCTTTCAACTTGCTGGTCTTTCCGCTATTTGTGTGTATGTGTGTGTGTGTGTGTCTTTTATGAAACATTATGGCTTTGGCAGCTGCTTATAATTTTTCACCATCCTCTATAAAATTTTACAAACTTGTTTATGTTCTACACCAGTGTTGCCCATCTTTCCTCTTGCTAAGTGAATCAAGTATTTGCTAGCAGAGTTGGCATCTAGACTCTTTTGGTCTCCTTGTTATAGTAATGAACAACAAACATTTTCATAGCACTTTAAGGATTGTAAAGCATTTTCAAAAATATTATCTCATTCTATTTTTATAACAACTCTGAAAAGTAAGTGCTATTATTGGACACTATACAGATGAGGAAACTGAGGCTGGCAGAAGTTAAGGGACTTTCCCCAGAATTACACTGTTAATAAGTGTCTGAGGCCAGATTTGAACTTAGGTCTTTTTGACTCTGTTTAGTGCTCTATCCACCATGCCACTGAACTGCCTCTGATTGGTAAAATGCACTACAAAATTGTATTAATCAGTATTGATTTTCTTTCTTACATCCATTTTCCATTTTTAATATCAATAAGTTGTTTAAGTAGCAGGTTGGAGTTAATTAAATACTATAGCATTTTCTTGTTTTTGTTTTTCTTGCTTCAGTTAATTTTGGTCTTTGCTCTAACAAGTCACAGTGGTCTGACTATACACAGACAGTTGATTCAGGAATAACTCCCACAATAGTAATGAGTCATTTCCTGCCAGTTAAAATATAATCAATTTCTTTTTTGTGTGATGTTACTTGGTGCTCATCACAACCAGAACTTTCTGTCTCACTTTCTGATGATGTTTAAGAATGAGGATTCTTTACAGTATAAAAGCTTTTGGCCTCTTCTGTTTCTTAACCCTAAACCATATTTTTTTTTCCACTCTCTCATCAGTTCTTACCTTTGCATTGAAATTATTATGTACTAAAGTATATGTTGATTTAATTTGAAGGGTCTTGTTGAGTTTTAGTAGAATTTCTCCTACAGCTAATGTTGGTGCATAAACCTAGCTATTTTTGTGGTGATCTTTTTGCAAATACTTTTCTTGAGCACTGTAATATGAGATGATCAAATGTCCCATAAAATGTTTTTCTTGTTGCCTTTGGATATATGGTAAAAACAGACACTTTATTTACCTCTTGCGGGAGAACTTGTGACCTATCCTTTTATTTAGCTGCAAACACTTCTGTTTCCTGGATAGGATTCCTTTCCTCTTGTAGTATGTCCACTCTTTGGTTATTGAACAAGGATTTCATAGAGTACTAAGAGCTAAGTTAATGTTTATAAGATAGTCCAAAAATTGTGAGTCTTGGAATTGCCTATTTCCTTTGCTCCTGCTCTTAATTACTGAAGTAGAAAGGGGTTATGCAAAGCTAATTATTTTGTATTTTTTTTTTGTTTCATGGATTGCCATGCTCCCCACCCCCAAACATCACCAAGTGGCCAACTTGGCTCATTATCTTGGTGATAAGCCCTCCGTGTAGTTAGCTAGATTGGTATTTTGCTTGAACTGTACTTGGAGCCTTTCTAGCAAGGGTAATAGCTGGTGCCAGAGTAATTTTCAAGAACCCAGGGAGACCTCTATCCTCCCACGTGGCCTCAGAGTAGGACTTTATGGAGATAAGCTTGAATAATTATGTTTTAAAGAGAAAGAAGTAGGCCCGAAGATGAAAGGACAGCTGCCTAAATATCACAAAAGCAACTTTAGTCAATATTAAAAGAAAAAATTAAACATAGTGAGCAAAGAACAACATAGTAACAGGTATTTTACATGTTAGTCATGTAATTATGTTTCATAAAGCACAAGCAAAGACTTAATTTCTGAGATACCTACCTGTCTTCCCTGAGGCAAGGAGGCATCACTAGAATAGTAATTATTTTTAGAGGAGAAAGACTGGTAGTTTGGAGTATATCATAGATGAGTACAAGTTCCGATTAGGATCAGGTATGTTTTGTAATGAAAAGAGGATTGGAATATTAAGGCTGCTTAAAGTAAGATTGTTTATTGGAAGTTCCTCCTAATGTACTTAGAGAGCTTCATTGCACCTCTCTTGTTCCACAAGCAAGCAGTGACAGTACTCTTGATGACTGAGTGGAGACCAAGGGACTCCCTTCTCACAGAATCCGATTGTCTTAGATTTATTTTGTAGATCCCGTGGCACTGGAGTCACTCCTGAGTCCCACAGGGTTGTTGTATGTACGTCGTGAGAGAAGTCAAACAAAAGAAGAGTCAGGCAGCAAAACATTGAGCTGTGACATTGGTGTTTGGTAAGGAAAGCAGCCTGGACTGTCCCCAAAGCAAACAGAAATGAACAGTATAGTTTTTATTCACTCTTGGGTCCCTCTCTTTGTTTCAGTTTTGTGAAAGTTGGAAACCTCTTCATCTCTTAGGCCACCCTCCCCCGCTTTTAGAATCTGACAGAGATGGCTCTGAATCTCTAATGTGCTCAAGTGCCTTGGTGCCTAAGAGTTAAGGTGATTTCCTCTTGGTGGTTGCTTTTAGTAAAAATGTGATTAATCTGTGGAACATGTAAACTCCATTACTGCTGGCATTTCAGTTTTGGTCATTGACTACATCCATAATTTTTGAGCTACAAAAGAATCTCATTAAATTTAGCCACCTTTTTTTTTTTCCTTTCTATAGGTAGATGGATGGATAGAGCATAGATTATGCACTTCACCAGACACTCTACTGAGGGCTAAGGATACAAATATAAGCAAAAAAGACAGCCTCAGCATGCATGTACTTTACACTTTAATGGGAGAAGATGACATATAAAAGCAAGCTGGAAGGGGAGAGTGGTGGGCAGGGAATGACATGCACTTTGGGAAGGCTGCTGGGGAGGAGGTGGAGAAGTCTGGGGAGTCCAGAGTAGAGCCAGGAGTGAAGTGAGTGTGGTTGGCCTAGGCCGCTCATGAAGCGGCCACCTGGGCCAAGGATTCCCTCATCAGGAGAGGGCCACAGAGTCAGAGGTATCTCTAGGCTGCTGACGAGCCAAGAGAGGAACTAGAAAGAAGTAACGAGTAGAGTATGTGCCCTCTTGATGTCCTCCTAGACTTCCCTTTTTTTTCTTTTTTCCTTAGGAATCTGTGCTCAGAGAATAATTTTAAATTAGATCTCCTGTCACACACCTTTGATATTATATGAACCAGTCACAGTGATTTCTTTAACTTGACATTTTGGGTAAACACATTTGTGCCTTAGAAATATATCAAACCTAAGTCTTTTTTTCCCCCTCGGAAGAATTATCTGATATGAAATGAATCAATATGAGCTGACTTCTCACCAAACCTATTTAGATAATTCTGTGGGGTTATGCTACAATTCATTTCTCATTAGTTTTATCCTTACGAGAGCTTTTGAATTTCACTGTTATTCATTTCTATAGTACATGGGTTTATTTTTCAAAAAATTCAAAACTTCTTTTCTAACAAGTTATGCTTTAGCATTATATAGACTTTCAGAGCTTGTCAGTTCTTAATTACCTACTTGTATTCATTTAGTTCATAGACTTTGTAGTCTTTTTGGTAAAGAGTCTTTATTTTCAGGTGTTTTTTAAAATAGTATTCCCTCCCCCATTACATGTAAAAACAATTTTCAGCATTTGTTTTTAAAAATTTTGAGTCCCAAATTCTTCCCTTCTCCCTCCCTGAGACAGCAGGCATTCTGACATATGTTATACATGTGCAATCATTTAAAACATTTCCATATGAGTCGTTTTGTGGAAGAAAACTTGAACACCCTCCCTCCCCTCAAAACAAAGTGAAAAATAGTATGTTGAGCCCCTATTTTCAAGGGAGAAGAAAGTGAGAAACAATTTCATTTTCTCTTTCCAGGAAGACCCTATGTTCAAGCGCTTTCCATTTCAGGTTCCTATCCATTTTAAATGATGTGATCCAATATCTCTTGTCTTTATCCTGGATAGTAATATTAAAACACAAAGAGAGGTTTGGCTCAGTTGTATTTCTTTTCTCTGTCCTTCACATGCACTCTCTCCTCTCTACTCCCCTGCCTTCCCCATATTCATTATGCTCCTAGGATGTGCCAGTGTTTCTAAATGTCCAGGTGCCTTAATGAAGATCCTAGGGAGAACAAATTAAAACTAGGCAGGGATTCTTAGGCTTATGTTAATTATGCATAAGGAGAATAGAAACTAAAGGTTTTTTTTTCCTTTTATAATGGTGGTTTTGAAGGACAGTGCTAAATGAGACCATATTTTCCTTTCATGGACTTTAGGTCATGCTTATAGGTTACACCCCAGTGTCCTAGGTCTGAGTGCATATTATGTCATTGAAGGAAAAAACACTAGATGCCTATACCTGAATCCATTTGTGTGTAGGTGTGTGCTCATCCATTTAGCAAACATTTCTCAAGTGCCTTCTATGTGCTAGGCATCATGCTATTCCAGGAAAGGGTGGTGTGTTGTCCAAACTGAATAGTCCTTTTTTGCTTTCAGATGTTTCTAAGTACCAAATTGCTAACTCCAGCCATTATTGGGCCTCTTGCTGGTTCATAGCCTAAATTCATAAATGCTGATTAAATTCCTCACAGACTTTGAATTATACAATTACAATTGTGAATTACATGGTTAGATACAGCATTTATTATGTGCCAAACACTGTGCTCAGTGCTGGGGATACAAATAGGAAAATGACAGTTCCTGCTCTCAAGAAGCTCAAACTCTAATTGGGGGAAATGAGACATATAAACTAGCTCAGCTGCTTTGGTGGGGTGAAAAGCCTGGAAGTCCTAGGGGAGTGATTCTGAGTTGCATGGCAAGGTGAATGATAAGACCTGGTGATCTTCTGTCTGGTGACTCCCAGCCCATCTAAGTGGTATGAACAACCATGTTGCTCTTTCTCCGGGCTGCCCCAGAGGGGGAGTGTTGGCAGCCTCAGGAGAGGGGAGACCCTTATGAGAGAGAGTGCTCCTCTGGCACGTCTTTCTGTCCAACTATCCTATGAATTCAGGGCATCTCCTCAAAGGGAAGTTGGGGGAAGGAAACTTCTACCAGTGGTTCTTCCTTCACATAGTCTATAGGAGACCATAGCATATTAACGATTTCTCTGATATGATAATTCTATTCTGGAGTGAGGAAGGGACTGTGTAGATGACTGGTGGTTTGTGTGTTTGTAAGGTGTGTGTGTGTGCGTGTGCGTGTGTGCATGTGTGTGTGTGTGCGCGCGCGTGCGTGTGTCCAGATTTGAATAGATACCTTAAATATACATGCTTGAGACCACAAAAATATTTCATGTACCCAAATGTAGCCATTGGCAAAATCCTAGTGAAAATCATTGCTGTATGTCTTTTCTGGCTTTTGTGTCAAAATTATTCCAAGATGTAGCAAGGAATTGTCTTTTTGAAACTTGCATTTGAAGGGAACATGATCTTCTTATGGTTTTCAGAAAGTTTCTCATCCTTCCATGAAGATTTTTCTTTTTTAACATTCTCAGTGATATTTGTGAAACATGTCCTGCTTGTTGCCATAGAAGAGAAGGAAGAAAAATTGAGCCTTAGTTATTGAAGTATCTTAGAGATCCAAACCTTATTTGAGACCTGTTTGGAATCCCAAACCAGATGCCTTTTTCTGTTAGTTTTTCAAGCTCCTCTCCAGCCTTTGGTGCATGAGTGTAAATTGACCCCAGCCTGGCATAGATAACATTACTCCTGGGTCTCATCTGCGCAGGTATTTCATTAACCATGGAGCCAGTGTGGCTGCAGTGAATAGCGAAGGTGAAGTCCCCTCTGACCTTGCAGAAGAAGCAGCAATGAAGGACCTGCTCCTGGAGCAAGTGAAGAAGCAAGGTAACTCATTGGGGTGACTCTGGGGAGTCTAGTGCCCTCTCCTAGTGAGAGGCGTGAGAGAAAGCAGCAGCTGCTGCTGGAACACAGACACTTTCGAAATGATCCTTTCATCTTATGGGAGCCTTTCATTAATGTGCAATGGGAAGGGGCAGGTTAGATCTGACTGTACAGCATTAGTCACCAATTACCAACATCCTGGATCCTTTTAATAGCTCAGGCAAGAGAAGAACAAATGCCACAAAGTTGCATTAGTCTTTGTGTCCTTTTTTTTTTTTTTTTTTGAGGAGGAAAGGCAGGGCAATTGGGGTTAAATGACTTGCCCAAGGTCACACAGCTAGTAAGTGTGTGAAGTGTCTGAGGTCAAATTTGAACTCAGGCCCTCCTGATTCCAGGGCCGGTGCTGTACTCACCGAGCCACCTAGCTGCCCACTTTGTGTTCTTTCTTAAGGTTAGATACAAACCTTATTGTATTGTATAAGCTGATTCATTCTTTGATAAAGCGTATCCAACTGATTCAACCTAGGAAGACTTACGATTTTTTTATTTTTTCAATTGTTGAGAACCTGGAGTAAACCTGGACAAGCCATTTATTTATAAGCTCTGAAATGATCTCGAAAGTCACACTTGTCAGGTCAGTTTGCTTAGAAATGTAAAAAGATAAGACAGTAGATTGAAGAAGCAGAGAATAAACTTGACTTCTTCATCCTCATTTTAGATTTTCAGGAAAACCAGCATCTGAGGATAATTCTGCTATAGGCAAACAAAGGAACACTGGATTTGGTGTAGGTAGGAGAACTTGAGTCTGGTTTCATCTCTGACTGTCTGACTTTGGGCAAGTCGTTCAACTTCTCTGGGCCTCAGTTTCCTCCTCTGTAAAAGGTGGGGGTTGGACTAGGTTATCTCAAAGGTCCTTAGCCGCTGAAGATACAGTAATCCTAAGTAATTGAGCTTTTTAAACCAAGTTTTGTGGATGGATAGCCTTGAGAAATGTGGGTGGGACTATTGCTAATTCTTTGTAGTTTATGTTTATAGTAGTGTTAGAAGCCTTCAACTAGGCTGTGTCCATACTGTGGCCAGTAGTGCAGCTCAACAAATGGACCCTGTTACTATTTATCAGTCATGTCCTAAATTAATTCTGTGCCTATCTTAATGCACAAACTCACACAGTTTTGCCTATTGAGATGTGCTTTGCCTCATTTAATGAAAAGGAGAATTTTTTTTCATTCATTCGACAAGTAGTTATTCAGCCGTTATTGAGGAACAGCATGGTATAGCCAACCTCTGAAGTTAGGAAGACCTAGATTCAAGTCCTGTTCCCAGTACCTCCTAGCTGTGTGACAGGGGACAAGTCCCTTAACTTCTCAGTATCCCAGGCAATTCTTTAACACTGTAAGTTTTAATGAAATTCTGGACAGCATTGGTGGAGAGCATTTCCAAATAGGGACTTCCCTATACATACATCTTAGGTCTAGACTGAAAATGAATTATTTACAAATCCCTGGTTATGAGTAAGGGTTGCAGAAACAAAGATAAAACCAATTGTTTCAAGTGTGTAAAGCAGAGTGATGTGCAGTGACACTGGAAAGCTAGACTGGAGCCTGACTGTGGATGGTCTAAGATGACAGGTTTGCCTTAGAAGCAATTGGGAACCACTAGAGAATGACAGAGTAAGACCTGTGCCTTGCGAATGTGCTTGTGGATGTTGTGGGGAGGATGGAAGCAAAAAGACTATTCAGGAACCTATTGTAACAGTCTGGGATGATGCAGGTCTGAACTGTGGTGGTGGCTGTGTGATTAAGGAGAAGTGAATAGATGCAAGAGAAATCATGGAGGTCGACTGGACAAAGCATCACAACTGATAGACATGGGAAGAGAGAGGAGGAGTCAGGGATGACACCAGTGTTAAGAACCTGTGTAGTTTGGGGAGAGATTCTTTGTCCTCGTGGAACTTAGAACTGAGTAGGAAAAGTGTGTGATGCATACATGCATACATACATATATACACCCTCTGTGTGTGTATACACATCTGTCTGTCTGCTTGTATGCACATATGCATGTATACATACACATAACCATAACATAAAGTAAGATATATGAAAGTCTTATGGGAATTCAGGGGAGGAAGAGAGGGCTTCTGTAAAGGGCAAATCAGAGATGTGTTGGGAGAACTGGCATTTATACCCTGTAGCTCATAGGTCGGTAGGGATTGAACAGGGAGAGCCTACATTGTGTGATGAGCATTCAAAGTAGAAGGGACAGCTTTGATCAAAGTCGAACTGACTTACTGTCAGTTGATAAATAATTATTTAACACCTCCTATGTGCCAGGCACTGTGCTAAATGCTGGGGATACAAAGAGAGGCAAAGGACAATCTTGCCCTCAAGGAGCTCACACTCTAACAGGGGAAACAACATGCAAACAACTATGTACAAACAAGCTATAGACAGGATAAATCGGACATAATGAACAGAAGGAAGACACTAGCAATGAGAGACTTGAAGCAACCCAGGAAAGCCAGGAGACAGAGAGGAGGAAAGAGATATCCCAGGCATTGGGGCAGCCAGTGAGAAGGCACAGAGTCAGAAGATGGAGACAAGAATGGCAGGGGACAAAGAATCTGGATGAAGATGGAGGACCCAGTCAGAGAGGTTAGTTTTGGAAAATAAGTGCTTCTTTGTGAGATAAGCTAGAGGAAGAAGATATTATTTTGGGTTATGAGACCATCTGTGATTGAAACCTTTGCTTCCTATTGTCTCAGGTGTGAGTGTAGACAAAATCTTAGTATATATGCCCAGTCAGTAACACCTGAGGGATGATTTGCTCATGTTTGGTTTGAGGTCCTGTCAGCCCTTGATTATTTATAGCATCCAGGATCTCTGCAGGAAACTTCTCCCCTCTCACACAAGTTCAGCTGCATTGCAGATTACCAGTGGTTATAACTAAGCTGGGAGGGTGTCATGACCAAACAGAGAATGAGTGTATCTGGATTTGTGTGAATTAATTTTGAATTTTCGTGTGTTGAGGAAGAATACTTCTGTGACAGCCAATAATGTAAAGTTGAGTACCTTCTAGTAATTTACAATCAGGTCCCCACAATATTTTTGAATGGCATGTGGATTTTCTGGAGTTTGATTGCATTTCTTCAGAAGGAGGACACATTTAACTCCAGTTACTATTGTATTTACTAATAATATTTGGGTAGGAATCATCTTCACTGGAGATTTTAGAGCCCAAAGTACTGTTCTAATTTATATGTGGGAATTGCTTTTGGGAAATTGCTTTAGAGAAGGATGTTTTGTTTGTTTTCATTTGCACCTTGCCGGTTATGCTTGATACTAAACATATTGTATTCCTTGTGCTATAGAGGCATGACTACTAGACTAGAATTCGGGGAAACCTGGTCCTAGTGCCACTATGGTGGCAATGTACCTATGTCATCAGTGAGCTGTGTGACACTGGAAAGTCGCCCCACTCTTCATGTCTGTCTCATCTTCTTTCGGATGTGTCTAATAAATCCTTTTTTCTCTACTGTATAGGTCTGTCGTAAGGCTAAAACTACACATTATGTATAGAAAAGTTCTTGAAAAGTGTTATGCAATTAAAAATTATAAGGCGTTTGATTTGTAGGCTGTCTCTTATGAGTAATTTATAGTATATTCCCCTCATGAATGCTCTCTCATGTAAAATTTTCGCTTCTGTATCAGAAGTTATCCATCAGTTTAAGTACTAACAGTGATACATATATATATATATATGCATATATATATAGTGTGTGTGTATATGTGTATGTATACATGCACACATATATGTATGCATACACATGAATTTTAGAACAGTAGTCTTAGTGATCGTGTCGTCTTGCTTTGATTTTAGGAATGATAACAATGGCTCACATACCATTTTGAGGTTTGCAAAGTGCTTTGCTTATATTATTTCATTTGAGTCTCATAAGAATCCTATAAGATAGGTACATACAAGTATTATCTCCATTGGAAAGATAAAGCAAAGATCCTTTCCTTGATCACACAATTAGTGACTATCAAAGTTCGGGTTCTACCCCAGATGTTTGTTGACCCTCTCTCCAACACTTTATCCACTATTAATATGCTTCTCTGATGAGGACACAAGTGAGGACAGAGAAATGAGAAACGAAGAGACTTGCTGAAGAACACAATTACTTAGTGGGAGAAATCTCTTGACTCTCGTTCAGTGCATTTTACACCGTATCAGACTCTGTATGTGTGATCGTGTTTAAATGTCACTTGCATTTTGAGCTAGGAGTAAAATGGAAAAACTCAAAGCTTGAAGACTTAGCTCGTGTTTTGGGACATGTCTGGGATGTCCCAGACAAAGAAAATATGCTGCCAGACCAAAGCAGGCGCTTCCCTCTCTGCTGGTTTCTGCAGGGGTTGATCTGGAGCAGTCAAGAAGAGAAGAGGAGCAGCGGATGTTGCAGGATGCTCGCCAGTGGCTCAATAGTGGTAAAATCGAGGACGTGAGACAGGCTCGTTCAGGGGCCACCGCCCTCCATGTGGCTGCTGCCAAGGGCTACTCCGAAGTTCTCAGGTATGATCCCTTGACACCTTGAGCAAGTTTTGTCAGCTAAAAATTGACCGATGATTCTTTGGACTGATGGTTCTGGAAGGAGAATGAAGGCTTTCTCAGGATGAAGGATTTTTTCAGTTGGTGTGTTTCCTTCCTCACTAGGCTTTCAGGGTATACATTCTACCTTCTGCCATTGTTCATAAAGAGCTCTCCTTTCTTTTCTTCTTCCACAGCAGCCCTGGGTTTTGCATGCTTATGCGCATACAAGCGTGTTATAGGATATAAAGCATGCAAATGTTCTATGGAGCATAAAAAAAAATTGAGAAGCATTGGCCTACTAGACAGCACAAGAACCCTTCCAGGCCTGTAATTTATTACAAATAACACGTGCAACCACCACTTCTTGTAACCTGTAATAAAGTATGAATTTGTAATTATTTTGGTCCTTTGTAATCTCTAGAAATGGCTTCGAGATTTTTAATTACATAGACACCAATTCACTATATTGCCTGTCTTCCAATTAGGTTTAAGAATAAAACTTCTTTAAAGGCTCTTTTTTATATATTAGAGTTTTAAAACATCACCTGTCCTACTCACCCTTTCATCTCTCCATGATAGATGCCATCTTTTGATGTCGATATTGGCTCAGCTTCCCTAAAAGCTTAAATGGCCAGGACCAAACAGGAGCAACAGGTGCCAGTTGAAGACAAGCAAATTTAGGCTTACCGCCATCCCCTTCACCAGTTACTTATTATTTACTGTGTATAGATTCTGTACTTATCTGTGTATGTGCTGTTCTCACTTTTTCCCTTTTGTCGAAAGCATGAACAGTTTTGGCTTTTTTTTGTACCCAGCACAATGCCTGGCACACAGTCGATACGTAATAAATGCCTATTGAGTTGTCGAATCACATTTAAGAAAATCATTATTAACACAGGGCTGGGTTGCCCCCCGAGGCGGTGGCTCAAGCTGAGGCCAAATGTCCACTTGCCTGCTGTGTTGTAGAATCATGTAAAGACTGACTGGACCTCTGAGAGCACTTCCAAACCCAAATTCTGTGATTCATGGCTCCAAGATGGGAGTTTGGACTTCAGGATCACCTCCCTGCCACTATCTCAAGTTTGGGTTGTTCAGGCTTTCCTGACTGAGCATTTGTAGAATGAGGGTACCTGGGTCTGTAATCTGATATTAAATATATGAGCGATTTTCTAGAGAGTGCCCTGCGGGGAGTGGGGTTTCCAGTTTGTGTTTTGTTTTGTCCTTGTATGAGAAAATCTAAAATATTCTCATGATACACTTCTAGGATGTAGCTGGTTGAATCAGTCTTGCATTAATATACATATCGAACATATAGTATACATATTAGTGTACATAGTATACGTATAAAGCCTTTCTAAGTTCTCTCTTTCTAGGAACAACGGGAGTGTGCCAGGAAAATGCTGGATAGCGTTTAGTAGACACCATCTTTGGCCAATAGAGCATATGATGGACCCCCCCCCCCCCAGAATTGCTTTTGAAACCTGAACTTTGGTTTAGAGAGTGGAGGGCATGATTCAGTTCATTTTAGTTTAGTGTTTTTTAAATGCTTTCCTTCCCTTTGTAAGTCACTTGCTAGGCGCTGGGAATACCTAGGGTTTCAGGACCCAAAGCTAAATTGGTAATAGACTAGGAGTCATTCTGTAGAGAACTACAATGTTAAGCATTTTACTTTTGGTTTTTCTTCTTAGGCTTTTAATTCAGGCTGGCTATGAACTGAATGTTCAGGATCATGATGGCTGGACTCCCCTCCATGCTGCTGCACATTGGGGGGTGAAAGAGGCCTGTTCCATCCTGGCAGAAGCACTCTGTGACATGGATATCAGGAACAAATTGGTCAGTGAAACAGACGTGCAGTAGGCAACAGTGGGCAGAGTGATCAATAACATGTCAGGAGGTTATGAGTGGTTAGAGCATCACGCTACATACTTCCTTTTTAAAAAATAAATTTTTACTGATGTATTTCATTTTTATATCACCTATTCTTTTCATTTTATCTTTTCCTTCTACCTGCTCCCAGAGTGCCATTCCTTATAACAGAAAATAAAAAAGAGTAGAGAAAAAAATAGTTCAGCAAAAACTAACAAGCATATTAAGGGAGTCTGAAATTATACTTGATGTTCCCCACCAGTGGTCCCCTGCCTTTGAAAGAAGTGCAGGGAGGTACCAGTACTAAATCTCATAACATGTAAAACATTTTTAAGTGGCTGTTGTTTATGTGTTTTCTCTGTATTAGGATGGCATCATAAAAAGGGGATTCTGTGGGCAGGATACAAAAACAGAATATAGAAGTTAAGTGGTCCCTAGTATAGAGAACACTGATTTTGTTAATATTTTGTTTCCTACTGGTCGTGGTGCCTCTTCTCACTGCCAGGGCCAAACACCCTTCGATGTGGCTGACGAAGGGCTTGTGGAACATTTGGAGATGCTCCAGAAGAAACAGAATGTGGTGAGTCTGGGGCTGGTGCCTTTTGTTGAAGTTTCTTTAACAATTTGTGTCTTAGCCACTTGCTATGTCTCTGCTGAGAGCTAAAATGGACACGTCTACATTCCTAAGATGATAATTGGTCTCTTCAGGGACTATCAGACATCCTGTTATAAGAAAACATCTCAGAAACCCCTAATGTTGAAACTTGCTTTTTATAGAGAGATAACCTATTAATTGCTAGAATCACTAAGCTTCTGATTGCCTCTGAATTCTAAACATGGCTATAGAATCATAGTTTTTCCCACAGAAAGTACCTGGATACCTCATAAGTTGGATGTAATTGTCAGAAAAGCTGAAAAGATCAAGAAACTTTTGTTACTTGAAATTGAAAAAAGAAGCACTGCATTTTGGGTCATGGACACTGGATAGCTGAAAACTCTCAGTGATTCCAGAAATCTTAACTATACAGATTTGAAGATTTATCATCATCATCATCATCCTGCCCTAATTGAGTGTTTAACTATAGGTGTTATTTTGCTGCCTGCTGTGCAAAATAACAACATACAATGTTAACCTCTACCCTTTGTAAAGGACTTTAATGTTTTCAAAGAATTTTATATTCCCCATCTCTTTAATCCTCATCACAACCATGAAGTAGCCACGCTAGGTATGATTATCCCCATTTTACAGATGAGGAAATTTGAGGCTCAGATATGGTACATGACCTGCTCATAGTCACACATACAGAATGTGTTTTGTAGGATTTGAAACCAGGTCTCTCTTGACTCCAGGTTCACTACTCTGCCCCTCATCGAACCAGGAAAACCAATGTATAAACTTAAACATAGTACTTAAAGATGGCAGAATAGAAACTTCAAACCAATATGTGAATGAACATTAAATAATTGACATTGTATACATACGAAAATTTTGAGTGTTTGGTCTGGGAAAAGAGAACAGTGATCATTGTATAATTGGAGTGAAGAACAAGGGCAGTAGCCATGGGAATTTCAATCAGAGAGTGGGAGCAAAGCAATTACTGGTTTCCTTCTTATCCATCTTGGAAGACTGTTTTTCTTTTAACCTTCTTGTCGGCTGGGAGATGGAGAGTAGTTGTTCAAAGTTTTAGGACAGACACTAAATCTGCCCTGATATGATAGCATTGTTGAATTGAACTTAGACCAAGTATGAGTGAAAGAGGTATTGGTGAGAGTTCCGATAGAAATAAACATTTAGAGTGGTCGGCACATCTACCCCAAGATCACGAGAGCTCCAGAAGTAGGGAAAGAAGGATTGTTTGGGGATGTTGACATAGGGTTGAGTCCTGCTGTTGCTGTTTGTTGATTGATTGGACAGAGAAAGGACTCTCACAAAAGTATAGTTACTAAAACCATAAATATAGATGCTTAACTCAGAGAGTATAGGATTTTTAAGTCTGAGAAGGCCATTAGGCTTCCCCTAGGCCAAGATTTTTTAACCTGGGGCCCATGAACTTTTTAAGAAATATTTGATAACTGTATTTCAGTATAACTGATTTCCTTTGTGATCCTATGTATTTTATGCATTTAAAAACATTATTCTGAGAACAGATCTATAAGGGTACCCTAGACTGCCAGACAGGTCCATGACACTAAAAAAGTTAAGAAATCCTGCCCTGGGCCATCCTCTTCATTTTAAAGAAGTTACGTGTCTTATAAGTGGTAGAGCAAGGACTAAAGTTCCGACCTTTCTAAATTGTGCCATATGCCTTATGAAATGCCTAGTGCGGGATCCTTCATAAGTATTTTGGGTGATGGTCCTCTTCCTTTTCTGGGGGAAAGAGAAGCATCTGAGTGAAGATATTGTCTTTGCCTTCTCCTGCTCTCATGATATTGGGACATGGGCTTGCATAGGAGCTCTAAGGAGTGTGTACAGCCCTTTATGCAGGGTGTCCCTAAATCTGGACACATAGGCAAAAATGCATATTTTGAAATATTTGGAATACTAACAGATCTTAGCCCCCTTGACTTCTTTTTCTGGGGTATGCTAAAGGAGAAGGTATACTCAATGAAAATCACAGATGCAACACACTTGATTGAACACATAAAGAGTGAATGTGCTAAAATTGACGGCAGTGTGGAGTTATTGCATCGAGTTCACGTGAATCTTGCACATCAACTTTTGCGTCACAAATGATGGAAATCATATTGAAGATGTTATTTGTTAATATTCCAATTAAATAAAATGTTGTTGAAAATTTCATTTATTTCATTTCTTGAAAATACACATTTTTGCCTACGTGTCCAGACTTTAGAAACGCCCTGTAGTCCATTATTTCTTTCTGGTGATTCTTGTATTTCAGTTTACTTTAAGACAGTGGCAGAATTACACAGAATTATGCTCCAGGCAGAATAACTAATTGCTAGCTCTTTTCATCTGCTTTGTTGTACAACACATCACTAAATGCCACTGTTTCCTAAATGACACAGATCAGTACTGTTAACCACAACAGTGTTCCTAAGACAGACGTATGTAGTTTTGTGTGGTTGGGTTTGGATATAACTGGATGGCCAGAAGGGACTATAGATCATAATTAATCCTTAATTTCTTCACTGACAGAGGAGGTTTCTTTCTCACTTTTCTAGCAGTATTCGGTGAATTAGCTTGCAGGCCTATGAATGCCCTTTGATCAAGACCTTTTTCTTAGTCTTGCTAAGCTTTCTTAACTGTTGATTTCTTTTTAAAGTAAATCTGCTTTTTCCTAATAAATCTATAGTGACATGATCTTTTTGGGTCAGAGGCAAGAGCACTGGACTTAGAGTAACAAGATCTGGGTTCAAATTCTGGTTGTGCCACTTAAGAGCTATGTAGCGGTGAGCAAGTCACTTCCCCTTTGTGGGTTTCACTTTCCTCATCTCTAGAATGAGAGAACGGGGCTGGATGACTTTTAAGGTCAGTTTCAGTTTTTACATGTTATGATTCTGTAATTAATTGATTTTCTCTTTATCTACCTCCCCCTTTCTGGATTTTTATTCTCTTTCTGAAAAAATGGTTTGTCAAGTCAGCAAAGTTAGCTTTGAGTTTTTGCACCGCTCTTGAGTCAAAGCTTCAGTTCCATCTTCTTTGCACATCCTGTCCTTTGCTTTCTCACCCCAACATGGATCTTGTAGGGAAGTCCTTGTTAAGAAGACCTGACTTTTGTCAGTCCCTGTATTCCCACCCCCTTCAGTCCTAATAATCACATCTAGCATAGTCAGACCATTTTAAGAGTCATTGCTGCTGTTGCTTAATAATCAACAAGCCATTTTTCTCTCTTTTCCTTTTCATGTCCTCAGCTTCGAAGTGAGAAAGAGACAAGAAACAAACTCATTGAAGCAGATCTGAATGGCAAATTGCAGAGTGGACTCTTTAAAAAGTAAGACATTTGACAACGAGAACAGACCAGGGAGGAATGGGATTTTAGCTGACTTTGAGGCACTTAGAACAGCAGCTCCTTCCTAGACATTGAAAATGCATGTTTTTAAGTGATACGAGATTACAGGCCCTCAGCATAACTTATTCTCCTTACCCTTTTAGTTCCTTTATACATGATATTGTGCTGTGGCACAGAGCCCTTCATAGGCCTAAAAGAAACATAACAAGCTCTACTTTTTCTCTGTGATCTCTTAGGAAGGTTTTTGTGGGAATTTCATTTATCATTATCGTCATCATCATCATCATCACAGTCCTTATCACTAAAAATAATAACAGTAACTTACATGCATTAATATATCATGGTTTGCAAAGTGCTTTCCTTACAGTGATTGACTGCGAACAGGTGATTTTGGGTTCCACAGAGCTGTTTGAGAGTTTGGGAACTGGCATTTGTTAGTGAAGAAGCCACTGAGAATGAGTGAAATGTTTGGGACTTTGAAATTAGTTGGGCCTAATTAGCATTTTTCTCCTTCTGATCCAAGGGATTTTAGCCTATCTACATTGGTGGTGACATTTATCATCAAGATACTGGTATGGTCCTCGAGCTATCCAAGCTAGCTATGCTTGAATAAGGGAGTTAAATAAGGCAGACTTGAATTAGGGTTTCAGAGGAAGGAAATAGAAGAAGAGTTTGAAAGCAGTACCCTTGTTAATCTTCAATACAAGTAAACCTAAGAAATTGCTTGTCTTGTCAACACTGTTTAGTCTCATTTCTGATTTAGCAAAGAGAAGATTCTGTATGATGAGGAAACACCCAAGTCCCAAGAAGCAGAGGAAGAGATTAAGGAATCTAGCAGCTCTAGCTCCGAAGAAGAGGAAGAAGGTGAAGAGGAAGCTTCTGAGTCAGACACTGAGAAGGAGGCAGGTAATACAGTGATGTTTATGTATAACATTCTCAAGCTGGATAGCTAAGAGAATCTTTCTCAGGGTGGGGAACCTGTGGCCTCGAGGGTGCATGTGGCCCTCTAGGTCCTCAAGTGCAGCCCTTTGACCGAATCAGTTCCTAGAGGGCCACATGTGATCTCGAGGCTGCTGGTTACACGCCCTCGGCCTTTCTTATTTGAAAGCTACCAGGCCACTGAGTACTCCAGAAGAAACTTTTAAGTCTTGGTTAAAATTGTGTTGACTTTGTTGCAGAAACTTGGTTGTAGAGTTCTGGGCTGTGGCAGAGTATATTTAACCATTTCTAGGTGGTGATGTGATAAGATGCTCTGTAGGCTCTAATATGAGGGAGCCAGAATGTCCTGATCTTGAGTTGGTGAATGATATGAAGATCAAATTCTGAAGGCTCAGGATTGAAGATGAAGGGCAGAGAAAGGAGAGTTTACAGGCACACTTTGGGGAAAATACTTTCTGTGTCTCCCTGGTGAATAAGTTTGTATTTAGTTATCTAATCTATAAGATCCCTTAATACAGCTTGAAATCTTCAACATTTTAAGTTCCCTCAATTCTGTGGTTGGTGATAAGATGTGAAAACCATTTTATTTTGTGGCCTTTTAATTTAGTCATGCTATAGTTATCAAATATATCTTCTTGAGCAGTTTGACCAAGACCGCTTTAATGACAAGTGAGATGATAATATAATACTCCATAAAATGATCAGTAGGTTAATCTAAAATAATTCATATGAAGTTCTGCTATGCAGTCGGACATGCATTTGGAGAGATCCATTCACGTGCACTTTTATTTCATTCTGCTCACTCTTGAATCATTCTTGAGGGTCTAGATCTTTTTGAATAGTGGGTCACTTTAGATGATACATAAAGCAGAATAAGCTCTTGTGTTTGATCCCACAAAATGAGACCATTAGACTCAGCATTCAAATTTTGGCTGTTTTGAAGGCCACTTTCTCTGTGAAACTTTCCATGATGTTCTGCTAAATTGAGCTTTTACTCTTCTAAACTGCTTATAGCTGTTTGTTAATGCCATTCTTATGGCACTTATCAATAAACCCTATGTTGTAATCACTTGTGTACAGTACATGTTTTATCTTCCTTGCTATATTTATGGGTTGTCATGTAAAGTAATCCAAAAAACAAAAGGAAGTTGCAGATGAAAGGAGAGCTAGGCCACAGGCTCTCCTTGGAGAGGCAAATAAAAGAGTTATTGTGAATCCAGAGGCAACCAGAAGTAACATTTCATGGGACATTCATTTTATATCACAATGCTTATGATAACCATTTGCAAAAAAGATTACCATAAAAATAATTGCACTTTATGTATGAACATTAGTTGCAGAGGGTGAGGAGGCAGACAAATTTTACAAAGAACTTGATAAGCCAAGTTTTTAAAAAAAATTGTTCTGAACTTAAATACCAAATAGAATGAATATTTCCATAAACATAGTCAAACAGAAAAAAGAGGACTATACTTAAAATTGTCATCTTTGTTTTGTACAGGTAATTTTTCTTTCAAAATATGTAATAATTCAACATGTAACTTTCAAAGCTGTCCTACTTGTCTGATTCTTCCTTGTCTTCCTTCCTATTTTGTCCTATAATTAAAGTGTTGCCCTCCTCTCTCCCTCTTCCTTCCCCTCCCTCTGTCCACATGGGGTATTATGCCCTTACTTACAGATGCTCTGCCTAAAGGACCGTAAATTTTGATGGCTGAAACCTAACAAGATATCTTGGGGTTTACTGGCTGGATTTCTTTCTTTCTATTTTTCTTTTATTTTTTTCCAATTAAATGTAAAAAAAGTTCTCAGCATTCACCTTTATAAGATTTTGTGTTCTAAACTTTTTTCTCCTTCACTGCCTCCCTCTCTTCCTCCCTTCTTCCTTCCCTCCTTACCCTCCCCTCTCCCCAAGAGCCAGCAATCTGATACACTTATATAGATTTCTTTCTTAAAGACCCTGCCTTAAACCCAATTCACCCTGGCTCTCATTGTTTGGCTAACTATAAGTCCCAGCCCAAGCACCACTTAGTGGTCATCGTTTGGGTCCTGGGGAATCCAATAGTAATTGTTTCTGTTTTGGCCAGAAATCCTGAGGTTCTTCCCCTCCCAGATGGATTTTTTTGTATTAGATAAAAGGGGCCATTCCTTGGCTCATTTCTTAACCAGCCCACTGAATGGGTATTGCCTCAATCAAAGTGAGAACTCTGAAAGACCTTAGCTTAAAAAGGCTAAGGTCTCCCACTGCATCCTGGGCCATCTCTAGTTGTTCTGATCTATATCTTACAACTGGACAGATGTACATGGTTCTGGAGGAGAAAGTGAGGCTGGTGACCTTGCACAGCTTTCCTTCACAATGGACAAACGACAATTTAGTGCTAATAACCCTCTTTCTTTTTTTTTTCTACCCTATCTCTTTCTCACCTCCATATTGAAAGAAAAAATAAAGAAGGAAAAACAAAGCTAAGTCAGCTAGAATTTATTAATATGAGTTAGGCAAAACAGATTTCCACCTCGGCCATATCTAACAATGTTTCTCTTCTTCTGATTCTTGAATTCATCACCTCTCTGTCAACAGGAGGGGGCTACATGCTTCATCCTCAGTCTTCTGCACCTGTAGTGGGTCTTTGCATCAATCAGCATTCTTAAGGCTTTCATAGTTGCTTTCGTTTATAATATTGTTCTTAAGTAAATTGTTTCATTGGTTCTGCTCACTTCAGTCTTCAGCAGTACTTTTAAAAAACAAGCTCTTTTCACAATTAATGATAGTAGAGCCTCCACTTTTGGACTCCAGATGTTTCTATCTTGCATATGCCATTGGAAGAAGTGGAAATGAAAGGCACTGAAGAAAAGCCATCGGCTGGACCAGGGCTGTCCGAAATGTGGCCTGCGCTGGGATTTATGTGGCGCTCCCTACAAGCATAGAAATTGACATAAATGCTTTAGTAAATTAAGAGCTCTCACTAAACTGGCAAATCAAAATATATTGTCTGTTGTTTCAATAAAATCCTAAGGTTGGACAGCCCTGGGCTAGACCAAGCATAACCAGAGGAGACCTATGTAGGAGGTGACAATTGTGATAATATCGAAGGATCAAAACTCAAGGAAAATGAATAGAGGATAATGCCAAAGGCATTAAAAAGGAAGAAATCTGACATAAGTATTACTCACCCCTTCTATCCCCTCCCAGAGTGACTAAGAGATATCAGTAAGTGCCCATCCGTATGCCTATTTCACCAACTATACAAATTTTTATGATAATAATCTAAACACACTGAGAACATCTTTAATATGGGTATTATTATATCTCACTTTGCATCTGCTGCCTTGCCTGGTTTCAGTTCCCCACAACATGATGCCCCTCCCAGGATAAGTTTTCTGAATTCACCACCATGCTGCTAACTCAATCCTTGATTGACTCCACCTTCCTCAGTCTCCTCTCCTCTCTGATTAGAGAGCAGGAGGACAGAAAACCAAACTCCTCCTGTTGCCTTCTATTATAGAGGGAAGAAACTGGACTCTCAGATCCAAAGACTCTACTTTGCGTATACAGCATAGAACAAGATGTCCCTGTCCTGGGCACCTCTTGGTGTCTCCCCTGCCCACCTTTCCTGCCACGTTTTGTGTGTTGTTTCTCCCTCTAGAATGTAAGCTTATTGAGGGCAGGAGATGTCTTTTTTATTAATTTTATCCCCAGCGCTTAGCACGGCGCCTGGCATTTAATAAATCATTATTGGATTGGGATTGTTATTAGAAAATGTTTCCACAATCTGGCTAGCAGCTGTTGTGGGGGTGAAAGATCAACAGAAGTCCAACAACAAGTATGCTACCAGCATACTGCAAAAGCACAGGTTTTTTTGATCTGCTTAACTAAGGAAAGCAAGGTGAAGGTATTGGCAAGCTTACTTTAATTCAGCACACAAATATCATTCACTTAGTTCAGGGGAAAAAGCCAGCACCCTGAACTTCAGAGCAAAATATAAACAAATTACAAACATCAACAGACAGACCCAATACAATTCATAGTTACCAACATCTAGGTTCATCCCGGGAGCTCAGAACAAGGGCTGGCCCAGAGTCATGTGCGCCACCGCTGCTGAGGCACAGAGCTCCAAGGAAGAGGAGGCCAAGCCCTGGTTTTATATCTTTTTCAGGGTCAGGGGTGAGTCACACATGTGACTCACCCACGTGACTAAAAAACGTAACAAAGAGGGGGACTTAAACTTAAAGAGGTCTAAGAGCCTCTGCTGTCCCAGACATGTAAACTAGGCTCTCCCTGGAGTTAGCCCCACCTTGGGCCCCACCTTAGTTGCCAATCCACACCTACATAGGATTTACACCTAATAGGGGTTTGGGCCTGGGGCATAGCACCTAGTAAGGCTCAATGAAATACACTGAATTACTCAAACAAAACAAAGGCCATTTTGCTTACCAACACAGAAAAGGATAAGCAGATTTTCACCAACAGTTCTCAGCAGTAGACCATATCTTTATAATCACAAATTTATTGAAAGCTATAAAGAATATAAAATCCTAGTGTGCTTACTGTTCATTGACTTTTTAAAAAGCATTTTATTCAATAGAGCAAAATGCTGCCTTAAAGGCTCTCTCCAACAAGTTGTCTTTCATGTTTATATAAAAGTAGTACAGGTTTTTGATATACAAAAGATGTAACAAACAGAGGGGGAAATCTCTTTTTTTTTTTTGATGACTTTTTGGTTATTTATACTAGATGAAACATAAAGCAGGTAAAAAAAGATATTTTACAGTCACAGAGGAGGTACAGCACAGAGTTGAAGTTGGAGAAGGGATTTGTGAGGTCCCTTGTTTGTGGTAGCTTTGTGTCCATTGATTTAAGCCCTGGAGCACTGCAGAGCCTCCCAAATGAAGTTCATAATCACTCTAGAGAGATTTGACATAACTATACACACAAGAAAAGCCAAGCTAAAAAAAAAGTTATTCTCATAACCAAGATTAGAAAGAAAGACCATAGTACGTATGGAGTCCTTGGGGGTTTGCCAAGTGCTTTGCACATGTTACCTCCTCGAGCCTCACAATAATCCTGGGAGGGAGGTGCTATTATTATTCCCATTTTTCAGATGAGTGAACTGAGACAGAAGTTCAATGATTTGCTCAGATACCACAGAGTTTCCAAGGCAGGATTCAAGTCCAGGTTTTTCTGACTCCAGGTTTCAGTGCTGTCTATTGTTCCTCTGTTGTCTCAATTGTGACATGCTGTTAGATGGACAACATATTGGGCTTATCGCTTACTTCATATAAATGAAACAGAAACTGCAAATTAACTTTGGGAAGTTGACAAGTTCTTTCAGTGACATTAAGCTTTGAAACAATAACTCATCCCCCTTTTCCCCTTAAAAGTGATCTGTGGATTCTTTTGATTGGCACTTTGTTTTCTGTGTTCAAAGATTCTTGGCAGGCTATTTTTTAGGGTTGTTTCTTTTATTATGGTGTTCAGGTTTTTTGACCTTTGTTCTTCTGAGAGACCTCCTGTAATCCTTGAAATGTCTCCACACATTCTGTCTTTGAGAGCAATGTTTTGTTTGCATAGAGATCATGTTTTCTTTTAAAATGATTGCCTTTTGCTTCTCTTCTTCCAGATTGTCCTTCACTTCTACAATCATGCATCACCAACTGTCTTTTGGACAGCTTCAGCTGAATGTCTTATATAAGGCATCTCAAACATATGCCCGAAACAGGACTCATCTTTCTCACCAAACCCTTTCCTTGTTCTAAACTTGATTTTTTCTTTCAAGGACACCATCATTTTCCTAGTTCCTCAGACTCACAACCTATGTATCATCCTCTACTCTTTACTCTCCTCCGTGTCCACATCTACATCCATATCCATGTCCACATCCTCTCCTAGTATCAAGCCCTTACCTGAGGGTGCTCTGCCCAAAGGAAGGCAAATTTTGAAAGCTAAAACCTACCTAGATATCTTGGGGTATACTGGCTAGATTTTTTTTCTTAAAGACTTTAAACCCAGTTCATTCTGGCTCTCATTGGTTGGCTAACAGTATGTGCCTACCCAAACACAACTTAATGACTGTTATTTGGAACCTGATGGCTCAGAGTGAAGGTAAATAAGAATTGTTTCTCTTTTGGCCAGAAACCCCGAGAGTCTTCCCTTTCCCTTATGCCTTGGCTTACCTCACTTCTTAAAAAGCCCTAACCTGTGAATGGGCATTGCCTCAATCAAAGTGAGAACTCTGAAAGACCTTGGACCTAAAAGTCCAAAACAGTTTCCCACTGCATCTTAAGCCATCTCCAGTCATCCTGATCCATATTTGGCCATTGGACCCAGGTGACCCCAGAGGAGAAAATGAGGCTGGTGACTTTGCACAGCCCTCCCTCATTTGAATCCAGTTGACTTGCAAGTCATGGCATCATCTTCCTGATGTCATGGTCCTCTTTGAGAACTAAGGACAAACCACACAACCATACATTCACATCCAATCAGTTGCCAAGCCTAATTTCTATATCTTTGTTGTGTATCTTTCTCTCTCCTCACACAGTGACCACCCTAGGTCAAGCCATCTTTGCCTCATGCCTGGATTATTTCTGTCACCTTCTGTTTGCTATCCCCACTCCAAATGATCCTTCACTGAGCTTTCAAAAATGATTTTCCTAAAGCATCTATCTCTATCTCTCTGTTTGTCTCTGTCTCTTTCTCTCTTTCACTCTTGGTTTCTGTCTCTCTCTGTTCTCTGTCTCTGTCTCTGTCTCTCTCTCTCTCTCTCTCTCACACACACACACACACACACACACACACACATTCAGTAAGCTATAGTGGCTACCTGTTAACTTTTGGATCAAATGTAATGGCATGCAAAGCCCTGTACAATCTGGCCCCTTGCCACCTCCCCAGTCTTCTCACACTTCACTCCCCTCCATCCATCTATAGTGTAGTTGCACCTGTCTACTTACTAGTTCCCCTCACATGACACACCATCTTTGAACCCTGTCCTTTCCCTATGCAGAGTATGTTAGAGTAGGTATTCTTTGAGGCAATCAATTGAATTAGATCGAGTCCTTAACTTGGGGTTGACAGATCCTCTAAGGCAGGGCTTCTTAGACTTTTTTCACAAATGACCCCTTTTTTTTGCCTGAGAAATTTTTATGCAACCCTGCTTATATAGGTATATAAAATAGGCATACAAATCAAACATATTGATGTTAAATTATAAAGAAATCTATTTCAAAACAATTCTTTGGTATACATATAATTTTACCATTTATTAAAGTGGAAAGCAGATTTACAAACTAATGAGATGGGTGTACTTGTTTATTTTTACATAAAGAATTAAATCTTGGCAAGATATTTGATACCGCAGCACATCTTCAGCATTTTTCAGAGCAGATCAATACTTTGGTTTTATAATCATCGATACTGAGAATACCGCTTCCCATAAATACATAATATAAATGGCAGAAGTATGTTTAGGGCCGTGTCAAAAATTGTTGGAAATTCTGTCCTGATCACGAGCCAAAATTTATTTAACAGTTTTGTATGTACTGTAAAAACACTGCAATTTATAACATACAATAGTCTCTTAAATCTGAGCTCAGTTGTTTCTGGTAGTATTCGTTGGCATTACTTGGTGTGACAGCATGTGCAGTGCAAAGCGCGCGTGTTGTGTGTTCAGAATCAAAGCGGCAGTGAAGTTGTGCAATGCAACATGGACAAGTGCTGCCAGAAACACCTCAGATTCATACGTATTTGATTTTTAATTAATTTTTGGTAATTGCATGTTCAGAAACCTTTTACTGTTGCCAAATGTTTTGCAAACTCTGCATTCAGGTACATGACCTCGTACTGGGTTATGACCCACAGTTTAAGAAGTGCTGCACTAAGGGATCCATGGATAGTTTTTTCCTTAACTCATCTTCTGTGCTTTGAATGCTGTCCTTTTTTAATCTCTACTTCTTGTCTTCCTTCAAGACAGTGCCAGTCTTACTTTCTGCAGAAGGCCTTTCCTGTTCTCCCTCATAGCTTATGCCGTCGCTCTGGGGCTACGTTTCTCTTACACCGTGTATCTTGTTTGTCCATAAAGATTTACATATTTTCTTCTTCAGTAGAATTTGCTTTTATTTGAATCCCTAGTATTTAACACAGTGCCTGGCAGATAGTAAACACTTAATAAATGCTTGTTGACTCACTGTTGATAATGACTGTAGCATCATTTGATTGACACAGGGCAGGTAGGAATATTGACACATTGACAGGGTAGGTGCAGCATCCTTGTGTTCTTGGAGCAAAGAGACTTCAAAATCTTATTCTGAGAGGTAGCCTCAGGAAGAGATTGCAGAATCATAGAATTTAGATTTGGAAGAAGCCTCAGCATTCATCTAGTTCTTAGCCTTTTTTGCGTTATAGATCCCTTTGGCCGCCTCTGATCTCCTCCTCGGAATAACTTCTTTAAATGCACTAAATAAAATACATAGGACTACAGAGGAAATCAGTTCTAATGAAATATAGTTTTCAAAATATTTTCCCCTTGAAATCTGTCTGCATATACCTTAGGGGAGTATTTCGACCCCAGGTTAAGGACCCTTGATATAATTCAGTTGATTGCCTGAAAGAATCCATATTATCAAATCTATACTATCAACAAGTAGTCATTTAGCTTCTTCTTGAAAACCTCCAGTGAGGAGAAGTTCACTGCCCGTGGAGGGCAGCCCAGTCCTCTTTTGTGTTGTCTTAGGGCCACAACTCTGGGGTTAGTGGAGGCCCCTGTCTGCTGGTGCCTAACTAGTGGGAATGGGGCTTTGGTCTCGTTGTGGTGACTCAGAACAGAGGTGTTAGAGCCTCTACCTGAGGCAAGAGGTTCCTTGGGGGAGGAGGCCTCCAAACCCTGTCTGCCCCTGGAGTGTCCCACCATCACTGGTCAAACCAGCCATTTGGTTCCTCATTTGATACTTTGGGATTTTAAATTTTGTTTTGCTATTGTTTTACATGTGCTAGTTTTGTCTCCCCAACCAGATTGCAAATTTGTTGAGGTCAGGGACTATATCTTATACTTCTTCTGTCTCTCCCACAGTGCCTAACACAGTCATGAGCACAATAAATACTAAAAAAAATTTTACTAATTGACAAAATATTTCACAACTGTATGGCCCAGTGACTCATTCATCAGATCAAATTGATATGTTTTTAATCCCCTCTACACATAATAAAGATTTAGATTAAAGTTTTTAGGGCAGGTGATTAAGTTACACACTGATTTGGTTAACTTCTACTTCTAGCAGTCTCTTAGTGGTTTTTCATTTACTTGGAGTTGAGGTATTTGTATGGATTCATGCTTCAACCCTTTTGGCTAATATTTGCCAGGTGACCCCTTTCAGTTAGCAGAGAAGTGCATGAGAGAGAAGCAGAATTTTAATAGTATTTTTATTCCTTCTCCACTGTTAAACACCAGATCAAAAGCCGGAGGCTGTTGTCAACCACGCCAGTTCTGAATCAAAGAGTACCATCGTGGAGCAGATACCACCACCATCTCAGAATATCTTCTCTGCTTCTCCTGCCAGAAGAGTGAGTACCTTGGAAAGTCATAAATTCATCTCCAGCTTCATGTTATCCCCTAGAAGACCACGAGGACAGCTTTGGAGTGAAGCGTTGTAAAATAATATTATCGTACCTTATAGCAGATTATGTATTTATGGTGCTTTAGGGCTTATAAATATGCTCTTGATGTTAATTCTGTAAAACTTTCATCTGGATAGTAGTATTAGTGTACAGAACAAAAAGGGCCTTTGTTGTTAGAAATTGCTTGTTATCTGTCACCTGAAAAAATTTATCTTAAGATAAAGTTAGTATTTCCTACAAATAGCTTTATATAGGCAACAGTCTGGGGGAGCTCAGGCTTCCCGCATTTACAGTTTTGACAGCCTGTCTGTGCTATTTGCATCTGGTCTAAAGTTTTTCTGGTGAGACTCCCATCTTTGCACTTTATTGGAGATTAAAGAAGATAAGTGCCCACTGAAATGCAAAATACCAGTTGGTTCATACACCATTAGTCCTCTCGAAACCTTGGGGACTAAACATGACACATGGCTCTCTATGACACTCATACTCTATCTGATAGAGAGACAAAGATGGCTTGGCAGAGAAGGGAGCCCAAGGCTGTTTGCAAAAGGCCTTTAGACTCCATTAAAGGTCCAAACTAACGTAGGCACATCCAAGTCCTCTGAAAGATTTTTAGCAATTAGAATGTGAATGAATTTTTGCAAAGATTGCACATTTTACACCTTTTACTCATTGCATATTTTTGTCAGGTGTCCTACTTTGATACTTTGTAGATCCTTGACCTGCACAGGATAGATTTAGAGTTAGAAGGGACCTTAGAGGCCTTCCAATCCAGCTCCTTCATTTTACAGCCTTAACTGGCTATTTCTTTAGTTGGTATACCAAAAAAACTCTGTCACTTATTAGCCAAACTCCTGGTGGTATAAGGCTATCTGAGCTGGTCTGGGCTGGTGCTAGATGACAGATAGACAGTCTGCTGCTGAGCCCTTACTCTTTGCTTTTCTAGTTGGTAGGCCCTGGAATTAGCAGGCATGGCCTTCACGAGAACTTGGGGCCACTTCTACACTACATCGAAGACTTTAGAAGCAGGCTTACTTAATATTAAATCAGCTTGTCTTATTGCCTTTCTTGCCAAGAACTTATTTTAGTTTTCTAACCTCTGGGTCAAGGCAATGTCTGTTATCCCCATGTTATAGATGGGAATAATGAGGGCCTAAGTGGCACACATGTAACTGGTAATCCTTGCACAAGACAACAGGGCTTTATTGAACTCAAGTGTTGAGTGGAATTACGTTAGGAAAAGGCTAATCATCTGAAAAAGGAACCTGCTCCAACTGTGTGAATGTTGCTGTTTCACCAGCTCTTCTTCCTTGTTTCTTCCTTTCCTTGTAGTTCTCCTCTAGTTTCTTTAATAAGACAGAAGAACCCAAGGATGAATCACCCGCCTCGTGGCGACTTGGACTCCGGAAGACCGGCAGTCACAACATGCTCAGTGAGGCGGCCAGTCCCCGTGAGGCTTTAAGGGATCGAGGCTCCTCCATCTACCGCTCGTCATCGAGCCCCAGGATTTCTGCACTGCTAGACAACAAAGAAAAGGTGCTGTTTGGGGGGAGGGCGGTCAGGAGATTCATTCTGTGACAGTCCAGCCATGGGGGTAAATAGAAAACCCTTGTCAGCCCCAGAAAGTCACAGGTATTGAAGGTAGATCAACACCTTAATATTGGAGACAAAACATGATTCACAAAGGACAAGTAATTGTTGACAAGAGCTGCAGCGATTCTTGCTCTGTTGATCACATAGTTTCTCCTTTTCTCTCTACTTCTATCCAGCCTTCTCTCCCTTAGGACAGCAACAGTGTGACGTGTATCCAGGTTTAAATGTCTTCCTAGAAAAATACAACTTGCTTGTTTTAGGACTTGGGAGCAAAACAGTTAAATGACATTGAGCACAATCCCTTAGTTTGGGCTTTCAAGCCAAAAGATCTCAATGAGAATAGAATTTGGAAAAAAAAATGCCCCTAAAACTTCCACCAATAGTAAAGGGGGAAAAAAATCTGTTTTGTAGTGGTTAGGCAATCCTCATAAACGGCTACTCACCCGAGATAAGTAAAAATGGTTCATTTCAAATTGCCCCATCCCAGGTCTTAAGTTGGCTCACTTGATATTCTCGTCCTTCCTCTCTGAGGTCATGACATGTTAGTTTAGTTACCTTGAATGGTTTTTTAACCTCCTGAGAACACTGAGATGGAAGAAGGCATGCTAGCTTTGTTGCCTCTGTAGTGATGTTTGTTGTACTTTTCCTCAAAGAAGCATCTACATTTTTTCCCCTCACAGAATAACTCTCTAAGGACAGCCGAGCTTGCCTGTTCTTTATATTTGCAGTCTAATTGTTAAAAAACGAATAAGATGGCGGTGGGGGAGAAGAGTCAACAAGTACTAATCCATCTAGCATTTAGAACTGTTGGGAATTTGGCTTTTGAACCTCTCACCTCTCTGCCATAGCTAGGCAATTTGGGCTGCTTTTATCCACGCTCTGATCACCCCTGCCATCCAGTGGCTTGCTCCACATATACTTTTTTCTTTTTGAAAGGACCCAGGAACTCCTGAGCCACTGAAAACCTGCTATCGTATATAACCCTGGCTATGGAATTGGTGTCTGAACTGAGCCCAACAATTGGGTTATGTTTTGTGGTGGTACATTTAGTCCCAGGCTTCATCTCCCATGTCAATACTATACCCACCCAACACTTTCCTTGTTTTGGTTTTGCAGGAGAGGGAAAACAAAAGCTATTTTTCCTCACTAGCCCCCCGGAGGCTCAATAACGCAAGTGACATTGAGGAAAAGGAAAACAGGTATGGCTGTGTCAGTCTAACAAGTTGCTCTGATTTGATGCTGTTGTGCCAAGGTCTTCCTAGGTTCTCGTTTCTCTGCCCTAAGTAGGCAGATATCCTCTACCCATTTTGAATGTCCTCCTGTCAGCATCCCACTGCACAGTATCTGCATTACATTTGTTCCTGATCCCTCCTTCTGATTTTTCTTGTTTAATACATTTAATAAATTTTTCTTTTAGTTTTTATACCTGTCTCATCATGCCCTACAGCTATTCCACTTTCTTCTTCAGAGTATCTTTCTTGTTCTTTTCCACTATGATAAACAACTCCCATTCTGTGTCTAAGTGGCACAGTGGTTAGAGTGCTGGACCCAGAGCCGGGAAAGCCCAAGTTCATATCCCACCACAGATACTTACTAGCTGTGTAACCCTGGGAAAGTCACTTATCCTCAGTTTGCCTCAATTTCCTCAGCTGTAAAATGGGAATAATGATAGTACTCCCAGGGTTGTTGTGGGAACAAAATGGTACTTGAAAAGTGCTTAGCACAATGCTTACTACATAGTAAGAACTAATAAATCCTGCCCTGCCTCTCCTTCCTTGGCTTCCCTTCCTTTCCTTGCCTTGTCTTCCCTTCTCTCCTTCCCTTCCTGCCATCCTTCCTAAAATAACCTACTTGTATTCCATATTCAGAGATCTTGTGATTCATGCTCTCAATTTGTCTTGCATATAAAAGATACTTAATGAATGCTTGTTGAATTGAATTGAAAATCGTAAGCTCTAAAGGACTTTGACTCTTATTTATGTCAAAGGCCCCAGTACTTTCATACCATGATGCTGAAATATCAATACAAAACTTTAAAAAAGGAATTTTAGCATGTAAGAAATGGTCCTTGTCACTATAAAATAAATTATTTCCTATATGCGCAGATCTGCATGATTATAAATCATAAGCAGGTGGCTGCTGTGTACCTACAGATCAGATCTGGGAGCCAGCCAGAGTGCCTTCTGATTTATGACCACTTAATAGCCAAAGTGCCCAAAAAGGCTAGTGAAGTGATCGCTTGAGGGGGTTGTGTGACTACGGGCAAGTCACTTCTCACGGCTTCAATTTCCTCATCTGAAAAATGAAGATCTCAATCTAGTGATTGCTAAGGTTCCTTCCAGATCTAACATTCTGTGATTCTGGGAATACTATTGCTATAAAATATGATATCTGAAATTGTTTACATGATTGTTTAATTTGATGGAGCTCTTTCCAGCTTTTGGAAGCTCGGTGCTAACCTCTAGTTGTATTATTGCACTTATTGTGTCATGGGTCAACCACAGAATCTTGTTAGTTGTCTTCAGTTTTAGTTCCACCAAGATTATAGTTAAAAAAGGGAGGATTCAAAGATGTGCAGTGCTATGATCTGAATCCCTGAGCAGCTTGCAAGGGATACAAGACTAGCATATATAACACATAACTATCGTAAGAAAGCATGTGTTTCATGTATAACCCATATCAAATTGCTTGCCTTCTCAATGAGGAGGGCAGGGAGGGAAGGAGAGAATTTAGAACTAAAAATTTTTAAAAATGAATGTTAAAAAATGTTTTCATATGTAATTGGAAAAAAAAAATTTTTTAAGCACCACAGTGACTGCCATAGATTAGTAAGTTCCTAGATCAGAAGGAGGAGCACTGTGTGTTGAAGTGGTTGGGGAAAGGAGACAAAATTTGTGCTATGCACACATGGGGCAGGGAGAATAGCAGGAGCCTTCCACAAACATGGCCCCTTTAGGGACCGAGAGGTTCGACTGGCCTGACCAGAGTTGGCGAGTGCTGGGAGATAAGGAAGGGATAGTTTTTTTTCTTATGTTGACACAGTATTTTCCTACTGTACAGTCTGCCTATTGGTTCTAGTTTTTTCTTACTCTGAAGCTACGCAGAAAGGAGAAGTAGGACCAATGGAAGTTCCTGGGAAGCATATTTTAGGTTATATTACAAAAAAGTGTGGAGGTGAAAAGGGAGTTTATTCTAGGTATGGGAGACAGCTTGTATGCAGGCATGGAGATGAAAAAGGGATGCCAAGTTTGGAGAACAGTGAGAAGACTGCTTTGGCTGGGAGATAGTAACCATGAAAAAGGAATGACGTGAAATAAGTCTAGAAAGGGGGGTGGCACTCAAGTTTGGGTGGGTTTTAAGGGCCAGGGTTTGAAGTTTACATTTTTTTTCTAGAGGCAAAACAATCATTGAAGATTTTTGAGCAGGAGATCTGGAAGATCTGATCTGTACCTTTGAAAACTTATTTTGTAACTTTGTGGAGAACGAATTGGAGAGAAGGATACTGAAAGCAGAGACAGCAATGAGGAAGGTGGATTAGTAGTCCTGATGATAGGTGATGAGAGCCTGAAGTCAGGTAATGGCTGTGCAGGTGGAGAGAAGAGGAAGAACTTGAGAGATGGGATGGAGGGGAAAGTGACAAGACTTGGCAGCTGATTAAATGTGGGGTCTGAGGGAGAGGAAGGAGTCAAGAACGAAGCTGAGCTGGTGAAATCTACGTGTCCAGGATTGGCAATGTTCCCGACAGAACTAGGAAGGTTTGAAGAAGGGTGATGGTTAGAGGGTAAGACAAGCACTTCAGCTTGGGAGATTTTTCAATTTGACAGGCTTACAGGATATCTAAGTGGATATATTCGTAGGGAGCTGCAGTACTCGCAGTTAAGGAGAGGGGTTATGACTAGATATATTGATCTGAGAGTCATCTTCCTACCAGTGATAATTGAACACACGGGAACTGATAAGATCATATAGAGCTGTTTGGAGGTTTTTGATAACTTTGGAGAAATACCAAGTATTAAGAGTTGAAAGTCAGATTGCATGGGGTTGAGAAGTGAGTGGATGTTGAAAAAGTGCGTGCAAATAAATAGTATAGATGATACTTTTTAGGAGTTTGGTCATGGAAAGAAGAAGATATATAGCACACAATAGCTTGAGGAGGTGGCAATCAAGTGAGAAGGGCCTTTTTTGTTTGTTGGTTTGGTTTTTTTAAAGGATATTGGAGCACCAGAGAAGCCAGTGAAAATGGAAAGATTAAAAATGAAAGCGGTAATGATGGAAGGGGTCAAGTTTTTAGAAGAGAGTACAATGGATGGGATTAAAGACATAAATAAAAGGGGATTGGTGTTGGCAAAGTGAAGGACCACCTCTTCATAGGAGTCTGTAGTGAAGGAAGAGACAGTGGAGGGTGACAAGGAAGCATTTTCAGGGGTAGATTAAGGGAGAAGAGATCAGGGAGTATTCCCTCTGTTTTTTTTTTTCAGTAATGTATGTAAGAAATAGTATATAGGGAGTTGGAAGAGAGGAGAAAAGGTTTGGGGCTGGCATAGAGATAAAAACTGTGATCAAGAAACTGAATTTCCTTGCCTTCCCCCTTCCAAAAAAAAAAAAAAAAGGAAACCGAATTTCTTAAGAAAGGAAGAAGACTGACCTGGACTCTAGTCAAATTTCCAGGTAGCCTTTCTACTGCAACTTTATCCCTCCACCACTCAAAAACAAAAACCCTAAAAAAAAAATTTTGCCCCAGACTTTCTAAATCTTTTAACAGAGTTTTGTCATATTGCCTGAAATTCTAATAAGTATACTTTTCTTTTTTTCTTTTTTTTTCCTTTTAGTTTACAACACTCAGTTCTACATAATTTTGAGTTCCAGATTTTCTTCCCTCCCTCTCCCCCTCCCTCCCCAAGACAGCATGATATCCCATATAACTTCCACGTATAACTTGGCATTGAATTAATTTTACGCACTAGTCAAGTTATGGAGAAGAATTGTGACCAATGAAATGAATCATGAGAAAGAAGAAACAGGACCAAAAAAAAAAAAAACCCAAAACCAACCCAAAAACAAAAGAGAGAAAAAGAAAAAAAAAGGGGGGAGAAAAAAGGCTAGCATGAAGTGTGCCTCAGTCTGCATTCATACTTCATAGTTCTTTCTCTGCATGTAGATAGCATTCTCCATCGTGAGTCCTTTGGAGTTGTCTTTGTACCTTGTGTTGCTGAGAAGAGCAAAGTCTGTCAGGGTTAGTCCTCACAGAATCCATGTATCTGTGGTTGTGTATAATGTTCTCTTGGCTCTGCTCCGCTCACTCAGCATTATGTCGTGTAGGTTTTTCCAGGTTGTTATGAAGTCCTTATCATCCTCATTTCTTATAGCACAATAGTATTCCATTACCTTCATAT
>CM053626.1:256685183-256756620 GCA_028646595.1 Phalanger gymnotis | reverse complement strand
GCCAGTACCAGGTAGTTTTGATGACTGCTGCTCTATAGTATAGTTTAATATCTGGTATGGCTAGGCCACCTTCTCTAGCATTTCTTTTCATTAATAGCCTAGATATTCTAGACCTCTTGTTCTTCCAGATGAATTTCGTTATTATTTTATCCAGCTCTGTAAAATAATTTTTTGGTAGTTCAATTGGTAGATAGATTAGATTAGAATAGATAGATTAATTTAGGTAAAATTGTCATTTTTATTATGTTAGCTCGACCTAACCATGAGCAACTGATATTTTTCCATTTATTTAGATCTGACTTTATTTGTGTGAAAAGTGTTTCATAATTATGTTCATATAGGCCCTGGGTTTGTCTTGGCAGATAGACTCCCAAATATTTTATAGTGTCTACAGTAACTTTGAATGGAATCTCTCTTTCTATCTCTTGCTTTTGACCTTTGTTAGTAATGTATAGCAATGCTGAGGATTTATGTGGGTTTATTTTATATCCTGTAACTTTGCTAAAGTTGTTTATTATTTCAAGTAGTTTTTTACTTGATTCTCTAGAACTCTCTAAGTAAATCATCATATCATCTGCAAAAAGTGATAATTTAGCTTCTTCTTTACCTATTCTAATTCCTTCAATTTCTTTTTCTTCTCTTATTCCCACAGCTAACGTTTCTAGTACCAAATTGAATAGTAGGGGTGATAGTGGACATCCTCGTTTCACCCTTGATCTTATTGGGAATGCATCTAGCTTATCCCCATTACAAATAATGCTTGTTGATGGTTTTAGGTAGATGCTATTTATAATTTTAAGGAAGGCTCCATTTATTCCTGTGCTTTCTAGTGTTTTTAATGGGAATGGGTGTTGTATTTTGTCAAAGGCTTTTTCTGCATCTATTGAGATGATCATATGGTTTCTGGTAGTTTTGTTGTTGATATGGTCAATTATGCTAATCGTTTTCCTAATATTGAACCAGCCTTGCATTCTTGGAATAAATCCTACCTGGTCATAGTGTATTATTCTGGTGATAAGTTGCTGCAATCTTTTTGCTAATATTTTATTAAAAAAAAAACAAACAAGTCCTTCTCGAAGGGTTAAGGATCAGTCATTCACATGTTAGTAAGAATTGATCTAGTTCACCACTGTTCTTTTGTATTTGAATCTCTAGCACTGAACACAGTGAATAGGAATGATAAGCAACAATTAATTGGTTGGTAATACCTAGGTGAAAGTGTCAGAATTTTGATTGGGGAAGTCTGTAGTTTTTGAGTATGGAGCACTTTGTTAGAGCAGAGGAGTGAGAGGGAGGTGCTTAGAAAAGTAAGGAGATCCTGAGGATCTCATTGGTGAGGCATTAGAAGCTGAGAGTAGAGTGCAGAAGGTCTAAAAGATAAGATTCCCTATTTCAACATTTTTGTAGAGCCAGCCTTCTACTAAGGAAAGGGGCAAGGTTTGGGGGCGGGGCACGGAAGGTTCTTCTTTCTCCTAATTTTCCTCTCATCTGCATGATGTGATCCCATGTTTCTAAAATTCAGAAATTCAGACTGTTAGTTCAGCTATACTATGAATGAAGTGGGCCTCTGTAAACTGCCCTAGGAATCCAACCACTATTTGTAATATTTTACCTAGGAATATCACTACTATTAATCATAATTTTTTTCCCCTATGGAAAAAAGCGTTATCCTCCAACTTACCAATCTAAACAGCCAACTTACATATCAGTTTCTGGAACCCAACCATCTTGTAAGTATGGACTGCCCAAGGAATGAAGTTAAGATAGCTCAGTACAGATTATATACAGAAGCATGGAAGACTTTAGAGTAAAGGTAGTATCAGTGTGGGGCAGGGAAGTTTCATAGATCATAGTGATCAACCAATCACCAAGCATTTATTAAACACCTACCTGTGCCAGGCACTGGGGATAAAGGACAAAAAGAAAGAGTCCTTGGCCTCAAGTAGCTTAGGTTCTATTGTGGGGAACCAGTACGTGCACGTGCGAGTATATACAGAGTGAAAACAAGGTAATTCAGAGTTGATGGAGCTATTCGCAGTTGAAAGATCAGGAAAGGCCTTATATGAGGCAGCACATGAGCTGAGCTTTGCAGGAAGCTAGGTAGTTTTGGAAGTTAGTGCTAGAGCTGGAAGGCACTAATGATTATTCACTCCAGCCCTTCCATTTCATGGATGAGGAATCTAAGATGTCAAGGCCACTGAACCTCCCCCCAGGCCACCTAGCTATTAAATGGCAGAGCCAGGACTGGAAACCCACCCCCATCCCCCACCCCCAGGCCAGTGAGTCACTTGTTGCTGAGTCACATGGATTTGGGCCTAATTTTTATCCTAGATAAATATGTTCTTATAAGGAGTCTTCAGATGGTTAAAAGTTGAATGGGTTAGAAACCATTCATTTAAAATGAAAAAGTAATAAAGGGTGGCTGTTCACATGTAGGCTTTGAATTATCACAGAGTAATGAGTGCTTTTGAATTTCAAACTGTTCTTTATCAGAGTATCCACTGAGATTTTTACCTTTTGCTTGTATCACAGCATCTCTTAGTTGATGAAGGATGGAGCTAGGTCTGCTTACCCCAGAGTAGAGAATTTAACCGGGGTCTTTAAGTCGATGTGTTATTTACTTTTAACATATTGACCTGGAATTTTAAGGTTTTTATAGCATATTCACAACTCTATATATGAATCAGTCAGTCCAAGAATCAACAAAATTCAGAATTGTCATGGTTTAATATTGATTATTCAATCATATTGAACCTGAGGTACTGTAGCCCAGAGGAAAACCTGATCTGGTAGAATTTTTTTATTTAGGTCACATGTTTTTCTAAAAACCTAACTAAAGAAATAGTTTTGGCCCCTCATCAGACTAGCAGAGTCTCTCGTGACTGTGAAGCTTGCAGTGCACGTCCTTATTCCCTTCCTTGGGCATACAGGGTGCTGGACCAAGAGCAACAATGGCAGTAGCATTTCTACAGGAACAGCCGTATTCCAGAGCCATGCCGAGCACTTTACAAATATCATCTCTTGATCCTCACAGTAGCTGTGGGAGGCAGGTACTATTATGACCCCCATTTTATGGATGAGGAAACTGAGTCAGGCAGAGGTTAAGTAACTTGCCCAGGGTCAAATGGCTAGTAAGTGAGGCCAGATTTGTTCCTGATTACTTAGGCAGCTAGGTGGTGCAGTGGATAGAATGCTGGGCCTGGGGAAGTCATTGAACCTCTGACTCAGTTTCTTCATCTGTAAAATGGGGATCATAATAGCATCTAACTCCCATGGCTGTTGTGAGGACCAAATGTGATATTTGTAAAGCACTTGGCAAATCTTAAAGTACTATATAAATGCAGCTTTTATCATTGTCGTTACTATTATCATTATTATCCATAGAGAAGGGATATGAAGCCAGAAGCTGCTGAATTCAGATGTCAGAAATGTACTGCCTTTGTCCATAGGGCTTCTCTGTCAGCTGACAGCACTCCCCCATAAATACCTCTTTCTCTCAATATTTCCCTCTCTGCTCACTTTAGTACAAGGCATATCAATTCACGTCAACAAGAGTTTATTATAGTTTACTCTGTGCCTGGCACTGGGCTGAGCACTGAGTATGTATACCAAAAGCAGGCTTTGCCATTAAAGAGCCACATGCTAATGAGAGAAACCACATGCAGGCAACTCAGTTCAGACAAGATGTACACAGGGTAAATGGAAGGCGACCTCCAAGGGAAGGGGCTTTGCACTGAGGGACCTGCAGAGCTCTGCTCTCAGGGATTGAGTTCTTGGTGGCAGATAATCAGCTCAAAAGACTGATGAAAGTACACCCCAGTATTTAGAGATTCCCTTTCCACAGCTGGGAGAGAGACAATTGAAATGGGGAAGGGAGCAAAGGAAGGGAACAAGCATTTACAAAGTGCCTACTGTGCATCAGGTACTGTGCTAAGCACCTTATACATATTATTTGATCTTCAAAATAACAAGTAGGATGCTGTTATCCCCATTTTACAGTTGATGAAATTGAGTCAGGCAGAGGTTAAGTGACTAGCCTAGGATCACACAGCTAGTTAAGTATCCAACCCTGGATTTGAACTCGTGTCTTCCTGACTCCAGGCCCATGGCTCCAACTGCTTTACCACCCGGCTGCCCCATTGTTGTTTTCCCGCCCAGGACTTCTCATTCTTGCTGCTCCCTCTCAGTTTGCATAATAAGTAGAAGGCCCTGGCAGCTCAGGAGTAGGGGTCCAAGGGGGTTGAAGATTTTCCCAAGCTCACAGTGCTTTTGTGTTTGTTTGTTTTCCTCTTTTGCCTCTACAGAGAATCAGCTGTTAATCTGGTGCGGAGTGGCTCTTATACCCGGCAGCTTTGGAGGGATGAAGCAAAGGGAAACGAAACTTCTCAGACTGGTGCTCCTTCCACCTACGTGTCAACCTACTTGAAAAGGTATAGATCTTGAGGAAGAATTCCCAGTGATTGGCTACGGCTGGGGCCTCTGACTCAAACGTAAACAGGACTTCTGGAACCTACCTAAGGATCTCTGCTGGATGCACATTGACTTAGTGTTAAAACATAGTATCATCTATGTATCATCTAGTTTTTTTAAAAATTTATTTTGCTCGTATTTTCCAATTAGATTTTAATCTGGGCCAGGCTGCACTTGGGAGTGTTGTGGGCTACATGCAGCCTGTGGGTTGCATGTTTGACACCTCTGCACTACAGAAAGAAGAGGGTCAGCTGCATGCATCACTAAAATGCAGGATTTTTTTAGCATTCTTGGGATATTTTGGCTAATCTAAATTAAAAGCAATTAACATTAATTGAATTACATTAAGTCTTTGCCACTGATCTTAATTTTTCTTCTTTACCCTCTTTCCCATGCCCTTGCCCCCATTTCCTCATCTTCATCCCCTGACTCCTGTAGAATCCTAAAACAGAGGTTTTGTTTGTTGTAAAAACTGACCCTAAATCTGAATCATTCCTATTTCTAAAACTTCTAGAGGAAGGGAAGGCTTCATTTAAGTTGCCTGTATGGGAGCTTTTTTTTTTTTAATTTAAAAAGATACTTTTAGAACTAGACCAGTTTATTAGGCGCCTGAGTTTTTAAATGACTTCTTTTGTTCTGTAACTTCAGACCCTTCAAGATTGTGGAACACTCAAGTTTAGGGAATGCTGGGTTTTCCTTTTTATTCCTGCTGTTACAGTCCCTTTTCCATAGTTACTTTGTTTGCTACTGGTCAGTCAGTGAAGAACCTCTTTGGCAGAATTGCTTGACTAATAACTGTGTTTTGGACCTTGAGAATTGTTGATTTGGAAGATTCCTTCTCTCTGGGTTGTCCATTTCGCTTTCCTTTTCCAGCCTCTTAGAGACTTCCCCTTCCCTTCATCTGCCACTCCCATTTTGTACTGTAGCCATCATAGCTCTGCTGCATTAGTTGACTGATGGTTGTCTCAGGTTTGGAAAGAGAGACTCTGTATAAGCAGCTTAGCCAGACAAGATCAGACCATATTTCTGTTTGACAGGAAGTGTCTCCACTCTATCTCTTACTCATTACTACCGTCTAATAGGGAGTGAGAGGCACCACCAGCTGATGAATGTTTGAGCGGGGCATTAGAATTATAGGCTTATGAAATAAGCAGTCTCTGTAGCCTTTTAATGCTTTTCAGTTTTGCAGATACATGCTATGAAAGAAGACACAGCTAAATATGAGAAATTATTTTATTCTGGTGCAAATTTATGTTTGATTTTCAGTTGTGTACATTCAACCAGCCAGGTGCAGCAGGATGGGGGCAAATGAGAAAGCTAGACATATTGAAAAGGACAAGGGCTTGGTACACCTTGTTTGACATGCTATAAGTCAATATATTTTAATATAAAATGGCAAGAATGATGTTCTTTGCCTAGGTAAGTGGGTCTGATAATTATTGCATGATGGGATGTTGATTTTTTTGATCTCAACTCTTTCCAAATAGGTTAAATGGATGCCATTTGGTTTGACAGATGCAGTAAATTTCTTTGGCATGGCTCTTGTGAGCAGCAGGGAGAAAGGCTTTGTCAGATCAGGATGGAGAACATACTTATTAATGAGCATTCTGAAAGAAAATATGTTCAAGATTCACCAGAAATTGAATTTTTAGAGCTTTTCTAGTTCTGAGAATTCAAAGTACTTTCTTTGTGATTTCATTTATCTTCAAACCTGGCTCTAAGGTAAATAGGAAAATAGTATTCTCCTCAGTTTTATAAATGAGTCCCAAAGAAATTATGACTTGTTCTAGGTTACAGAGCAGTGAAGATAGAATTGTAGTACTAATCTCCCAACTTGCATGGTGTTTTTCTTTATATGATGTGATTTTTCAATCAGAAGTATATATGTATATGGTGTTACGATTTAAAAGGAAAAGTTGGGTCACAATTCAAGTCATCCTGGGGCTAATGAGGAGACCTTGTTAAAAACCTATAATTTCTTTCCACCCTGCAGTCAGGATTGTATTCATACCACCCAGAAAAACACCCATCTTCTCCCTTCTTTAGAGGAGGCTTCTACTGCTTTATCAATAAAGCCCAGTATCAGTACAACTCTTGTGAGTTCTTCTAAATATCTAACTCAGACCCTTCTTGATGCAGTTTGAGCTGACTCCTGTATTTAATGAAAACAAAGAAAAGCTAACTTTACCTTGTTCATTACATCCTAGGCTAAGCTGTGCTGAAGTCCCCTTGACAACACTTCTTTATTGCTAAATTACCCCAATTCCCTGTCCCTTGGGCTTTCCTTCTTTTTTTTACTTGTCAGTCCTCTAATAGTCTTAGTTATTAGTTTGTTCTGTGGAACCTTTCCAAATCCTCTTCTATTGTGTGGGCTTTCTGCAGTGCTAACTCGATTTCCTTCAAGCTCTCAGGAAAGCACTGTTTCTTACCCTGGGCTCTTAAGAGGCTTGGCCTCTTTTAAAATGATCTTTTCCTTTTCCTTTCTTGACCTCTGTCCTGACTGTGCCTCCCACTTCCAGTGCCTCGTATTATCTGTCCTCTCTCTCATTGCCCAGCATGCTCTCCTCTTCTGTCACCTCTGTTTCATGGGGCTGCTTAGGAAAGGAGTATTTCTCGCCTTGGGGTCTAATAGGATAGGTCTCTCTGAATAGAATAATTTTCTTTTTCTTACCTATGCTTCCCTAGTCATGTCTCCCATTTTCCTACAGCCTTAACATCACTTGTCTTCTCATTGCTGCATGTATTCCTGTACTCTTCAGCAGAAACTGACCTACAACATCCCTCTAATACTAGCCAACTTTGATCTCTCCTTCATCACCTTACCCTCCCTCCGCCGGCTCAGGTTTATGTAAAGCACACAAGCTGAGTGGGAAGCTGGGGCTGGGAGTTGTTGTGTGCACGGCATGTCCTACAGGGAAGTGACAAAGTGACCCTGTATGCTGTTTTGCAGTGCTTCATTTGGTAGAAGTAGTGACCCCACCAGTCCCTACATTTCAGCCAATCGCAATTCATCTCCTGCTACCTCACCCACTACCATTGGTTCATCTACCTCTCGAGGCAGTCAGTGGCAGTCTGCCTCTTCCTGCCCTACACCAATCAGTGCAAATACTACTGCATCCGTTCACCATGGCAGGTAAGGTTTACTGGAGCCGTTTGCTTTAGGTTCAACAAGTTTTTGCTGTTGATACCCAGATGGAAATTGTACTTAGGCCTCAAACTTGATGGAAATTACCTACAAAGCTAGATACGCTCTTAGGGTAAATTGCAACATACATAATACTCAGGATACATATTTAATTAACAACATTGGCTTCTACACTGGATTTGTCAGTTGTGATTGGAATTCAGGGTTACCCTAGTGTGTGTTAAATCAAATGTTGAAATGATTTGCACACCCCATTTGCAAGGTATGGATCTTCCTGCAGATACATAAAAGTTGGAATACCTTTTCTTCAGTCTTTATGGAAGATAGAATGTGAACCTAGTCAAGATGAAAAGCGACACCTTATTCTAAAAGGCAGCCTCTAGTGGAAAGCCCTCTGCTATCTAGATACGGATGCACAGTGGCTTGCTAGATGATGTGGGAAGGGGGATGTTGTCATTCACTTGGAGTTTATTCCAAGGTATCGTCTTCTTAGCCGGTAGCTAAGTCCAAAGGCAGCACGGTAAGGATGGCTGTGTGAAAGTCCAGCAGTGATGTTTTAAAAAACAAATTTTTATTGATACCTTTTGGTTTTTCTGTTACCTACATTTACCAATGTATCTTTCCTTTCTCCCCCTAATAATAGTCATCCCTTACAGTAGAATAAAAAGGGAGGGGGGAGCAGTAGAGCAAAACTAACCAATCCTCTGAAACACTCTGAAATCGTTAGTGTTTAGTCATCTTTAGGCCCCCTCCTTTCCAAAGAAGGGAAAGAGGTTGACCAGTTACTTTGAACTAGAGCTAAAATATTTATGACTTTAGTTATGGGCCTAGGTTTTACACATAACTGAAAGAAATAGGAAATGATGATGGTAGTAACTCTAATTTTGGGTCAATACTAAAGATGGTTCTTAGATCAGAAGATGTTAGATTGTGAGATAACTGAACAGTCCACACATTTTTTAGTTGAGGATATAGAGACCTACATCTGGGTATTAGCAGAACCAGAAGATGGGGCGGTGTGGTGTAGTGGAAAGATCATTGAATTAGGGGTGGCAAGGTGGTGCAGTCGATAGAAGACTGGCTCTGGAGTTATGAGGACTTGAATTCAAATCAGGCCTCAGATGCTTACTAGCTGTGTGACCCTGGGCAAATCACTTAGCCCTGATTTCTTCCCCCCGTTTTCCCCCCTCCCTGGAAAAGAAAAAAGAGCACTGAATTTAGAATTTGTAGGTCTGGATTCAAATCCTAACTGTGTAAAGATCGTGGGCAAATCCCATCACCTCTGTGGGCCTCAATTTCTTCACCTGTAAAATGAGAGGGTTGGACTGTGACTTCTGAGGTCCCGTTTGTCTCTTAATCTGTGGTTTTTGATCAGGACCTGGGTCTCGAAGTTTCCAGTTCAATACTTTCTTGTTATACGATACTTAACATCTACCAAGTCACCAGGAGATTTCTTTCACTCATGTAGATGATTTTCATTTAAGACAAGATCTCTCTTATCATAAACTACTGCTACTGTCAGTAAAGCAGTGTAATCACCGATGATTGTTAATATCAGGAGTGATCATCTCCTCATCTCCATTATTCCTGAGAGTCGTCGTGGTGGAGTAGACAGAAAAGCAGGACTGAAGGCAAGAAGACCGAGGTTTGACTCCCACCTCGGATAACCGTGGGCAAGGCCCTTTACTTCTGGGCCTCACTTTTCTCGTTTGATAGGGTTTGGCTTAGGGACCGAGAAGGTCTTTTACAGCTCTAAAACCTAGAGCTGATCCTGTGATAGGACATTGATGTGAGCCTCCTATCTGACAAATCAGAATGGTGAGGGTCAGAGAGATCACAGGACTTGAGCAGGGTCAGATTGCTGGAGTTGGGGCTAGAACCCAGAACATTGACTTCTGGCCCAGAGCCCTAGGCATTCGATGTTGTACTACCTCCCAGATTGTACAAGAGCTTTTGAAAAAGAATAATAATTTTTAACACTGGAGAAGGACCACGATTTAAGAATACTTCGAAGGACCAAGCTTTGGCACTTGATAGAGCACTTTTTTTTTATCCATAAGGCAAAGAAAACACATAGTAGGGTGAAAGATTTTATTTCAAAGTAAAATTATAATTATTTTGTATAAATTGTTGTTCCTAGTTCCTCCTAGTGTTAAAACTCCAGTATTAAAAAGAAAACTCTCTAACATTTCTATAGATATTGCTTTTAGCAGTTCTACCTCTTGTATTTAGTTTTATGCTTATAGCAATACTAGGAATGCAACAGTGGAGTGATTTGAATTGGAAGAGAAGAAAACTACATTTTGTTAAGTGCCTGCTATGTGCCAGGCACTGTGTCCAGTGCTTTAGACACGTTTTCTCATTTGATCCTCACAACAACTCTAAGAGGCAGGGGCTGTTATTTTCCCCATTTTACAGCCAAGCTCATGTAACTAGGGAGTGTCTGAGGTTGGATTTGAACTCAAGTCTGCTTGACTCTAGTCCCAGTGCTCTACCACCTAGCTAAGGCACCTAGCTGGCACCTGGCTGCCTTAGAGGCATTTATTGTTTACATTTTGTACACAATTAATACATTTAAAATAAACCTAAGCAACACCTTTGAGTTGGGTCATTTTTTAAATCTAGTTTTTAAAATTGTGATAATAATAATTATTTTGATAATAATAATAATAAGTAACAGAGAATTATGGAATCTTGGCATTAGAAGGGACTTCAAAGCTCATGTTGTATAACCTATGTGTTAAGTAGAAATCCATCCTCCACTTGGAGACCTCCATTGATGGGACACCCACTTCCTTATTAAGGAACCTGTTCTACCTTGGAACAGTTCTAATTGTGGGGAAGCTTTTCCTCACATTCTCATCAGCAATAGCAATGAAACCACTATGTAGAGAGTCTTATTACCTCAGTACCCAATGTGCTGTTTGTGAAAATGGCAGTGATGCCTCAGAAGATGAAGGTCAGGAAGAACAACTGGATCTGGTCAAATATATATTAGGAAAAAAAAAAACATTGACCCAGTGTTCTAGTTCTTGTGGACTCACCTCTCGTGTAGGTCTTACAATTTTGTCTTAAATCACTTCTGTTCTGACTGACCCATGCTGCCCACCCTCTGTGGGAAGGTATTTGTGTGGCATCTCTTGGAGTATAGAGTACATCTAGTTTTCTTCCTTCCTTGATTCCAGCAGCTGCTGATGTCCTCTCCCAAATTTGCCTTGTATTTATTTTGTGTAATATGTTGTCTTCCCCAGTAGAATGTAAATTGCTTGAGAGTTAGGACTTTTCTATTGTTTGTCTTCGTAGCCCCAACACCTAGCACGGTACTTGGTGTGTAGTAGTTGCACAATAAATGCTTGTTGAATAACTGAGATAGATCTAAAGATGTATTCAAATTTTTTTAATCTGAATTTTTTCTTTGAAGCTTATTTGACAATGTAATATATTTGACAGTGAACTTGTGATCACTTGTAAATTTTCCTTGGATTAAGCTTATGGTAGAAACCAGGTACTTAGGAGTTTTTATACCCTGATTGCTTCTCTGATAAATTTGGTTTTCAATTTTGGATTTTTGTTGCCCTAGCAACAAGCTGTGATGTCACAAATAATACCTTTTTGGGAGGAGAGCCTGTAGTTGGAGCCAATCCCTTTAAGAAACAAAGATCCTATTCTCATGCAAATGACTGTAATTATACATCTTGTAGATATAAAATCTGTAGTTAAGGTTAAACTGAGAATCCTACTACAATCCCATTTTGAGCCAATAATTATTTGCCCTCTGATTTTCTTTTTTTATCAGAAATATATTATGCTTACCTGCATGCAAGCAACAGAGTAATTGGTTCAAATGCAAAGAAGGAGCTAGGAGAGGGAGAATTAAATATGCTAAGGATTTACTAAATATTCAGAATATTTATATATGGATAATACAAGGAGCTCACCATCATATCTTGGCTCAAGACTCCATTGAAGACTCCCTTTCCCAGGTATTGATTGAGGGGTAGATGGAGACTGGAATTGTAAGTGACATCAGTGTCCCTATATGTGTGGCCAGAACCAGCTTGTGTATGCATGTGTTTGGGGTCCAGATGGCAGCAAGGAGTCCTGCAAAATACTATTGCCCATGTCAGTCATTATCTCGGCTGTGCCATAGCCAATGTTTTTTATCTAAGGCAAGGAATTTCATTAAATGCAGCCTCTTGGGTGGTGGATGGGGAGGTGGGTGTGAATGTGCACAATATTAATGTTCCCAAGCAGATAAGCTTTTTAAACTTAAAAAGCTCTGTATTAAAGAGGAGCTGGAAGGTTTTGCTGTTAAATCTGACTTGACTCTACACTCTGTCAGGGGTCTGTTGGGGGAGATGCCTAAATGTTCTCTATGTTGCATCTTCTTTGGTTTCAGAACTCCTTACAAGCTCCATGCAGATCCATCTGTGGAAAAAGCTGCAGACAGTGTATCTTCTAGTACCCCCTTGTGTGTGATCACCAATCGTCCCCCGCCTAGCACTGCCAATGGGGTTACAGCTGCCAATGTGCTCTCAACTACTGGGACAGACTCCTCCACAGAAGCCAGGGAGAGGAGGTGGTGGGTGACAATTTTTCTTTTCATCTATTAAATATTGCTTTGAGGCAATTGATAAAAAAGTGGGACATGGCATTTCTTGTCCACCCTTAGGATGATTTGTATTGCATGATTCTATATAGTCCAGGGTTTATCTTTGGCCTCAGGGCAGTTTTGTGGGGAGGGGTGGGGTGGGAGGAGGAGATCTCAACATATCACAAAGTACTGTGATCTGTGTGCACTATTATCTTATTGATGCTATGAGCCAAAGAAATGGAAGGTGATCTTTTATCTTTTGTACCTGTGAAATAGCAGAAGCACAAAGATGTGATTTTTCAGGATCATGTAGAAAACTGGGAACAAATTGAAGGGACTACATTAAAACAGAAGAGTTAGAGAATAAGACCATTAAGGGAAAGTTTCGATTATTCCATCCAGAAATGGAATGGCTAGAGGAAGACATGGTAGGATAAGAGGCAGCATACTATAGTAGAAAGAACAGTTAGTCAAAGATCCCAGTCCTAACCTGACTTCTATCACTTAGGAGCCATATGACCTTGGTTAAGTTATTTAAACTCTCTGAGCCTTATGTCCTTATCTGTAAGATAAAGATAATAATATCTGCCCTGTCTACCTCACCAGATTGATATGAACATCAAATAAAATACTGGATGTGGAAGCACTTCTTGACTTAAAGTGTTGTACTAATCAATGTAAGCTATTCCGATGAGCTGTTTGACTTTTCCACTGGAGATAGAGGTTGGGAGAAAATTATAGATTGCAGTAGAGAAGATTTAGCGTAGACACTAAGAAATTTCTTGCATGTGAGGATTCAGATCCCTTAGAATAGGTTGTGGAGGAAAAATTAAGCCAAGCCTATGTGGGTGTGAAGCGCTCAGGGTCCTAAGGGGAGTTGCTAAGACCAGAGCCAGTAGTAGGAGCCTAAGCTGTGGTTGCTCAGATGACGTTTGATGATGGCTAAAGAGAGAACAGAGCTATTTGCTAGAGGCTCTCACTCACTGGAAGAGTGGCGTGTGACTGGAAGAGACTCTGGGCAGCTGTTGAGAGCCCCCCAGCTTGTAAACCTGGATGTTGGGACTTTGTTAAACCCTGGTAACTATGCATTGAGATTTGAATCAGACAAGGTCTGTCTGTTGTTGTTTATAAATTTGTTTGTATTTGCTCTGAAGTTCAGGGTGCTGGCTTTTTCCCCTGAACTAAATGAATGATGTTTGTATATGTTGGTGTAAAGTAAGCTTGTCAACCCCTTAACATTACTTTCCTTAGTAAAGCAGATCAGAGAACCGATGCTGGGCAGCCTTCTCGTTGTTGGGCTCGTGTTGGTCTTTCACCCCACAGGAGCTGCTTGCCACATTGCTGCAACATATACATATTTAGGATGTAGAGATTTTAGAACAAAAACATTAAACCAAGGCACAAATGGTTTGTAAGTACATTTTAGGGGTGGGCAGTAAGGGGAAGAGCATATTAGGAGAGTAGCTGTAGGAGTGTAGGTTCAGCATGTGCTGGCACCTCTGGTGGGCTATATTCTCTGTAAGGAGCTGCATATCAAAGATGAGGATAGTAGAGGCAGATGAACTGGAAAATAAATCAAGAAGATGTGATCCTTCACCTTCAAGGAATTTACAGTCTAGCTAGAAAAATGTAGCACATAGGAATCATCTTTTAAAAGATGAACGTAAAGTGAGTACAGATTGTTGCAGTATATACACTGGTTATGTCCTGAAAAGACATAGAACAAAATGTGAATAGAGTTGCTAAGTATCCCTGAAAAGGATTTTGAGTTACATTTTATTTTTTAAAAGTATTTTATTGATGCTTTTTAAAAACATCTTATCACTTTCCAACAACTCTCTTCACCCCAAGAGAAGACTGCTCTTATAATAAAGACTTCCTTTATAATAAAGATACTTCCCTTGTAATAAAGTTAAACAAACAGTTAAAACAAATCAACACTTTGATCATATTTGATAATTCCATGTCTATATTCCACCATATTTTTAATCAATTGCTTTTTGGAGGGAGAGAAAGTAGGATAGAGAGGGACAGGTCTACATGAAGTTTTTAGGATTTTTTTGATTGTGGAGAATCAACCACTGGAGAGGTAGGGGTGAAGAAATGTTCCAGTTGTAAGGCTTGGAGTTGCAAATGAGGTGAGCACAAGAAGAGGACTTTGAATAGGACTGGGAGTCTGAAAGTGAAAAAACTAGATAGACTCTCTTTTGATTTAGTTGAGTTAACATTTCTGTTATCCTTAGGCTCCTCGTGTCTCATTTCATGTAGTTCTGGATTGGATGCTACATACTCAATAGGCACTCACATTCTGAGGCACACAGGACACACTGATGTGGAAAAACATAAAAGACATATGTATATGTATATATACATATATGTGTATGTGTGTGTATGTATGTGTAAAACATGTGTGCTCTGGAATAGAATAGAAACAAACTGTGATTTGAATAGTGATGCTATTAGCCAACCCATTAGCACTAAGGGTGTGAGTGACATTATTCCTAAGACCGTTATGCTAAATGGATCAAATGTAACTTACATGTATAGAATATTGCAAATATACTATCTCAAGAAGGCCTGCCTTCTTGGGAATGAAAAACTCATACTCCTAAAACATTTTATTATGGCTGTTGGTGAGATAAAGCCAATTTATTTTCTCTTTTCACCCAAACATGAATTTACCCTTCCCTGCCCCCCAATCAAATGCTTTGCAAGCAACCTCTTCTTCTCTCTAACAGCATGTGCTGCTGCTTAATTCTTTCCTTGGAACTGCAGCATTCCCTGTAATCAGCCTTTTGTTGCAATATAAAAGGACACATCTCAGCTCCTGCTGCGAACCAGTACAGGCGTAGAGAGTCTATTTTCAAAATATCTGATTTGAATCTCATGATGATTGGGAAAATAGGGCTTTAAAACTGCCTTTGGAGAGGCTCTAGCTCTAGGAAGGGGAAGATATATGGTCAGTGGAAGCTATTTCCTCAATAATTAGCTCTAATTGTAATTAGTGTGATTTGATCTTTTAGGAGGGAGAATGCTTTATTTCCTAAATGTCAGAAACATGGGCTTTATTAGAGAAATCTATCACTCTTACCAAGAGCGAAATAGAATTTTGGATCAGAGAGGAGGTCTGAGTGTATGTTTGTGAGACTATAGCCTATATTCTTAGTGTTGGTGAGAATTATATTCATTTTGCTGACTACTGGGGCTAAAATTATTATTGTGTAAAATTTTAAAATGACTTTTTAGCTTTTTCAGTGCCCATTGATTCAAATGAATTGGCTGGCTTCACGTCTCATGGGAATCCAGATGATTTACTCTGTTGAATAGACAATATAACCCAGGGTTAAAACTTTTGAAATACTCCTATTATTTTTAACAGGGATACTACCTTGGATTAGGAAGCATTTAAAGTACTCTCACATCTGTATTTATTCATACCTTTTATTTGAGATAAAGAGGGGCAGGTACTGTTCCTCCTGTTTTACAGATTTGAAAAAATGAGACCAAGAAAAGGGAAATAATTTTTCAAGGTCTCAGAGTCAGTGAGGTAGTGGAAGACTAAGGACTGACTCACACCTGAGGCCTTCTCATTCTCTGCACTGAATTGTTTAACTATTTCCTCCTTTTGATGCAGTTACTGTTAAGTTCAGCAGGTAGGTTTGAGTTGTAGGATTGTCTGTTATTTTCAGTTTATAACCCAGGATGAGAGAATCCGATTTTCCCTTTGAGCCTTTGACTGAAATCTTTGCTCTAATGACTGTTGCACATATTTCATAGTTCTTATGAACATTACAAAAACCAGTGGGGTCATTTGATTGTAAAGAGATTGATTTGGCTAGCTGACAGCAGATTGAAAATGGAAAGTGGTAACCAGTTTGAAGATAAGCCTGTGTGGAGATCCAGTCTGACCAGCAGCTGTCACAGTGGTGTAGTGGTCTGGTTCATTTTCCAAAGCCTGAAGTTTTCCTTAGCAACAAACTATAAACAAGTCCCCAGCTAATATTAGTACTCTAACAGCATTCGATTCTCCTGCTCTGTTTTTCTACTCTCTCTCCCTCCCTTTGTACTCGCATACACCCTCACCTTTTTTCTGCCTCCCGCCTCCCTTTTCCTCTCTCCCTTGTCTTCATTTCCTCTCCCTTCCTACTTCCCTCACTTTCTCTCCTCCTCTTCCTCCCCCTCTTCTTCCCCTCTCTTTCTTTCTTTTTTCTCCTTCCTACTTCTCTGCCCCTTTGTTGTGAGCATTCTTTTTCTCATGTTGTACTGAATTATTTTGTCTAATAGAGGGCAAGGACTTTTAGTTTTTCTTAGTATGCCCTGTACCTAGCAGAATGACTTGTATGTGGTAAATGGTTTCAAATTGCTTGTTGAATTGAGGTTCAGCTCTGTATTGAGGTTATGTTGCGTACTGGTGGTGGTAGCCTTACAAGACATGAATGGGGGAGAAGGTTCATTTCTCCTGACCTTTGCTGATGTTGTGACATCTTCATGCTGCATTTATGTTAGCGATGCCAAGTCAGAATCTAATCAGCGACTCTGATATGGACGCAGTATGAATATAACTTCCATCAATGCAGGTGTCTTCTAATGGAGTTGAGTGGAAAACAACCAAATTCTAATTCCATCATGCCTAATGGTTTTCCTGAGCTATAAACAATTACTCCTTCTAATGTAAAGCTGATGAGACCGTTGTTTTGGTTGCTAGAAAAATTTTAGTCGTGTAATTTTTTATATCTTTACTTTTTATGTCACCTTCATTTCCAAATAAAGCTCTACTTCCCCTTCCCAGAATGCCTTCGCTTGTAACCAAGATTGCTAGAAACTGAATTACGTTGTTAAATAATGAGCAATGGAAAGAACCCTTTAATATCATAGAATCATTGCATCCTAGATGGAATCATATGAGGAATACATATGAGGGAAACTGACATCAAAATAAGTTATGTGACTTTCCCAAAGTTGTCCGGATAGTTAGCTGAATTGGAATTCATATCCAGGTCCTTTCTCTCTGACTCCAGTGCCTTTGTTACTATGTTGTGGTCTTATCCAAGTTTATAACAAAGTTTTAATTCAAGACATGTCAGTTAAATTGTACAGAGTACTATGCTAGGTGCTAAGGGAGATACAAAGTTAAAATAAGATAGCATCATGGTCTGCTATGGTGATTGACATTGGTAGCTATAATACAAAATAGTATGTGAGTGCATTGTAATGCACTCACAGGTGCAGAACAAAATGGTGTGTGAAGACTGAGTAGAGTTGGTTACTAATTTGGTTCAAGCAAAGTTTTATTGAACAGGTGGCATTTGAGTTGTATTTTTAAAAGATGAATGGGAATTCACCCAACAAAGAAAGGGGGAAGAGAGAATACTCCAGACATAGGGAGCTCTGTGAGCAAATATATGGAGACAGCAAACTATAGAGTATATTTGGCAAATAGTGTAAAGTACAGTTTGTTTGGAGCTTAGAACATGTGGAGGGAGGAAAATGAAAAAGGCTAGAAAGGTAGTGTGGTCCAGATTGTGCCTGGTAAACATGTTTTTGGTTTTTACCAAGTGTGCAGTAGGACCATTGAAGATTTTTCAGCAGATGAGTGCATGGCCAGGTTGATATAGTAAGGAAGATTAATTTGCCAGTGGTACAGCTTTTACAAAAGATTAACTGGAAAAGGGAAAGAGTGGAGGACACACACACACACACACACACACACACACACACACACACACACACACACACACACACACACACAATCACTCATTCACTTCTCCAAGGAGAAAGCTGCTTTAGGGGAAAGACTATTTTGCTTTTGTCTTTGTGTCCCCTAGTGCTTAGCACAGTACCTGGCATTTAGTAGGCATTTTATAAATGTTTGTTGGTTTATTGATAAGATATGGTAGCTGTTTGGATCTAAGATGCAAGTGACAGAGAAAAGTTATAGGAAACACCAAGGTTTTAGATATGGGGGACTTGCCACTGGCACAAGTGATGAAGTCAGAGAAAGAGCAGATTTGAGAGGAAAGAGAATACATTTGGCCATGGAAACTTGGTTCAGGATAGGTAACATGAAAAGAAATTCCAAAAACTTTCAATCTGTCCAGTTTTATTCTAAAACAAGGATTTTCATTCTTTATACAAAAGTCTAATGGTAATGCTGCACCATATTTTCTCTCTGTTGCTATGGAACATACAATCTGAGGTTCCAGGCATTGGTCCATGTCACAAGGAAGCAATGAAGTGTGTGGTTTATGTATTTGTTCTAAATGTACAGTATTGGGGTAGGGGGAAGATTTTCATCTTTCCCCATTCCTGTACATGTACAAGGGATACTTCTATGTATAGTATAGAAGGGGTGAAAGAGATGGGGACAGACATATGCTGAATACAAGACTGAAGAAGTTAGACTGTTTGAATAGAGATTTTGTTTAGGGGAGCAAAAGATTGGTTAATTGCAATCACATGGAACACCTGGCTAGAGGCTTTGCATTATTACACTGATGCTTTTAAAATGTCTGAAGAGAATCATCTTGACAGCTGTATGAGGTTTGTAGATAAAAAGAAAATGAAGTGAGAGGCAGTTGGTGTAGGTGAAAAGAGCACTTGGAGTCAGAGAATCTAGTTCAAATCCCATCTCAGACTATTTGTATGACCTTGAACAAGATCCTTAACCTTTTTGGGTCAATTTATTTATCTTTAAAATTAAGAGTGTAATTGTGTCTGGGTGGTGGTGGTGGTGGTGCTGATTGTGGTAGTGGTAGGATTTGGGCTTAAATGACATCTAAGATCCCTTCCAGCATGAAATACTATGATCACTATGTATAACAGTAGACATATTTTCCATCATTCCACCTTTGAAAGTTTCCAAATTACTTGTGTAATACTGAATCAAGTTTCCAGTCCTGTGCTCTGGAAGAAAAAAAAAACAAACCTGTGTTATCTCCTTGAGTATAAATGGTAACACAGAATCTTCTGGAAGCTAAATGACAGCAGTTCTCAGCAGGCTGAATGAATATGCTCTTCAAGGGATATATCAGTGTGTTTAGGATTTTTGTTTTGTTTTTTATCTCACATTTGCATCTGTTTTGAAAAAATTAGGGAGAGTAATGTTCGTTGTTTCTGAATTTTATGCTACCACCAAATACTGATGACTTCCTAGAGAAAATATATGCTAACTTTTCTTTAATTTCTAATAGTTTATTATTTTTATTTTTTAAGTAGCCAGTATTTTTTTTTATTAATCTGTCCCTCCCACTTCTCTCCTTTCTCATAATTAAGCAAGTTTAAAAGAAAATCTGAAAAATCCCTCTATACATCTCTATATAGTCTGGCAAACCATTAGCCATGTCCAAAAATGTCAATCTCTTTCTGCATTTTAACTTCATCACCTCTTTCAGAAAGTGAGTAGTGTGCTTCATCTTCATTCTTTTGGACATGTAGTTTGTTATTGCTTTGATGAGAGTTCTAGTCTTTTGAAGTTTGTTTTCTCTATAATGTTGTAAAAATTGTTTTCTTAGTTCTGGAGTTTCCCCCCTTTTGATCTGCTTCTTCTTTCACAACTTTGACTAATATGGAAATATTTTTTACATAATAGCACATGTATAAACTATATCAAACCACCTACTGTTTTTAGAGGAGGGAGGGAGGGAAAAAAATTTGGAACTCATAATCTTGTAAAAATGAATGGGAAAAAATGAAATAGTATTTTAAAAAATAATTTAGGAAAACCAACCAATATATTAATTGTATATGATAGCATATGCAATATTTACTATCCGAAGTACCCCATGTGTTCAACAAACAGTGGAAAATAAATATTCTTAGCTTCTCTCCAGGGTCAACTTTGGTCATTATAATAACACAGCATTCAGTTTCATCTTATTGTTTTTTTTTCTAGTTACATCTTATAATTATTGCATATGTTGTTTTTCCGGTTCTCCTTTTTTCACTCTGCATCAATTTGTCTAAGTCTTCCCATGCTTCTTTGATTTCATCATCTCCTTTGTTTACTGTGGTTCAGTTGTATTCCATTACATTCACATATCACAATTTGTTTAGCCATTCCCTAATTAATTACCACTTTTATTTCCAGTTCTTTGCTACCCTAAAGAAATTTCAATGCTTCAATGAAAATATTAGTGCATGTGCTATCCTAGATTTTCAGTAGAATCTGTTGCTCACAGTTGGTTCATTTAAAAATAATATATTGGGACCAAGAGTGCTAAATATTACTGCCACCCTTTACTTCAGATTATTTTGTAAACCATACATAGGAGTTATAGGTATTTTGTTTCAGAGGTAAAATTAATAATAGGTGCCATTTTCATAGTGTTTTCAAGTTCTCAAACATTTTACATTCATTATCTTATTTGAGCCTCCCACCAACTCTTTGGTGTAGGTTATCTTTATTGCTGTCTCCTTTTAACAGTCATGAGGAAACTGAGGCTCAGAGAGGTAAAATTTCTTGCTATTGGTCAGTCATATAGCTAGGAAGTATCAGAGGTGGTATTTGAAGAAGGTGGCCTTCCTGACTTTAAGTCCAAGTTCTTATTTTTTCAACCTACTTGATTTGCCTATTGGACAAATATATTGATTTTAGAGGCAATGATCAGTCTCCTCTATTGTTCATGCTAGGGTCTTGAGGGGAAATTTTTGTAAGAGTGAAATAGTATGTGGCAGTCATGGGCAGCTACCTTCTGATACCTTCTATCTCAGTGACAAGATGTTTCCAAGAAATCTAAACACTTTGTAATCTACTTGGAGCTATAATTAGCAAGTTCAGTATGGGAACAGCTGACCTTGACAGGGAGGTTTGGTTTGCCCAAGGTTTCTCCTTCTGTTTACTCTGTATATCCTCTAAGATTCATTGTTTAAAAACAGCCATAACCCTGGCTGTTAATCCCTATTGAACAGTTTTAGCAAAGGAGACCTGGAATACCTAAAATTCAGGCTGTTAAGGGTTAAATCTGCAGGAACCAAGACTTTGAAACAACAATAACACCAAAAAAAACCTCATAAAATTCAATAAAAAAATTAAAAATTAAAAAATTAAAATAAATGAAAATTTTAGAGGAGACAAAAATCTTCTCTATTTCTCTTAAAAGAAAAACATGACAAGATGGGCCCAGTTTATTTTTCCAAGAACATAAGAACACTAAACACTTCAGAAAGAGAGGAGCCTTGAAATCTTATTTTGAAAGTCTCCCATTGTCCAGTATACATGTACTCAGAAGGGAGAAGGAATCCTCTCCCCAGAATGGGGGCAGGGTGGGGGGGCCCTCTGGTAGCTCCTTCCCCACTTTCCTGGATACTTCAAAGTAAAGTGAGCGGTTATCTAACACCTACAACTCAAAGCTCTTATCAGCAGTGTTTTTATAGCTAATCTCCTTTTAGATAAAGTTGATCCTTTTTTTCTGGGCTGTAACTATTAGCATAATGTGGGAGGGCCCAAAATGTTTTTTTATTTCTTCCTTCCTCTTCCCCTGACTGACTTTCCCAGTGACTTTATCAGAAAGAAGAGGCCAGTGTTTTGCTAGGGAGAGGGCAAAGGCAGGTGTGGGGTACCTTGGCTATTGAGAGCTGGGCTTTCTGGAAATTAAGTACTGCAGGTACTGCCAGGTACGGCAGGGCAGATAGAAGTGCTCTGAGGTACATTGAGGGGGAGACTGGAGCCCACACTCATTTGAGCCGGTCCTCTCCCAGTGCCAGTTCTGTAGGAAGCCAAGCAATGTGGGTTTGTCTGGAGGAGATTTGCCCATTGTATGCTAGGCAGGTGTCCAGCAAACTGCTGTCCTGGCGCATCAGCCCCCTCTGAGCTCAGAAGCTCCTTAGGGTAAGCCAGTTGTTCAGGTATGCTGAAAGTCTGAAAAGAAGCCGGACCAGGGGAGGCAGTAACATCAGGTAAAGCTCCTTTATTGTAAGACCCCTAGTCCTGTAGTTGAGATGCACATTCTTTTATCCATTCCTTTTTGTGCTGGGAGACTGGCTTGATTGCCTAAGTTGTTCTATACAAGGGAAGAAGTCAGGGCAAAAAGTGCTCAAAGTGAAAAGTTTTAAGCCTTCCTGGTATTTTCCCATTGCCCTAAGTGGTTTTAAATAATAGTGATTGGAAGATTACGTATATAAGAAATAGGGTATAGGGGCAAATAGGAAGGGAGATGAAGAGCCAGGAAAATGATTTCAGCCTTAAAATCAGACAGCTGACCATTTAAGTAATTTATATGAGGTCCATAGTACTGACTCTTCCCGTTACCTCTTCTTGGGGAAAAACTGTGGGTGCATGTGGTAGGGAGGGATGAGTGAGATTGGTGGAGAGGTAGTATGCTTTTGGCTTAGCATTTGAGTAAGAAATTGCACACTGAAGTAAAGACATCTTCAGAATTGTTTGAGTCAGAGGTGTTTAGCTACTATAACCTTTCTGGAGAGAAGTGCTATTTTGAATATAAGGTGAAAAGTTTTAAAGTGGCACCATCTGATCAAAGCCAAATGTACTGGGCCAAAGTCAGATATGAGGCTTTAGGAGATTCCTGCTGGTGACCATCTATGTGGACAATCTATACAGCATAGCATCATAGATTAGGCCCCTCAGAGACCATTTGGCCTGACCCTCTCATTCTTCAGATGAAGGTCAGTGAGCATTGGAGGCAGGATCTGAACTGTGGTCCCCTAGATTCCAAAGCAATCCCATCATTCTTTCCAAGGTGCCACATTCCCTCTCAGTGAGTCAGACTTTATGTTCACATTGTGCCCAGAAGATGGCAGCAGAGGCACGGCAGATCCACTGGTGGGGGGGGTGGGGTGCAGGATTCTGGCCGCTCCATCTTCTGCGAGGAGTCCCTTCTCTTCACAGAACATGTAGCAGAGCCCAGACTCTGCCCTGCTGTTTGAGACCCAGCTCGGTGAGCTTTCTTCACACCTCTGAGCATGGATTATCCCATCTACTGAATAAGGGATTTGACCAGACAGTCCCTGAGGGTGTCTTAACATCTTCTAATCAAAGTCTTCTTTGTCTGGGATTGGGGCAGGACCAGAAGACTGTAAGAGAATGTAAGAGATATGTGTGTTGGGCTGGTGGTAGGAGGTTGGGGAGAAGTAAAGATATCTTAACTGAACTCTTCTTGCTGCCTCTGTATTAGAAGTTTGTTTGCAAAGGTAGACACAGTGATTAAAGGCTATTGGTATTTTCTTTGGAGGAGATAGAGCTCCCTTAGAAGATGGGCACTTCTGGGCTATAGAAGCTAAATTTCTAAAAATGTAACATTGAAAATTTTTGTGTTTTAATTTTTTATAACAGAAATTTTTGAGAGCCAACTTAGTTATGCTGCACAGACCAAAGTTTTATAGACCTGTAATAAGTGGAGGGAGCTGGGGCTCAGTGGGCTGTACCCTTACTCTGGGGCAGACCAACTTTATTCAGAGAGGTTTCATGAAAATGGAAATAGTGCTTAAAGCCTTTCCTTTCTTACTCATTGCCTCCACCTAGAGGATGTAAGATTCCTAAGCACAGTGATTTTCATTTTTGCCTTTGCAGCCATAAGAGCACACCCAATAAGTGCTTGTGGATTGACTTCGTGATAAACACTAAATTGTCTTTCTTTATCTTTCTCTGTCTCCCATACATCCCAGGGAACCACTGACTTGGCTTCAGTCTGACATGCTTTTTTGGAGAGACCAGGGAGACCAACTGCTTAGAGAATCTCAGAGAATATACATTAGTGGAGGGTGCTGAGAACAGTTGCAGAGATCTGGACAAATAAGCTGTAAGCTAGTGGTTGCCATGACTCGGCCTCTCAGAGTCTTGTTCTCCTCACCACTGTAATAGGGGAGCTATGGCATGAGAAGCTACACAGGGAATATGGGCACACACACCAGAGAGAGAGAGAGAGAAAAAGAGAGAGAGAGAGAGAGAGACTGACTTACTTAAACTGAGAATAAGTTTCATTTGATGTATTAACCCAATAACTGGCATTTGCTTGTTTTTAGTCTTTCGTCTGGATGATAGAATGGAAGGGCCGTTTCCAATCAAGGGAATCCTGAGGCAAGAATTTCCCTGAAATATTAGGAATCCTATTTTTAAGGCTAGGCTGTGATAAGGTGGAGCTTTATAGGGGTACTAATGTATGTGAATTGTGAGAAGAGTAAGGAAAAAAAGACACAGTCTCTGATCTTTGGCCCCTACTACCAGTAAGAACTACTCGGAATAGAAAAGACTGCTCCTCCACTGGGAAAATGTGGCACCTACCGTGTCATAGTACAAGGCCTTTCTTCTGCGTTCCCTGTTAACCCAGCCTCCCCATTCTATATTCACATTTCATGTTTTCTAGGATATTTGACTTATTTCAACTAGTATTAAATTATATTTCATACCATGAAGGTAGCTGGGTGGCTCAGTGGATAGAGTGCTGGACTTGGAGTCAGGAAGACCTGAGTTCAAATTCTGCCTCAGGCCCTTAGCGTCTGTGTGACTCTGGGCAACTCATGTAACCTCTTTCACCCTCAGTTTCCTCACCTATAAAATGAGAATAATAATGATACCTACTTATCAGGATTGTTGTGAAGATCAAGTAAGATAACATGTATAAACCACTTGGCAGATCTTAAAAGTGATACATAATTACCATGACTTCTGTGCCCCCTCCCCCTGCTTTCCCTCTTCCCCCTTTTACTCCCCTGTTATCAGAATGTGTCCTTTTACACACTCTTATCAGCAACTTTCAAAGTTTTTGCACTTTTTGGAAACTTTTACTTTATAGAACCCATGGAGTAAAATCTTTAGGAATGCTTTTTTTTAAAGCCTACTTCTCATGGTACTGAAGACTGATCTTATATTTTCAGATCAGTTTTATTGTGAATGTAATAATATTACACAGAACTTCATTAAAAGGACATGTCTATTGATTATTAGTAAGTTTTGTAATGGGGAACAATACTGGTTATAGTGGCTTGCCTTGAAAGATATTTTATAGTAGTTTAAAATTTTTTTCTTACATAAATGAGTATTTTGGGAGCTTGTTTATACTATATTATCGCATGCATTTTTGAGTAGCCTTTTTTTGTAAATTCCTGTTGGAACCATGGACTGCTTGTGTCATTCATACATTATTGGGCCTGTTTGGTGATTGATCTTAGAATAAGAAGCCATCTTTTCATTCATGGTCGCTTTTGATTTGCATGGTGATTTTTGGCTGGGCAGTAGCTTGCCATAGTGGCTGGACTATTGAACTTGGAGTTGGATGGCTACAGTAGTGCTTGAATGACAAAGCTCAATATAGTTGTTAACGGTTCAGTGTTAATTTGGCAGAAGGTCTGCAGTAGAATACTTAGACTTTTGCTGCTGTAACATTTTTATCAGTGACTTGGATAAGGGTATAGATAACATGCTTATCAAATTTTCAGGTGACACAAAACTGGAACAAATAGCTCAGACACTTGGTGATAGTTCGGATCTAAGAGGATCTTGACAGGTTTGAACAAAAGGCTGAATTTATAAAGAAGGAATTCAATAGGAATAAATGTAAAGTCTTTCACTTGGGTACAGAAATCATCATCGCAAACATAAGATAGGGGATGCATGGTTAGATAGTAGTAGTTCTGAAAAAGATCTTGGGGGTTTTAGATCTCAGGGGTTTGACTATAGCTTGATATGAATCAGTGGTGTAATTTGGCAGCCAAAAGAATTAATGTGATTGTGGGCAGAACTTCCAAGGAGAGGCATATGATAGTTCCACTGGACTCTGCCCTCATCTGATGTCATCTGGAGTATTGTGTTCAGTTTTGGGCATTACTATTCAAGAACATCCTTGATAAGCTGGGGAATTTCCAGAGGAGGATAGCCAGGATGTGAAGGGTCTTGAGTCTTTGAAGAAGGAGGAACCTTTGAAGGAACTGGGCATTTAGCCTTGAGAAGAAAAGATTTGGGGAGACATGTTCCTGTCTTTAAATATTTGAAAAGCTGACATGTAGAGCAGGGATTGGTCTTGTTCTGTTTGGCTTCAGAGGGCAGAACCAGCAGCAGTGGGTGGAAATCACAGAGAAACAGTTTTAGTCCTGATGTCAGGAAAAACTTCCTAATAGAACTGTCCAAAAGTGGAATAGGGTTTCTTTTTCTTTTTTACTTAATTTTTTTAATTGTTTTTCTTTTTGTTTTTATTTTTAGTTTTCGACATTCACTTCCATAAGCTTTTGAGTTTTAAATTTTCTCTGCCTCCTTCCCTTCTGTACCCACCAAGATGTGTGTAATCTGATAAATGCTCTATATATACTAAAAATTGTTTTTCATTCAAATTTCTTTCCTTCTGTCCCACCTGTTGAGAAGGCAAAAAGTAAATACAATACCCATTATACACATGAAGTCATACAAAACATATTTCTACATTAGCCACTTTACAAAAGAAAAAAAAAGCAAGAAAAAGAAAACGAAAAAAAATATGCTTCGTGCTGCACCCAGAGTTCATTAATTCTCTCTCTGGAGGTAGATGGCATTTTTTCATCAAAAGTCCTTTGGAATTGTCATGGATCATTGTACTGATCAGAGTAGCAGCTATCCTAATTAATAATAATTCATAATAATAGTCAGCTAGCTGGAGCAGTGGATAGAGTGCTGGACCTGGAGTCAGAAGATCTGGGCTTCAAAGGTGGCCTGAGACACTTATTAGCTGTGTGACCCTTGGCAAGTCACTTAACCTGTTTACCTCAATTTCTTCATTTGTAAATTGGGTGTAATAATAGCACCTCCCTCCCAGGGTTGTTGTGAGGATCACCTAAGATAATATATATAAAGTGCTTTGCAAATCTTAAAAGTGCTATATAAATGCTAGTCATGATAGTGATGTTACTTACAATGAAACCAGTTTAAATCCTTATTAGAAAACTTTTTGTGTAAGTGTTCAAATTTTTTATCTCTATATAAGGGATACTGAACCTTAAAAATGCATACAACATATAAAGGAGGTTTCTAGTACCTAGAACACCATCCCAAGGCATAGAATGGGCTTTCTTGAAAATGGCCTTGGAGGAATCTTTCCTACCCAGAGAAACAGAATTTCAGAATTGGAAGGGGCCTCAACACCCATCAAGTCCAATCTGTGCCCAAAAGGAATGGGCATGGAATAGGAAAGTTCAAATCCTTCTTCTGACACTTCCTAGATATGAATCTATCAATCAGAAGCAATTATTTGGTGCCAGGCATTGCTGTAGGTGATGGAGATACCAAGATAAAAGTTAAACAGTCCCTGGCCTTGAGATGCTTAAAGTTTACCCAGGGGAGACAACGTGAGTACACACACACACACACACACACACACACAGTTGATCCAAGGTGATTATGAGGGGAATAGCCCTGCTATTTTGGGAATCAGGAACACCATCATATAGAAGGTGATTCTTGAACTGAAGACTCTCAAAGATGGAGGTAAGGAAGGAGACAGTCCAGGCCTGGAGGCTATTGGCCTTTACAAAGGTGTCACAGGAGTAGGAGATAGTGTCAGGTGCCTACAAGTCCAGGCTCGTGGGATTTCAGTGTGAGTAGAGGTGAGTAACATGCAATGAAAGATAGGTTGGGACCAGGTTGTGAAAGATTTTAATAACCAAAAGAGGAGATTACAGTTAATCCTAGAGTTAATGGGGAGCCACAGGATTTTATTGAGTAGGGGAGGAAGATGATCATGCCTCTGCTATAAGATTATCCCATTGGTAGCTGTGGGAAGGATGAATTGGAGTGGTGAAAGATTTAAGTTAGGGAGACCAATTTGGAAGCTATATGAATAATCCAAGAGCAGGTGATGAGAGCTTGAATTAGGGTGATGGATATGTGACAAGGTAGAAGAGAATGGAAAAAATGTATCCCTATTGTAATCAATATTATATCTCTAACATAATTATACTGTAACATTATGAACAACAGACATTTGGATACACTTCACTAGTGTAGTCTGTAGCTATGGAAGTAAGCAAATATTGCTTTCCCTCTTGCCAGTGGAACTTGCAAACTTGGCATCATGAGTATTGATGTAAACACACAATGACCTTGATAACAAAATCATCGTCCACTTGCTGGACCGTTTTTGGTAGGATGAGAGTGTAGTGTTTAATGAAGGATGTGCAGGCTCAAGAGCTAACTGAGACTATAGAGATAGGTCTTCTGGTACATCCAGTTCATGGGGCAAATGAGGAAAGTGGAGGCCCAGAGTGCTAGGTATGTAACTCACCCAGAAGCCCCCAGGTGAGAAGCAGAGCTGGTATTCGGACACCAGACCCAATACTCTTAATAGTAACCCCCTGTCACTTATGTCTAAGGTAGCTCAAAGGGACATTGGCTTTATTGTGTGTCTGAGTATAAAAGAGTGCTCTGAGTAGAAGCAAAGTGCAGTACGATTTAGAGGGTTTGGAGGAAGTCAGGGATGGTTTTCTTTTCATAAACCTGAATAATGATATCCCCATGTCCTTCTCCTGATCTAACACTCTGCTTTGGTTTCACTGTTAAATAGAAGAGGCATATCATTGTTTGAATAAACAGCTAAGTCTCAGTTAGCATGGAATAACACCTCTCCCAGTTGCATAATTCAAATCAAACTAAATTTCCTTTAGGCTAGAACCAGTCACCATATTTTACATAATTATAACTTTGAATAGTGTGAATGTGAATACATGCAGCCACTTCAGGGATTTGTCATTCACACTAATTGGGACCTAGTTATAGAATGCCCTCAAATTCTCTACCAGTCAAATTCCATGCAGAAATAAAAATGTTTATGTTCCAGAAATCTTGTTGGCTTGTAACAAGATTATCAAATTGGGCGGTATTTGCAGGCTCCCTCCATCTTTATTTAACACATTTACACCAAATCTGGAATCATGTCCCTGAATTTCTGCCTCTTGGGTGTCCGCTTACCTACTCCCATGCCACCCTTGGGGTTTGCCAGCTGGCTTTCTCTCAGTCTCAATTGAGACAGTACTTACAGCTCACATGAAAGGATACCATATCTGGGGTTAGCTCAAGGGCAGAGGAAACGATGCTCAGAAAAAGCTGAATCTGTCCTGTCCTGGCCTTCCTTACAATGAAGGGAAATAATATCGAGCCCTTTCTTCTACACCAAATCAGAAATATTGATTTGCTTGGTATAGTATATAAAATATGCATCTAATGGAATCTTATTTGGGGAACTGTTATCATCATTGGCTCTGCACAGCCCTAAGAATCCAAACACCACCCCCCCACCTTCCACTCCTCCTCTTTTGTAGACAGCTTCTTAGCAAATTACAAGCTTTACCTCAGGCTTTCTGGGTAGTGGTGACAGTACAAGCCTTCCCTAGTTTCCCAGGGAAACTGGGTGCTGAGACTGCAGTCTTCACCGGCAGCTGCTTACCTTTCTTTCCTATCCATCTCCACGGTTCTTTTGACCTTCATTCTGCTATGCAGGCCTACTCAAGGAGGTAACTGAATGTTTTTTATCAGAGGTAGTTTGTCAACAGGCAGAGGACGTACCAGGGTCTAGTGGGGTAAGTGATGAGGGGCGGCAGACTGCAGATGCCACAGTTGGGAGAAAGTGTCTCGTTCAAGCGTATTGTTCTCTAAATTTGTGCCTATTGCTGTATCTATAAATATCTTGAAAAGTGGGAGCCCGGTACTAACTACCTCATCACTTAAAAGCGCCACACTTAAAATCACTATAAGCAGGGAGAGACTTTTGAGGGCATGGGTGAGAAAGAAAGAAAAACTTTACCTTTAAGATAAAAAATAAAATTAACCACTTTGCAACTTGCTTACCTAAAGGAGCTACTTACTTAGCAAAATTCTAATAAGTTTAAATGCTTTATGAACTGTCTCTGGTTTTCTGGTTTAAGAGGAGGACTTGAAAATAATATCTTTTAACAAGGTTTTTAGAATTCTGGAGAAAAGGACTCATGAATATCAAGAGGGTTTCATGCTTCACCAGCACTCAATCATATCCCTAAGTGACACTAACTTTCTGATGGAATGCAATTGCCATTCATCCCATATTAGTATATGGACTATTTGTTCCCAGTGCCTACTAAGAAAAGCAGCAAAGAGGGATTAAGACTAAAAATCTCTCTGATAAGGCCCTGGTGGCAAGACACAACAGCAAAATGTGTTCCACAAGTGAAAATCTAGTTTTGTTTATCATCTTTTCCCTATAGTATTAGTGACACTTGGAGATGTGAGTTCCAGTTTTCACTTAGGATGGTGAAATGAATGTTGAAAGACAGAGCCAGGAGTGGTTGAAGCTCTCTCTGTTTGGAAGGCAAGAATCCCCATTCTAAAACCAACATCCTGTGACCTTGGACCCCAGCTGCTTCATTTGCAAAATAGAAATAATACTTAGTTGCTTCAAGGCAGGAGGATGTGCCAGATTACCCCTTGAGATCCATTTTAGATTTAAGATAGAAGATTATTATTAAGGGATTTTGTTTTGACTGCCCTCCATATACTCATCCATACAAGTTAACCCTAAATAAATCTCTCCTCTGGGGCTCCTAAATGTGCCTGGGTCAATGCTAGGTCAGATGTGGCAGCCAGGTGTTCGAGTTAATGGAGTGCTGGATCTGAAGTCAGGAAGACTTGAATCTGATGCCTGTCTTAGTCATCTACTGGCTGTGTGTTCCAGGGCACATCCAGCCTCAGTTTTATCAGCTGTGACATCTACCTTACAGGGTTGTTAGGAGGATCAAGTCAGTCAATAAATACATGAATCAGCAAGTATTTATTAAACTCCTCCCGTGTGCCAGGCACTGTGCCAAGCGCCTGGGATATGAATACAACAGTCAAGCAATCTCTATCTGAAACAAGCTTGGATTCTAATGGGAGAGAAAAGAAATACAGATACATATTTGTACAGCAACTGTGTGTGTATTGATACATATATATGTGTATTTATATACATATTTGTATTTATAAACTTAATAAGTAGAAATATACACACATATAATATATAAGTAGAAATATAGAGTAGTTAAATTTAAGGTAGTTCATCACGGGGAAAGCACTAGCAGTTCATGGAATCAGGAAGAGCTTCATTCAGAAAGTGGTGCTTGAGTTACATCCTATAGAAAGAAAGGAACTCTCTGAGGAGGGAGCGCATGCCAGGCATGGGGAGTAACTGGGAAAAAGGCTCAGAGATCAATAATGGGGTGCTGTGTACAAGGGACAGAGAAAAGGCCCGTTTGACGGGATCACAGAGTGTAGGAGTGGAAAGAATATCCAGTGAGACTGGTGAGACAATTGGGATTTGGTTGTATAGGATTTTAAAAACTAAACAGTGTGGTTTATATTTTATTCCTGATGCAATAGGAAGTCACTAGAGTTAATTGAGTAGAGAAGTCACATGGTCAGATCTGCGCTTATGGGAAAATTACTTTGATATCAGTGTGTAATGGACTGGAGTAGTGAGAGACTTGAGGCATGGACACTGATTAGGAGGCTGTTGTAATAATCTGTAATCTAGGTAAGGGATGATGAGAGCCTGACCCCAGGTGGTAAATGTGTGTGAGAGATGATGTGAAGGTAGAAATGGGAAGATTTGGCAGCTAATTGGATGCGTAGAAGGAGGTAGAGTGAAGAATCATGCCAAGATTATGAATGTGAGACTGAAAAGATTGTGGTACCCTCAACAGAAATAGGGAAGTTTGGAAGAAGGGGAGGGCTTAAGGGGAAGAGAATAATTGAATTTTTCAGATGTGATGACATATTTACATTGCCAACCTTAAAGTATTAGAGATGTGCCAGCGTGATGATGATGATGATAAAAAAACACATTAGTAGAGATTCACTTCCTGTTACAGTTGTGTCTCTCAGCTTTATTTAACAATTTTTCTTAGTTATAAAGGGTAGTTCTCTGGGAATGGGATATAGGAGGAAACAGCTATAGTATTTTTAAAAAGGCGTCAATAAAATTTAAACAAAGAAAGTGTTTAATTGTTGATTGGTGAATTGAAGGCAAAAAATGGTACTAATCAAGATCGAAGGGGTTATGAGGAGCAGGATACCAATATTGTATTGTTGGTAAGCTGTGAATTACTCTCCTGGAAATTATTCTGAAACTATGGGAGAAAAGGAACAGCATACTGGTAAATTTTTAACAACCAGCTCTCCATAAGGAAAAAAAGTATGCACAACACACCTTAAAGTTTAATCTACATTATTAACATTTTCTTGATCAATTTCTTAAGGCTAGGCAATCCACAAAACAATCTATTAAGTCTTGATTTGTAGCACTTGCCAATTTCTGAAATGTAAATGCTTACACTGAAAATTTAACAATCAACTTTTGAGAGCCAATTCGAGCTGGCTGTGGCACATACTCATACTCCTTGCTCCAGAAATCCCACTGCTGTCCATGTACCCCAAGGATTTCAGACAAAGAGATCTAATATACACCAGATATTCACAGCTATACTTTTTGTGGCGACCAGTAATTGGAAACAAAGTGGTTAACATTGATTGGGGAATGGCTGGCTGAGCAAACTGGGGAATTTAGATGTAATCAATTATTATTGTGCAGTAAGAAATAGTTTGTGTGAACCTAGGCAAGTCATGGAACCCCTCATTGTTCTAGGCAGCTTGCTAAGACTGTAAATTGCAGAGAATTTTCCTCATCTGGGAGTTTCCCTTGTCAATGAAATCACATGTCCAACACCTGCCCAAAAGGTGACCAGACCCTGAGTTGTTCTAGTCACCAGACTTTCTTCAGGAAAACTGATCATGGCATACAGTGGGACCATGAAACAAAATATTGCAGACATTGTCAAATGCTTACTAGATCATTGTTTTTGCTGAACTGTTCAAGTTTGGTGTGGCCTGGGGAGGCTTTCTGTATTAAAAAATGACTGTGGTATAAAAAACGAAAGGCATCTTTTTTTTTCTTTTTTTTTTTTTTAAGTAGTGGGTTTTCCCTCAGTGGGGACTTCAAGTAAAAACTGGTTGATTGCTCATTAGGAATGTTATTTTAGAGAGATACTTACTAAGGTCCTGGTCAGACTGGAAGACCTCTGAGTTCCCTTTTGTAGATTCTGTGATTCTGCAGCCTCCATGTCTTTGCTCACACTGTTTTTTTTTTTCCCTTCCTGGGCCCTCCAGTTGAATTCTTAGACATTCTTGACTGTCAGAATCAAATGCTGCCCCCTCTGGGAAGCCTTCTCTGATCTCCCTCGTCAGATGTCACATAGCTTTTTGTTTCCACCTCTTTAACTCACTTCGCCTATATTTTTGTGCATTGTAGGATTATGGTGGTGATGAGTATGTGTTTGACATCTCTTTCTTTGACAATTCAGCTCTATGAAGGCAGGGACTATCTTATCTAAATTTTATCTCACCTATAACTTAACTGAATTAATTTAAATTAGTTGCTTGTAATTGTTTGAATTAATTTTTTTCTTTAACAAGCATTTATTTTCTTTCCTTCTCAATCCTTCTCCTTCCCCAGTGGAAAACAAGAAAAACAGAATTCTTGTGACATTTAGACATAGACATGCAAACATCCCCACATTGGCCATGTCAATAGCTGTTTATTTCATTCTGCATATGTAGTCTGTCATCTCTCTATTAGGAAGTAAACAGCACTCTTCATCATACATTGCAGTGGATCAGAGTTCTTAGTCTTTCACAATTATTTGTTTTTACAATGTTGTTATAGTATAAATGTTTTTCTAGTTATGCTTACTTCCCACTCTGCATCACTTCTTACAATTTTTCCTAAATTTCTCTGAAACTATCTCCTAAAATTATTTCTTATAACACAATAGTATTGTTCCATTACATTCACATATGGTAACTTGTTCAGATATTCCCCAATTAAGAAGCACCCCCTGATTTCCGGTTCTTTGCCACCATAAAAAGAACAGCCATAAATAATTTTGTACATATAGAACCTTTTCCTCTTTCTTTGATCTCTTCGGGATATACACATGATAGAAGTATCACTGGGTCAAAGGCTATGCACAATTTAGTAATTTGGTGGGGATGGGGCATAATTCCAAAGTACTTTCCAGGATGCCTATACCAATTCATGTTTCTGTGTAGTCTCAGTAAAGTTGTTTATTGTGTGCTTTACATGGCGTGTTGTCTTCTAAAAACTGTATTTAAAGGGTTTCTTCCTTTCCTTGTATGAGAGAAAGATGGAATAGGACTTCTTGACCTTGTATGAGAGAAAAATGGAATAAGATTTCTTGACCTCCACTATAAGAACATGATATCTTTGTCTCCATAAGAGACCCTTATCCTTTTATATTCCAATGCAGTGACCTTTAATCTCCCCTAGTGTTATTTTCCTTCTTTTCCTTTTTCCTCAGAGTGTTCTTACCAGGATGGAAAATATTGTCTTGTGAAGTGAAACTTTTTCAAATTTAAAAGTTTTTGAGAGTTTTCTATCAAAAAATACTTAAAGTAGACTAGATTATTGGGAGGCATGAGTTTTATTCAGCAGTAAATCTCTGCCCAAGTCATCACAACAGAGTCCTGAAACCTATCTCCTTTTATTTATTGTTAATATTCATTCCTCAAGTCCTAAAATATTGTGTTCAGTCTCTCAATACAGAATTTAATTACTCCACCTTTTTCCTATGCTCATGGTATATTAAGGACCACTGTAATTTGTAGAAAGAAAAGATAGTGTCAAACTGTGAGGACGGACTTAATTTTTCAGAGTAAAATATTGAGTACCTACTGACTAAATAGCACAGTTAGAATCCTACAAACAAAATAAACACATATACACACTGGCACATGTGTGTGCATGCTCTGGTCCCAGGCAGTACAGGTACACTACTTTCTCTATCATTGTTCAGCAGTACATTAATAGGAATAGAGGGAGTATATGGTGAGGATGATTCATTGGTGGAATTTGATACAGCAAAGTGTCCTTAGGACAAGGGAGTAAGGAAATGTGTGCATGTGTGTGCATACATATGTGTATGGAGGGAGGGAAGGAGCCAGAGAGAAAGCAGAAAGAGAATCAATCAAAAGCAGAGTTGAAATCCCTTCAATCTCTTCCTATGTCGTAGTTTAATAGTAAACTTAAGGGAGTGGACTGGAAATGCTATTTGGTTGGGATGCCGGAAAGTTTAGCAGCGAGATGTTAGTAGCTTTGGCATAATTTAGAAGTTTTTGTTTCTGTATCATGAATTAAGGTGTATTCTACTTTTTATCACCATGAGGAATAATGAAATATGCAGATAAATGGGGAAACCACAAGAACATGTGGTGATAGAGACCATGATTGTTACCCTGAAATGGACAGATTCTTTATCTGGAAGGAAATTCAGGACAGTATCATCCATCTGTTGGGTTCCTCTCCAATGATTGATTTGTGAAATAGAGCCTTTCTAGGAAATACAGTGCTGGATTTCAAGGACCTGAGTTCTTTTTGAGGTGCTGTGATGTATCCACAAGGTAACCTTAAGCCTGTTATTTCCCTTCTATTATCCTAATAGAATACTGAGAAAAGGAGGACTACTAAATAGGCCTTTTTCCTATGTCACTGAGATACCTAGGTTCATAGCATGGGGGTGTTATTTTTTTGTTACTGATGGCATTTTTTTTTAAAATGAGTAACAAGCTTTGAAATCTTCACAAACAGACACATTTTTCCTTATAGCCATCCCTTAGGTCTGTGGTATAGTAGAAAAAGTGCAAGTCAGAGGACCTGGGGTCATTCCAACACTTCTGCTTAGTACAATGTGTCCTTAGGGCCAGTCATTTGCCTTCGGGGTTTCAGTTTCTTCATTTGTAAAGTAAGAGGTTTGAACTAGATGATCTCTAAGGTTCCTTCCAGCTTTAAATCTATGATCCAATGCTTACTAATTTTCTTCTTCCTTTTAGAACCTCATTAGAGTCCTCTAGACAAGATGGAGAGGAGTGTGAATTGAACAGGAGGCTGCCGGGAATGGGATTGGGGATGAGAGAGGAGGGTACAATGTATTTCCCCCTTCCTTTTTTCATCTCTCTCATCCACTATTGTTTCCATCCCAGATATAAAGTATTAGATACATACTCTCACCTTAGATTAAAAATAGCAATCAAACGTTTAACTGTCACCAGAACTTGGATTGGATGATAATTTTGGTTAGAGTGAACCCTTGATGTTGCTATCACCCACAAGAATTATACTTTCATAGCCTGAAATTCCTTTATCAGATCATATCAACCTCCTATCATTCTGTGTCTTTGCCTTACCCTCTTAAATGTATTCTTCTGACCCTTCTATTGTACCCTGCCCCATGTGTGATTCCTGATGTATAACAAGCTTCCTTTCATTTCTGAGTCTCTTTTTCTCATGCTTCTTCCATCTTCTGGCGCTCATGTAGACCTGCCTTTCCCCAGATGACAGTGCATTCCTAACTGCCTTCGCTAGCACTGGCTGCGCTTACTTTCATGCCCCTGACACACTAATCCTAGTGGAAGGAATTGGAATACTTGTGGCTCCTCACTGCCACTTTCTCCTTTTGCCTCTGTCACTCACAGACTTCTCCCCTTCTTTTATATTTATCCAAATTTTTCTTCCAATTCTGATTCTGGTATCAATTATTTACCAACCTACAGATCATTCTATCTCTTTTCCCAAGGAGTTCAGCATATGCTTCACAGTTTTTCACCCTAACTCCTGCTCTTCTACTAGGAAACATCGAAATGCATGTTGTTTTTTCCTCGAATACCCTAATGTCCCCATTTCAAAATCTTCTCATCTTTTATATTCCACTCTCTTCTCCACCTTAGCTCAACATTACCCGTAAGTGTTCCTCTTCTACAATCAGAAGCTCTGAAATTAGGTTCTCAGATCATATTCTGTGATTTTTTTGTTTTCACCATAACCTCCAGTCCTTCTATCCCTCAGTACTGTTCCAGACCATCATCTTAAATCAAATCTCACTTTCCTTTTTTTCCTCAATTTTATACCATACTCTAACCCTGAATTATTCTCACCATCTACTTCCTTCACCCCTGCTAATGAATGATTGATCCAAGCTAGAAAAAGTCATGCAACTCTGTTAACTGAGACCACTGCAAATTTGTGTAATCTAATTTCAGCTGTCCCTAGCCACAAGAAGACAATGCAGGTAGTTTGCTTCATGCCTTTCCAAAATACGTAAAATCTCATGGTAAAAACCACAGAGCTTAATAGGGGAAATGGGGATACAACTCTGAAAACTTTGTTAGGGATACATTAAAAAAAATGGATACCTAATTTAAAAAAAAAAACAAACTAATTTTATACATGTTAGAAGGTTAAGGACTACTTAAATACTACAATAAATAATTGGTGGAATGGGGGGGGGAGAACATTTTGTTCCAACGGCCAAGAAAATGACCGAAGCAGCTACTGTGGAGCACTTAGAACTTGGTCAGACATCTAAGATGCCAAGGTCATCCACTGCATCCTGGGCCATTGCCAGTCATCCTGACTTTTAAATTGCCAGTGGACTCTGATGACTCTGGAAGCAAGAGTGAGGCTGACGACTTTATGCAACTCTGCTTCACTTAGATCCAATTCGTGCATGAGCCAAGACATCATGGGTAATGTCATTGGTCCTTTTGGAAACGAAGGACAAACAACAACAGTGAATAATGGCTTGTCATGGCCTTGAGCTTAGCCTCAGGCTGTTGCTCAGCCTGTGTCCCTGGGTGAGCTTCTTCAGGAGAAAGTTGGGCAGGGGACCAGTTGGACTGGCTGAAACTTGAGCCGGAGGGCATGGCAGTAGTGGTTGGGGTTGGGAGTGGTTTGGACCAGCATTCCTACACACACAGCTTCTACTTCACCAAAAGATATACCTTAAAAGTGGCACTTTGCCTTGTCAAAGACCTGGAAGTAGGGGTTGAAAGGGTTGAGCTTGTGAGTTACTTTGAAGTGTGCGTTTTTCTGCATACTTACTGTTTCTCAGGGAATAAATTACACAGAAGCAAATTCAAAATTCACGTTATGCCCAAAATGTTCTCTAATATATAAATCACTTTGAAACAAAATCACATTTTAATACAAATATTATAACACAACTACCTGTACTTTTGCTCCTTAATTGATCCTCTATCCCATCCCTTTTAAAGTGTTCCAAACCTTCTTGATTTATCTAGCCTCGCGCTTTACTGAGAAAATAGGAGCCATTTACCATGAGCTCCTCCTCTCCCTTTCTATTCATCTTTTGACATCACCTTCCATTCTCTTCTATTGCCCTACTTTCTGATGGAGAGATGACTCTTCTTCTTGCCAAGGTCATTCCCTCTACATGTACCCTTGTTTGCCTTCCATCTTCTACAGTAGTTGCCTCCATAGTCAGCCCCTTTCCTCTCTATCCTACAGTCTTTCCCTTATCTATTGAATTCTTCCCTGCTTCCCAAACATTTCTAAGTCTTCATCATCCTTAAAAACCAGGGGGCAACTAGGCAGCACAGTGAGTAGTGCACCGGCCCTGGAATCAGGAGGGACTGAGTTCAAATCTGGCCTCAGACGCTTGACACACTTACTAGCTGTATGACTTTGGCAAGTCACTTAACCCCAATTGCCCTGCCTTCTCCCCTCCAAAAAAAAAAAAACCCCTCACCAGACCTGATCATCTTCTCACACTATCATTCTATAGCCTCCTTCCTTTTTATAACCAAACCCTTTGATAAAGCTGTCTACATTTATTGTCTATTTCCTCTCCTCTCACTCTTTTCTCAACCAGTAGTAATCTGGCTTCTTACCTCATCACTTAACTGAAACTGCCTGCTCCAAAACTACTAATGATCTCTTCAGTGCTAAATCTGATGGCTTTTTCTCTGTCTTAATTTTTCTTGACCTCTCTATAACATTTAACATTATTGACCACCTTCTCTTCTGGGTTACTCTCTCTTCTGTGGTTTTTGTAACACTGCTTATTCTAGGTTCTCTTCTTCCCAATGTGACTCTTCCTTTCTCATTCTCCTTTACCAGATAATCATTCATGTCATACCCCCTAAATTTGGATGCACCTCAAGGAACTGTCTTCTGTCCCTTTTCTTCTCTCTCTTCTTTCTCACTTGATGATCTCCTCAGCTCCCATTGGTTTGATTGTTATCTATCTATAGATAGTTTCAAATCTATATATCAACCCTAGTCCCTTCCCTGAGCTCCAGTTCTTCATCTCCTGCTTTTAAAACTGGATGTCCCACAGGCATCTCATATTCAGCATGTCAGAATGGAACTCTGTCTTTCCTCAAAATACATCCTTCTTCCAGATGTCCCTATTTTTGTCAAGGACACCACCATCTTTACAGTCACCCAGGTCCACAACCTCAGCATCATCTTTGACTTTTTATTCTCTCATAGTCCACATATGCAATTAATTGTCAGATTTTGTCATTTCTACTGCCACATCTCTCACATCCCCTCAAGTGGCCCTCACTTTTTGCCAGGATTATTGCCATAGTTTCTTAATAATTGGGTCCTCACTTGAGTCTCTCCCCACTCCCATCCTCTTCACAGCTGCCAGAGTGACTTCTCACCGAGGAACTCTCCCACTTGTTAAATTCTGGTGATTCACTATTGTCTTTAGCATTAAGTTTAAACTGTTATTTGACTCCTAAAGTCATTCACAACTAACAAGCATCCATTAAGTAACTACTATCTGCCCGGCAGTGTGCTGGGACACAAACACGAAGATGAAATAGACCTGCCCAGGGAGAGCGTACCTTCTTTTGGGGAAGACAACACGCACGTATATAAGTACGTACACGATCTATACAAAATTGATCAAAGGTGATGTGCAGGGGGAGGAAAGTGATATCGGGGAAGTGGAAGGTTTCATGTAGAAAAATGGTATTAGAGTGACTCTTTGAAGGAAATATTCCCTGGTAAATAGTAGGCGCCTAATAGATGCTTGCTGATGGATTGATTGATAATGAAATAGTGATTCTGTATGTGTAGCAAGGTACTGTTATTCTAATGTTAACTTTTAATTCCCTGTCAGGTCATATCTAACACCTGTACGGGACGAGGAAGCAGAGTCCCAGCGGAAAGCACGGTCCAGACAAGCTCGGCAGACTCGAAGATCCACCCAGGTGAATCAAGTCAAATCAAGCAAGAGTGTGATTCTTCTCTCTGTCTGTCTCCCCACTTATATACCTTTGTCTCTTTCTTCTGCTACGGTGATTAGTTTGCATTATCTGTAAGTGAAGTAGCAAATTGTGAAGTAGGTGCTTGATAGAACCTCCTTACTATCCAGAAGCTCTTAACTTCCAGTGTGGTCTTGGGATCTGACCATCGACATATGACCACTGGAACTCAGTTATGCAACCAGGTATTGAATATTTGTTATGTTCAAGGCACTGACCTATGCTATAGAACTAAAAAGACAAAAATGAAAAATGGCCCTGCTTTTTAGGAGGGGTTACAATATGTCCCCAAATTAGTAAAGCTAAGCAAATTTAAGAAGAAAGAACATTAAGAACTGGGTCAGGAAATCAGGAAAGGCTTCCCAAAGGAGGGAGCAAGGAAACTAAAGATTCTGAGACACAGAAGTGAGGAGAAAGTGTTTTCCAGGTGTGGGGGACACCCTGTGCCAAAGGTGTGTTGCAATATTGAGTCGTCGGCATGGCTAATACATCATTTTGGCTAAATTGGAGATTGTGTTAAAGGGAGCGATGTGCTGTAGAAGTAGAAGTCACATTGTGCAGAGCTTTGAATGCCAGATGTAGGACTTTTTATTTTGTCCTAGAAGCATTAGGCAACTACCAAAGGCTTTTCCTGTTTCTGTTGAGAGCATGCAGTCTTCTCAGTAACCCAAGTCATGTTTGACTCTTCCTTCTCCTGCAGCTTGCATGTTAGATCATTTACCAAGTGTCAATAATTCTAACTCCACAATAATATTTATACATATATAATATATAATCATATATATATACATATATATTACTATATAATTTATAATATAGATATTCTCTCCAGTCACAGAGCCCCCACTTTCATTCAGAGCTGGTGGATATTTATAGCCTCTCCATCGATCTTCGCATATTTTCAGTTTCTCCTTTCTCCACTTCATCTTCCGTGTAATCATCCTAAAGTTTATTTATCTACATACCTTGCCTTCTATTGGCTGAAGGAAAAAAAATGCAAGCTCTTCAGCCTAGCAGTTAAAGCTTTTCATAATCTGGCTCCAGACCACCTACCTTTTCAGCCCATTTTACGCAGCTTCTCTTTTACACACCCTGTAGTCCAGTCAGACTGGACTTCTAGCTATTCTTAAAACCTAGTATTTGATCTCCTGCCTCTTTGCATTTGCTCAGGCTGTCCACCGTAGCCGGAATGTACCCCTTCCCCCCTCTGCCTCTCAGAATCTTTACCTTTCTTGAGGTTCGTTTCAAGTGCAATCTCCAGGAAGTTTCCCCCAAAAGGGCATCAAGGTGGTACAGCGATCAGAGCCCTGGACCAGAGTCAGAAAGACTAGAATTCAAATCTGGTCTCAGATGCTTAGTAATTGTGTGATCCTGGTCAAGTCACTTAACCTTTGTTTGCCTCAGTTTCTTGTAAAATGGAGATATCAGCAGTACCTACCTTTAAGGGTTGTTGTGTGAATCAGATGAGGTACTTTTACTGAATGCTTTGCCAACCTTGAGGTACTCTATCAGTGCTCATTATTCTTATTATTATTAGCCTCCTATTCTTCCCAGTTGTTAGAGTTTTCTATGCCCCTCAATTTATTTTGTGTTTAATAACCTATGTACCTGCTTTACATTTTACTTGGAAGGTAGCATGTGCACGATAAGAACCTGTTATGTGCCAAACACTGTTCTAAGTGCTGGGGATACAAAAGGAGGGAAATGACCGTTCCTGCCCTCAAGGGATTCACAGTCCAATGGGAAAGTCAGCAAGCTTTAGATAGGAGGAATAGGAAATAATTAAGAGAAGGAAGGCACTAGAATTAGGGCAGTTGGGAAAACCTTCTTGTAGAAGATGAGGTTTTAGTTGACTTGAAGGAAAGCCAGTAGGCAAAGATGAGAAGGGAGAGCCTTACAGGCTTAGGGGAACCTAGAGATGGAGTGTGTTGTGAGAGAAGCAGCCTGGAGCCAGTGTCACTGGATCAAAAAACAGTATATCTGGGAATGAGGGAGGAGTAAGAAGGATGGAAGGAGATTGCTTGTGCAGGTAGGGAGGTGGGTCTTGGTAAGGCACAAGACCTCCTCTCCCCATGACAACGGTGAAGGAGGAGATGGGGCAGAAGGCCTCTGAGTGATATGAGATGAGGAAGAGGGGGAAAGAGGGAGTTCGGGGCAAATGGCCTCAATTTTTCTTCCTGTAAAACATGAGGCAAGTTTCTCAGTTGAGAGGTTGGAGGCAGGGAAAGCCGTGGGAAGTTTGGGAAGGGATGAAAATGTTTGGAAGAGCCAGTTTGGAGAACAGGATGGTGAGTTAATAAGGAAGGTAAAGTAGTATTCTGTAGTGGCAGTGAGGGTCCAGTTGAGGGTGTGTAACATAAATTTGTAGTGGACAATAATTTGTGTCATTTTCTTCACCTACATTCATCAGGATGTTTATAGGCTGAAAGTGGTAGATAGTGGGAGTAATCCAAGAGTGAAGCTTGGCAGGGCACAATCAGCAGTATGATAAGGGAGCCAGGGATTCAAGAGGACAGCATTAAGTTGAACCGGTTCATCAAGGGGTCAAGACAGAGAAAAGAGGAGAGAATGGTGACTACAAGGATGGGTGGATGAAGAGTAGAGTTTTGTAAGGGAGGGCAGAGGGATAGGTAGAAAGCCAGTAGATTATGGTCAGATAAGGGGATATTGGAATTCTTGAACTTGGAAGTAGTACATTTGTGGGTGATGACAAGATTGTGGCTTAAGGAAACGAGTAGGTTAAGGAACTACGTTGTTAGGGGGTTTGAGGGAGAGCTAATGTGAATGTTGTTCCTCAGTATGTGATCATGAGACATATAAAAACATGATAATCTGAGGAGAGGAAGACCTCTAGGAACTTGGGGAGTCACAGAAGAGTTTCAGGAGGAGGTGGTATCTGGGATGATACTTGAAGGAAGCAAGGATTCCAAGAGGTGAAGGGGAGGAGGAAGTATATTCTGAGCAAGGGAAATTTCTTGTTCCAAGGATTAGAGGCAGAAGATGAAATCCAGAGAATAGTCTGGGCAGGATATAAAGTGCATGAAATGAAGTAGGAAGATTAAAGCTAGGTTGTGGGAGGCTTTAAATACAAAGCTGAGGAGTCGGTGTTTATCCTTGAATCAGTAGGATCAGCTGAAGACTTTAGAGGAGAGGAGTAGCATCTTCTAAATACATCCAAGTCTCTTCAGTCCTTAACAGTCCTCCTCCCTTTGCCTCAATCCATCATCCTGTTTTTTTTTTCTTTTCTTTCACAGCACAACTCCTAGAAAAAGCTATTCATACCCATTGCCTGTAGTGCTATTCCTCACTCCCTTCTCAGTCCTCTACATTTTAGCTTTTGAACTAATCATTCAACTGAGATTGACCTTTTCAAAATTATCTATGATCTCTCAATTGCCAAATATGATAGTCTCTTTTTCAGTCCTTATCCCTCTTGATCATTTCGCAGCATTTAACACTATTGACCACTTTCTCCTGGAGATGGTCTTAGAGTTTTAAAGACTTCTCTTGCTCTCTCTACTTGTTCTCCTACCTGCCTGACTGTTCTTTCTTAATCTCCTTTTCTGACTTTTCCATATCATACCTCCTGACTGGAAGTGTTTCCAAAGGGTCTGTCCTGGGCCCTTTTGTCTCTCTACAGCTACTTGCTTGGAGACCTCATCAAACTCTATGGGCTTAATGATCATCTCTAAGCAGATGATGCCCAGTTCTGTGTATTCAACCTACTCTCTTCCTTGATTTTTGGCCCCTTTCAAACTCGACACATCCAAAACAAAACTTCTTTTTTTCCCCAAGCCCACTCCTCTTCCATGTTTACATTTTTCTATCAAATGCGCCACAATTCTGCCAGCTTCTCAAGTTTAAAACCATGTGTTATGCTTACTTCTCACTCTCTTACTCCACATTTCAGCTGCTAGACACTTGCCATTTCTACTGCTGCAACATTCCTTAAATCTTTCCTCTTCTCTCTGCTCCCATGACTACCACTTTGATTCAGTCCCTTGTCTTCTCTTGCCTAGACTATTGCTTTGACTTCCTAGTTGATCATTCCTCACTCCAGTGTGTCCTCCACAGAGCTGCCAAAATGGTAATCCTAAAACACAAGTCTTATTATGTGTTGCCCCTTCTCAATAAATCCCAGTGGCTCCCAATTGCTTCTAGGCTAAAATATACTCTTCTGTTTAGCTTTCAAAGCTCTTCACAACCTGATCCCAATCTCTCTTTCTAGCTTTATGTTATAGGATGCCCTAAAAGTCTTGGTGCAGTTTTAATCACTTTAATAACTTAAAACTGCACTAAGGTTTTTGGAATATTGCATATATTACTTTTCTTCTCATAATGCAGCCACACTGGCCTTCTGTTTGTTCTTCACACTTGGAACTCCATCTCCCATCTTTGTGCCTTTAATGGCTGTCCACCATGCCTGGGATGCATCACCTCTTCACCTTTGATTTTGAAAAAAGAACCATTATCTACATGATGTCTTTCCTGATCCTCCTGTCTTTTAGTGCTCTCCCTCTCAAAATACCTTGTATTTGTGTTTATTCTCTTTTTATTTATTCTGTTTGTAGTTTTATGTGTCTGTTGTTTCCCCATTAGAATGTAAATTCTATGCAAGCAGATATTGTTTCATTTTGTTTTATTTGTTTCACCAGAACCTAACAGTTTCTCATACATGGTAGGCACTTAACAAATAATTAACAAATAATTATTGATTGATTAACAAGTCTCTGGAGGACACTGGGTGCTGTAGGAAGCCTCCATTTGACATCTCTGCCATTTTTCTGTTTTTGCCTTGAGTCTGAATTTTTTCTTCCCTAGGCCTAACTTTCTCACTGAGAGAAAAATGAGACTCCTGCTTCTACCTCACCTTGGCAGCTATGGAGTCTCTGTGTCTCTGACCTTTGGGATCTCTGGGGCTATTCTAATGATGGTTCTGAGAGCAATTAACCATGAACTAAGTGCTGTTGTGACAGGCAGCTCCCTACAGTAATGTATTTCCTGGAAATGAGAGTTGGAAGAGCCAAGGTATTGACTCTGAACTGTTTAGGACACAGACCTGAATGCTTTGCAAACTGGGCTTTGTGCTTTCACCTCAAGGCCATGCGTTTGATCAGTCCTTCTCAGCTTAATGGTCTTCATTTCAAGAGCTATTTGCCCTTCCTCAGGAGCCTGAGATTATTAATTCTAGTTGAGTTTTGCTTTTCAACAGCCAAAAGTCACCCATCTTTGTGGGAGGACTGGAACTTGAAATAATAGGCAGGATGCTAGACTTCAAGGATCTAAATTTTTTCTATCCTTACTTTCCATCAGTTAAGCCAGGAAAGCTTTGGTTTAAAGTCTGACTTTTATCTCCCTGACTCCAAGGTCTCCCTCTCTCCACCCCAGGGTGTCACTCTCACTGATCTTCAAGAAGCAGAGAGGACTTTCAGCCGATCCCGGGCAGAAAGGCAATCTCAAGAACATCCAAGCGAAAAAACTGAAAGTGGTGTGGAGGGACTCGAGGGCAGCAGTGAGAAACAGGAGCCACTCACAGCGCTGACGAAAGAAACTGGGGAGAACCAGCAGAGCGGGAGTAGGAGCTGGGAGGAGGAGGTAACTGATCTAGGCTGATCTGGGCTCTCCCCCACTACAGGGTGCGAATTTAGAGAAACAGTGTTTTTGTGGATAAACTTTTGTAGCTGCAAGAGAAACATCTACCAGTTATGAACAAATTTCTTCTCTTTTGGATTATCTATGCTTCTTGCACAAATGTCTAGTCTTCCGAGTGAGAGATGCCCTTCACAGTTTAATAAAATTAGCAAACCCAGGAGTTTAAAGAGTAGCCTTTGCTCCAGCGAACACAAGAAGTCACTCACTGCTGAGACGTTTTTCATGGGTTACTGCTTTTCTACTGAACTGAAATGGATAGATTAGGATTGGAAATAACTTTTCCATTTCTTTCTCCAGCCCTGAATGATTGGATCTGGCCAGTTCTTTGTAGCACTTTGTTAAAAAGCATTCTTCCTTTGTGAAATGTTTCCCATATCATAGCAGGGAACTTCTTTTCCTCTCTTTCTAGCTGTAGCCTCTTGTTGCAAAGATTTTACCAATGAACCAAATTAAGAGCTGTATTGTTTGCCTTATTCATTAGGGTAAGAAACAAAAGGGGAAAGAAAAAGGAAAGGGGAAAAAATTATAAAAAATTAGCTTTTGCAAATGGGTAGAATACTCAGATGTAGCTGCTGGGCTCTGCACTTGAGTTCTCATGCATCTGACTTCACATACTTATTGACCTTTTATTGTCCTAAGTATTAATTAGCTCTCCACATTTTCCCAACTCCAAAGTACCATCTTCCCTATCATCTTTCTTCTTTCACCAAAAGAATTTTTTCTAATAAGGCAGATACAATTTAATTGTCCTTTACTCTGCTCAGGAAAAACATTCTTGGACTACCTTCAGTACGAGGTTGATACAAACCATGCAGATCTAGGGCAGTTAACGGGCTGACTTTCACTCTGCATGATCTGTTCTTGGTAGAGGAAGCTTCTCATTTTCACTAAGAGCCTTAGAGAAACTCATTTGTGAAAAATGTACGTGAAAAAATTTACTCTTGTATGTTGGGAATTTACTTCTAACATCCAGCCCTGTGGGTTATTTGTAGCCTTCTTATGGACGACTGAGGTACCTAACCCAACAAGATAAACCCACAACAGCAGTCTCTCCTTCTGGGTCAAGCCCCTCCCTTTCCATTGGATCCCATCTCCTCCGGGCAAGTAGGTCTTCAGGTCTGGACTCTGAGAGTTCGGAAACTGCCACAAACACTGCTAAAGACATGGAAAAAAATGGTATGTAGACCTTTTAAAACTAAAGTGAACCTTCTTCAGGGCTTGTAGGCCCATGCGCTAAAGGCCTGTGCTACCTTTCGTTTTTGGTGGTTAGGGAGTGAAGATCCTGATTTGGATGACCAGTCCTCTAATAAGACATCCATCCGGGAGAGGCGCCGGCCCAAGGAAAGGCGAAGAGGGACAGGCATCAACTTCTGGACAAAGGATGTAAGTGGATGTGTTTCTTTGGGAACCTTATATCGCTATTTTTCTTGGTGTTCTCTACAGAATAAGTGGTGTCTACAGTGGAGGTGGTGTTGACTTTTGTGTTTAGCTTCAATTTGGTTCCACACATCCAGCTGGCACTTAGAAAATATCCATGAAGAAAAGGAGGGTATCGTGCCTTCGAGGCTATAAAATTATAGATGATCATACTGGGAATTTAGGGGTTGGTGCCATAGAGGTATCAGACTCACCCGATGTTAGCTGTCCATAGCCCTCTTTCCCTTTGGGCATTTAAAATAACAGTAGGAACTGGGAGGAGGAAGTCTACTACTTATGAACAAATTTCTTCTCTTTGGGGTTATTCATGCTTCTTGCGCAAATGTCCAGTCCTCCAATTGAGAGACACCCCTCACAGTTTAATAAAATTAGCAAACCCAGGAGTTTCTATTGTGCTTTAAGGTTTTCAAAGTACTTTCCTCAAAAACCCAGTGAAATAGTAATAGCTGGCTTTTATCTATCATTTTGGGGGTCTATAAAGTTCTTCCTTCACAATAGCACAAAAAGGGAGAGTAGTGTAATGTTATTACTTCTATTTTTAGGTAAAGAAACCCAGACTCAGAAGAGTTTAAGTGACTTGCCCAGTTCATTTGGCTAGTAAGTATTGGAGCTGGGACCTGAACCCACATCTTCTAACTCCAAGACTAGTGCTTTTTCTGCTGGACCAGACAGCTAAATGGCACAGTGGACAGAGCTTTAGGCCTGGAGTCAGGAAGACCTGAGTTTAAATGTGGCCTCAGACACTTACTAGCTGTGTGACTCTGGGCAAATCACTTAACCACTGTTTGCCTCAGTTTCCTTAACTGTAGAATGGGGATAAATCATAGGTAATAATAACTTTGTAAGGTTATTGTGAGGATCAAATGAGATACTATTTTTAGAGTGTTCAGCACAGTGTCTGACAGAAACATAAATGCTTATTACCTTCCCTCTCCCTTATACTACACACACTCAGGAAACCACATTTATGTATACAGAACTCTGTATTAAATATTGTAAGGAAATACAAGGCCATGAGGAACTTTTGATGGGCAAAAGGAAGGGACCACATAAGCACCCACTCACATGAATACAATCAACTCAAATGTTTATGGAATCATAGACTATTAGAACTGGAACAGAACCTAGAGATCATCTTGTCCGACCCCCTCAGTTTACAGCTGAGAAAACAGAGGCCTTTGAGAAGTGAAGTACTTGCCTCTAACATCACACAGATTGTGGTGGAGTCAGAAGTCAAACTCAGTTTACCTTTATACTCTTTAAAGCCCTTTATATTCCATTACTACTATAATGCATAGATAATGGGGGAGGGAAGCATGGATGATTGCAAAGTCATTTTGAAAACAGATATATGCTCCAATAAAAGGGACCGTGTTTAAACACTTTCCTTTCTTGGTCTTGTGGCATAGCTGAGGAATCAGCTTGGACTGTGACTCCTGATTATCACGGATAACTTTAAAATGTCAGGCCATTCATAGATAAGATGATGAGGGTAGTAAAATACTCATCTATTATAAGCTATTCTCTTGATAGAGATCTTTACTTGTTTTGGAAGTGTGGTGTAGGGGAAAGAGAATTGGACTGGGGAGTCAAAAAATCTGAGTTCTGGCAGTTGCTACCTCTGTAGCTATGAAAATCATTGAACTTTTGAGCCTCAGTCTCCTCATGTTTAGAATTATTTGCTCTACCTAATTTGCAAGGCTGTTGTGAGAAAGCCCCTTATAAGTGATAATGCTCATGCAGTTCTTAGTTTTTCCAAAGGTGATATAAAGTGAAACTAGGAAGAGGAAAGTTGCTTCTCTTTGTTAGTAGATGGTTTCTGATTGATAAGACCTCTCATTTACACAAAATTCATTTAAAGTGTTCATCTACAGTTAATATTCCTTAGCTTTCAACCTATGATGCCCATTGAAAGGGAGCAGCGGCATCAAAGCATCACTTGGCAGTCATATTTTGATGCCCATCAAGCAGCTTTTTGCTTGAAACACTGGGATGGGTAAGTGGTGGGAACTGATTTTGTGGCTACCACAGGTGCTGTGACAGTGACTGGCCTCTCTCTCCTCTCTTTTCAGGGAGACGAAGATGTCACAGAAGATGTGAAAGAGGCATGGGTAAGTGACAGGCCAGCGAGACATATCCCTCTAAGGTCAGCTCTGCTTGCATGCATGGAGTTGTAATGGAGGGAGCAACAGATCTCATGTAGCTTAGTTGGCTAATGAAAATGTCTAGGTTCAAGTTAGCTATCCATGGGGGTTTGGAAACAGTCATTCCACTGGGAGGCATAATTTATTAGTTATCCTATGTTCTTAGGAAGATCTCCAAAGCTATGACCTTGAATTAGATTTATGTTCTTCAACAATGGTCCGATAAGACCTGTCTTCTCTCTTTCTCAAAGAGATATTAGAAGGTTATGGGAAATTCTTTTAATTCTTTGGAAGAAAAGTAACGTGGTCAGTTCCTGTTTATCTGTACTAATGGAGAGGAAGAAACATGGATAATGTAAAGCATCAGATATCTCCAGAGCCATTCATAGATAATGAGGGAAAAAAAGCATGGACGATTGCAAAGTCATTTTGAAAATAGATATACGCTCCAATAAAATGGACCACGTTTAAACACTTTCCTTTCTTGGTCCTGTGGCATAGCTGAGGAATCAGCGTATACTGTGTCTTTAGAATATAATCGGACACCCAAGAAACAAGCCCTTCTGACACTGTAGTTAGAGACCTGGAGATACCTAGCTGGTTAGAGAACAGGGAAAACCCCAGCTCACTCCCCATAGACCACAAAGGGTATAATTTTCTTGAGGATAATGGAGAATAAAATATATTGTTCTTACTGTATGTTGGCTAAAAGATTTAAAGACTGCCACACAAGTTCTTTGTTATGGAAAATAGTATATAATGGAGGTTTGTTGCTCTTTATCTTTGTTGTTGGTTTTCACAACCAAATCATAGTCCCAGAAGTGCTTTAGAATATCACATAGAAAATCAGCAACTGAGTCAACTCCAGCAAATGAAGGAGCAAGTGGAGCAAATGTTTTATCACTTTTACTTCTGTATTTGAGCTGAAATTCCAAAAAGCCGCCTCCAGTGCCACCTCCACAACTGAGGTGACAGTAGTATTCTGTACTCAAGAAAGAAATACCACATTGGTGGAGTATAGGACTGTGGAAGCAAGCAATGAGTTGCTGTGTAGTATGAAGTTGCCAACAACTCTTTGGAGCTGTAATGTGTTAAGAAAAATCACTCTTGGCTCATGGTAAGGGGCTTGGGGATAGAGGAAGGGAATGTGGGCGAAGTATTGGAAATTTTTCTGGGAGAAGTTATGTCACCCTAACAGAGTGACAGAACTGAATGGCACCAGACTCTCTAGGGTGCTAAGTCCATGAAGAGAATCGAGAATGAATTTAGTTCAATTCAATGGATGGAGGCTTTGGTGTCATGGAACAAATCTTTTTTCAGTGGCATTCAGGTTTTCTAAACCTTTCTGTATTTCTTGGCATTAGAAGTACCTCCAGGTAGTATATTATATGTATTTCAAGGTGTCCTAGCCTGGAGCTCCACATAAGCAGAATTGAGAAAAACTGGATAAGGTAATGCCTTGAGACGTCTCACTTTAAGTCCATTTACTAAAAACTAAAGAGTAGATCTAACTAGTGAAGACAAGCTAGTGTCTTCAAGGACTGGAGTAAAAGTTACTTGACAACTTGAAAAAGAATCTACTTACCCAGTTCCCTGGAGCACCTGCCAACAAATGTCAAATATTTACCCCATATACCTTTTGAGGGAAGTTCAAATTGATTAGAATAGTCTCCCAGTTGTTAACCTTTAGGTGCCAGTATTATGATATGTGAGAATGAACATGGTCCAAGTCTTAGAGAATTAATCTCCACAAATGATGCAGAAGTTAAAGCTGTTGTGTCAGCAGAGAGAAAAAAAGTACCATAAGAATTTTTTTTAGCCCCTCTATTTGAGCCAGTGTATTGTAGTGAAAGTATTAATTATTGGTTCTCCTACTCCCATTTCTCCTCCTTTCCAATACTGGCAAGTATGAGACCGCTCAGTACCAGCCTGCATGCCTGGTCACAGCCCAATGTAAATTACCGCAGTTCTGCTCCAAGACAAGTGACTGGCAGCATCTTAAAACTGCTCACTCTCCTTTATTGCATGTCCATCCATCAAAGTGGCAGCTCCCCAGCTCTATTCTGTCAGGAAAAAGAAAAACCTGGCAGCCAGGCATTCAGAATGCTGGACTTGGATGGAAATGTCCTTTTGGCAGATCAAAATGGGCATTGTTCTTTCCCCTCAGATCTTTTTTTTAATTCAGTGAAACTATAGCTGCTATTGAAGTAAACACAATTCCCTTTCCCTTTCCCTGGCCTGGGTATTGAGATTGCTTATTTTCATTAAAGCTGCTAGTTGGCAAAGTGGATGGAATGTGGGGACTGGAATCACATAGTAGGTGTTTATAAGTGTTCCGTCCTTCCTTCCTACTTTCTTTCCTTCCTTCCTTCTATCCATCCTTCCTTATTTTCATCCATCCTTCTTCCCATATTTCCGTCTTTCCTCCCTTCCTCCCTCCCTCCCTTCCTTCTTTCCATCCTTCTTTCCTCACTTCCTTCCTTCCTGCCATCCTTCTTGCCTGCCTGCCTGCCTGCCTGCCTGCCTGCATTCATAACTTTAATCCTCTGTACTCAGGCAGGGTTAGACCCAATATCGCCATATTATGCATTTGGAGGTTTCCCCTATTTTAGAAGTTCTCCAGGAAACATTTGCAACCTATCACGTATTTTTTGCTGTAGCAACATTAGAAGTCCTCTTTATAACTTACCTGTATCCCTAAGGCATAATTTAAGCCCATTCTTTCATTTGCGCTTAAAGTGGAGAGTAACTAATTTATATCCTCTACATAGTAATTCTGCTGGTCATCAATTCTGTTCAATGTTTGTTTGATGTTACAATTTTTCACCTTTGCCCCTACTCCAGAGCCCCTTCATGGATGACAGTGTTACTGCTTGTTGTCGTCAAGAAATTACCACACTCAGAATGGGCAGGACTACAATCATGTTTTACTTACTGTAGATATTATAGCCTATTGCTATTGAGAGCTGGTCTTTGTTCAAACTCAGGAAAGCACATAGTTCTCCTCTAAACCTGTCCCCATTCAGAAAACCTTGGACTACTTACTGAAGAGGCACATTTTTTCTAGAAAGTGTTGACTCTTTGATGAAAGCTGTTTTGCACAGCAATTTGAATTTATCGTCTGCATTAACAATTCATATGTGGCAAGGCAGTTTCCACTGGTCAAAACTCTTCCTGAGTCAGATTTGGTCAAAATAGAAACTAGGTCCCAATTACGTGTGAAAATGTAGGGATAAAACTTGACTTTCATTTGTAATGTTTTCTCTATCAGTGCTAAAGAAATCAGGAGACTTGTTCCAGTGTCTGATATCTTAGTGTGTAGTGTAGATACAGCCTTAAACACACTTCCAAAAGGCAGCTGTTTGGATCTTCCCTTTTTTTTCTTATATACCACTCTGACCGTTTTAAAAAAAAATTTCTTTGAGAAAAGTTTGTGCTATTTCTGCCTTTTTTCCCCACTTTAAGGATTTACCCTTTTGTGCATACCATTCCTAGAGCCAGTGTAGCTTTTATGCTTGAATTCCTCACTAGAGGGCATACATGCTTAAGAGAAACGATGCTGCTGAGTATAGAAAGGTACCCTAGGGAACTTCGTGGAGGTCAGCCTGCTTTTATTTCAAAGGAATTGCTGAAGAGCATTACTAGCAGGAGATATCAGACTGTTTTCTAGCTTATAAACTGTTCGAGTTCCACAGGACTTCCACAGGTGATCACCCCATCTGACCCTTCCTTCTTTGCAATTGGGGAAACCAAGGCCAGAAGCTGAAATCACTTCCCCCAGTCATACAGCTCGCCAGTAGAAGAGCCAAGAGGAGAAGGCAGCAGTGTGTTTAGGGCAGGGGATGGAGCGGTGAAGTCGGAGTCCCAAAAACAGGGTTTGAATCTTGCACAAGATGCCCGTGACTCTGGGCCTTAACTGCTTTGTGTGCAAGATGGGAAAGGCACCTACCTCATAGGCTTGTTGTACAGACTAGAGAGATGATGCATGCTGAGTGTTCCGTCAGCCTCGAAGCGCTCTGAAATGTGAGCTATTATACTATTGGCACTGTTAGAGCTCAGGCCTCCAGATGTCCAGTCCAGTGAGCTTTCTACTCTGCTACCCTTCCCTTTTTACTTAGATTTAAGGACCTAGATCCTAAATTAGAATTCACATTTTATCCTAGTCTCTAATATTATTTGATTTTATCATCATCATCAGAGGAAAAAGAGTTGTTAACATTCATATAGAACTTACTTTGTACCAGGCACTTTGATAAGCACTGTGCTAGTGTTATGTCATTTGATCCTTACAACAATCCTGGGAGACACATTGTACAGTAAAGGAAACGGAGGCAGTCAGAGCAGCTTGGCCAGGGTCATACAGCTGGTCGCTGTCAGAGGCTGAACTGGAACTCATCTTCCTTGCTCTAGCCCATTACTTTATCCACTGCGCTACCTAGGTGTCCTTAAAATTGCTCAGCAATTGGATATCAGTATTTTCTCCCCAAGAATACCTTTCTTGAAAGTCAGTTACCAGGTATGTTTGGTAAATGGGAAAGCTTCCTTAGGTTGAGATCCATTGGGCAGCAGTATTTTCTTGCTCTTTTTGAGGGAGGTTGAGAATTATGTGTGTTAAAAACTTAGGATCTTGTGCATTAGTCAAGAAGATGCTTATTTTCTATTTTTGGAATTCCTGTTGCTTTTAGGCAAATCCTTGTAGTCCTGGACCTGGGGAAAGTCTAAAAATCAGCATCCTACCCAGAACAGGTCAACTACAAAGGCTCAAAACAGGACCTCAAAGGGAACTAATGTATCCCTTTGCTTATCTCTGGGCTGCTAACACTTTTCGAATTAACACATTATATAGAACAAAGATATTGGCAAAGAATTTATCTTTTCATTGATATCCAGGGCACCTGTCCTTTTTGAATCCAAAAGGATCCTGAGCTTAAGTCTCAAGTTGATGTGGGAAAGACCCTTCAGGAAAAACACATTTCAAAAAATAGGAGTACTAAAAGTGTTTAAAATTCAAACTGGATGAAAGAAAATACAACTTGGTTCTAAGAAGTAGTTTTGAGGGAAAAGTAATACATAATTGGAACTGACTGGTCACTGAAATATTTTTGTAAAGACTTAAAACCATCAACAGGGTGGTTTCCCTCTACATGGTATAGGATATTAGACTTTTAATATTCTTGCAATTCATAAGTCTACAAATCAGATATCAAGTTAGATTGGTGTCTTTGACTCAGTGGACCTATTTCCTACTAATTTTTTAGTATTCTTGTTTTACGTCCCAGAGTAATTTCGTAAAACTGAGTAAGTCATCAGAACAGAAGATAAACATATTCATGAAATTTCACTTTTGCTTCCCCTCTGCCAACTTGTCTTCAGTCCTTGAACTTGGCTCTAGATGAGATTTTTCCCTCTCTGTTTTTAATCATCACTCCCCTCATCCCATCTTTCTAAATCAGCTAAACAGCCCTTTATAACTTTTGACCTTGATATATTATGGAATGGTACCCACAGGATCTGGTAATCCTCTCGAGACACAAAGAATGTCAGGGAGCTCATCCCCTGCTGCCTTCTGCTCCACAGACCATGTCCAGACTGCCTTTGAAGTCCAAGGGTGTAATGAGACTGTGCTCCTGCAGCATCAGAGGGATCCTATTGATTAAATTGTAGCTGCAAATGTTTTTAAGTGATTTCTCTTCTTTGTTCCTCTTGCCTTGCCTAATTTATCTTTAGTTCTTTTTCAGCTTAGAATACGATTACTGCCATTTTAGTCAAGAAGGTACTTCCTTTGAAAGCCCTTATCTCTAGTCAGTACTCCCAAGTCCTATCTACCTCCTAGATACATAGACTGGCAGGCTCCATGATAGTACTACATGATAGTAACGTTTTCCCCATGACCAACTAAGCTACCTTTTCAGCTATCGTCTGAGACTTCATACTTTTCTTGTGTTTTATATAGAGATTTCATTTCAGTTAAGCACTAATTACTTTATTGTTGTTGCAAGGGGTTATTTACAAGGAGAAAAAAAGAGTAAATCCACATAAAATAGATTAGTATATAAGGACAGGTGCATAAAAAGGATATGTTAACTGTATTAATGTTACCAAACTCACTAATCTCTATCTGTCCAGTCTTTCTATTTCTGTCAACTGAATGACTGGTGATCATTTTTGTTTTCCCATGACAAGTCACCCAGTCGTGACTTCTTTGCAATACCATCTTTCCCATCTCCTAGACAATATTTTTTAACAGTTGTATATTTTTTCAATTGTTAAGCATTTTTTTCTTACGTCCCTCACCCAGAAAAAAGAAATATGAAATCCCTGTAACAAACAAGTATAGCCAAACAAAATTAATTCCCACATTGACCACGTCCAAATATGTGTATTTAATTCTGCCTACTAGTCCACCACCTCTCTGTCATTTTGTTGGCAATGTCTGTAATCTATTCAGATATTTTTATAAAACTAGAGCGCCTGGTTCTTCATCTTGTCATGAGTATGAGGATGAGGGTTCCATTGACCCTGGATTTTGACTTCTTAGATGTTTTTTAATAATAACCTATATTTACATAGTACTTTTAGAACATACAGAGCATTTTCTGTACAACAGTCCTGTGAGGCAGGAAAGGCACATATCATCGCTCCCATTTGACAGATTGGAAAACTAAGGAAGTAGCATGGGACAGTAGAAAGAATATTGGTTCTAGAGTCAGAAGACCTGGGCTTAAATCCTGCTTCTGATGCCTCCTGTCTGCATGACTTTGGGTAAGTCACTTAATTTCCCTCACCTAAGATGAAGAGGTGGGATTAGATGGCTTCTGGTGCCCCTTCTAACTGCAGATCTATAATCCTGTAGTCTTAAAATTAGTAGAGTTTAAGTGGCCTTAAGTGAATAACCCCTTGCAACAACAAAAAAGTGGTCACAGATAGCAGAGCTAGTACTCAAATCCAGGTTTTCTGACTTCTTCAGTCCACTGCCCTTTCACCTAGATTATATAGTCTTGCTTGTAAAGTGGCACATGTGGGGAGTCAGAGCAACAGTCTCTCATTTCCATGTGCCTTTATTTGATGGCTACATTAGGAGTCTTGATGGTTTTTCGTTGGGGTCTTAAATTACCTGTTGAGATACTACAGAGAAATAACAAGGCCTGAAGGATTCTGCTTTTCCCCAGGAGTCTTTTGGGCATGTGACCAAATGAAAGGTCTGCCCTGGTAGCTAAATTTTCAGTCTTTTTCTGGTCCTACCTATGTTACTTTCTCCCCATTCCCCACTCTAGTCCTAATCCTTCATTTTACAGATGGGAAAACTTAGATTACATGACTTGCCCAAAGTCCTACATTCAGTAGTGGATCTGGGATTCAAAGTTCTCTGACTCTGATGCTGTACCACACAATGGTCTGAGAGCTACAGCTTTTCAGGCCCCTTCTATTCTACAGTATTTCCCTAAGTAAGTCTTCATCCTGATTTCCTCCAAGCCCTGGAACTTTCTCTGCCAGTCTTCTGAGTCTAGATTCTTTTCCTTTTCCTCAGCAGTAGCATTTTCTACAAGTGCCTCTTTCCCTCTAAAGCACACCTAGTTATTTCCTAGCAACCTCTCACTTTGGAAAACATCCTTGCCTGCACTCTTTCTTTTAGGTAAATTCTGAGTCTGTTTTGCGTTTGCCTCGGCCTGGTTGCCTAATATGGTAAGGTATGTCCGAGCCACAGTCTTCACTGTTGAGATAGGGAAATAGCTTCACTGAGCAAAGAGACAAGGGCAAGTGAGGCTCAAGCTGAGACTCGTTAAGGGGACATGATTTGTTTAAGTTGTTTTTGGTGAAGTCTTATTTCTCCTGTAACTGTCATGCTCTTTTTTAAAAGTGCAAACTTTTCTTGCTAGTAAATAGAAGGAATAGATCCCAAAACAATGGCCTTGTTTTTTTGCTTTGTTTTTTTTGGTTTTTTGTTTTATCCTTAAACAGATCAGTTAGTAATGTTCCAGGGAGAGATGAGCCCAGGCTCTCTCCAAAAAAGAGGACTCTTGGGAAAAGTTGGAGACATTGGCTAAAATGATCAGACTTTTAATGATGTGCAGGGTAAGAATAGATTGAGTAAGCAATGGCTCTTATAAACAGTCCTTCTGGAACCAGCTTCTCAGGGGCAGCAGAGACTCCACATGCTGGAGCCAGCATGCTTAGGATTTAGGAAGGGACTACAGTAAAGGACAATGAACAGTGGGGTCTGGGAAAGAGAGGCTGAGAAATGCCCCAGACCAGCCTATTGGGGGGAAGCTGCAATCCAGCCAGGGGACAACGAGCAAGCTTTTGTGCTTCTTGGCTCCACATTGGCCCAGAAAGGTCATTCCTCTCTCCATAGACTCACTCTGCCTTGGACAGTAAGTTTCTTAAAATACCCCAGCATGTTCTGATTTTCTATATATGGGTCATACTTGTGCCTCATTCTAGCCATGAGCTCTGTAAACCATTGTAAGAATAAAGTTGTTTTTTGACATATTCCTTTTAAAGGCTTGTCTGATTTGTGGTTGCTAAGAAAAGCCACATAACCAAAGCTCCAATTTACCTGATAGCAGGCCCTAACACACTTCATAATTTCAGTTGATTGTTACATAAAGCAGTTCCTCCAGTAAAGAATCAAAATGAATAAACATTATATAAGCTGGACTCCAGAATAACTCTTTGGAGTTGTCTCATTATCTGGAGATAAAAAGATTGATCTCTTAAAGATAGTATAGCTTTGTTTCTTGACCTCCCTTCTCTTGACTTTTCCCATCTCAGGCCTCCAATTACTTGACCTCCTATGACAGATAACCTCTCCTAGGCCACCTTGAGACAGACAGAAATGAGTCTATTTTGCTGTGTTTAGGAGAGTGTTCTTAAGAAAAGAAGTCATAACCTTCTCCAGCTTTGAACATTTCTGTTCTATTGTTACCATGATGGCAATTTAACAAATTTGTTTACAAAGAAGTGGAGTTACTTTATTAAAGTAGCCTGGCAGAGACCTTAATGAAGCAGGCCTTTAGCAATAACTATTCCCCTTTCAATCTGAATTTAAGAGTTTGTTTGATTTTAAGAGCTATAATTTCTTGTGTTGTCAGCACCCCTGAAGGGACTTAATGACAGTGTGGGTTTGGCCAGTGTTGAGGTTCTGATAAATGATTCAGGCAGCAAATAGGGTGTGGAATATTCCATGCCCTCAGAGGAAATAACTGTATTAGCATGTCTGATAAACTTCCACCAGACAAGTCCAGTTTTGCCACCAGTGAGACAGCTGGGCTTGAGACATTAAAAAGGGTTGCTTTTTGGCAAGGTTGAAATGGTAGAATGTCGATGGTAAAAATGAGTATCTGGTTACGTATTAGTTATCTATGCAGCAATATTAATTATCTATGTAGCAGTTTGGGATTCACCAAAGTAGAAGAGTAAGATTTATAGCTATTTAGTGAAATGATGTCATCAGTATATAAACTCTATCTGTGTGTCTGTGTTTTTAATAGCCAAATGGAATATTCATTTATGGCTCGTGAATGTTTACACAAACGTGCCCAACTTTAAAACTTTTAAAGAAGGAAATAATTTTAAAAATATTTTGCATTGTTTCACAGCCTAAACTTGTCTCTCACCTTTCATATCTAGTCTCTCGCCAAGGCCTCTTGTTTTTACCTTCACAGATCCCTCCGTATGCCCCCTCCTCACCTCTGACAGTGCCATCCACCGCCCTCGTGCTATCCCTCATCAGTCCACCCCTGGGTCATTGCAGTAGTGTTCTGGTCGGCGTCCGTCTTCCACTCAGCTTCCAAAATGGTCTTCCTAAAGTTTGTGACTCTCACACAAGTGTGCACATGCACACACACACACCCCTCCACACATCTAGGATCAAATATGAAATGTATATAAATATATGTGTAAATAAATATAGATGCAAATGTAAAATCCTCTGGTTTTTAAAGCCCTTCATAACCTGGCCTCCTCCTGCCTTTCTAGACTTCTTACGCTTTACTCCCCTCCAAGTACTTGTGAGCTAGTGACCTGACCTTGCTGCTGCTCACACAAGACCCTCCACCCTCCACGAGTGCCTTTTCCCTGGCTCTCCTCTGTGCTGGCATGCCCTCCGTCCTCATCTCTGCCTCTAGAGGTCTCAGCTAAAATTCCACTTTCTACAGGAAGCCTTTCTTAAATCCTCTGAATGCTAGGGCCTTCCCTCTGAGACTGTCTCCAGCTTAACCTGTGTGTCTCTTTTTTGTACATAATTGTTTGTATGTTGTCTTCCCCATTAGACTGTGAGCCCCACAAGCCCCTTGCCTTTCTTTGTGTCCTCAGTGCTTGACACAGTGCTTGGCACATAGCTGATGCTAAAAAATGCTTCTTGACTTGACTTGCTAGTGTGTGTGCTTGAAGGTACATTCTGTTGAATGAAGAAAAAGATAAAGACATTTATATACAATAAGAAAAGAAAAAGAAACATAAACTTAAATATTGAAACTTAAATACAAAATAAGAAAAAAAAAGAAAAAAGCATGTCATGTGCACAGCAGAACGTAAGAGATAAAGACATTTTTAAAAGGCACTTGAGTACCTTGACGACTTAAGACAGAATTTTTACCACAGCTACGATGCTTTCAGCACTAGCTTACATTTCCAAAATTATTCTGGGTGATGAAATTTTAAAAATGAAAACAACATATTTTTGAATGACACTACTACATAAGACATTTTGAGCTCAAAAAGAGGCTTTGTTTAGAACCAGGTCAGAAATGTTTCAGAAGTGTTGTGCCAGCTTGGGGACCTCGTTCTTCTGGCATGGGGTGATCTGTGGTCACTTCCTGCTGACCCTTGGGGAGGAAGAAGAATAGACTATATGTGACTTGTTAAATGGAGGGACAAGAGATGGAATGGTCACACTCTGATACTCTCTAGTCACATAGGATAATTGAACCAATTCTGTAACTATCGACTATCAAAATAGGCAGGGAAGAGAGCATTGTAGTAGTGATTACCCCATGTGCCACTGAGTATCAGCCCACATGCCACCTTTGGCTCACATGTTGTAGGTTGTAGAGTTAGAGATTGCTTGCCAACATTTCACTTTTCTTTTATCCTAGTAACTGAGCATCTTTCTAATTCTCTCTGCTAACTGAATTGCTGACAATTTGGAGGAAGGAAAGATGAAGTTGGCTGTTGAGATGGTTACGTGACATTTGTTCACATTTGGGAAAACTTTGATGAGTTTTGGTCATGCTGTTTGAGGCCAGAAACATGCTCTAAAGCTTTGTATGTGTGTGGCATGGGTGCTGCTGCTGTGTGTTCTTTATGACAATAGCCTTCATGTCATTTTAGATGAAATCTCTCTGTTCTGTTCTGATTCATTACCCTTTGAGGAGAAAAGTCAGGAGTGGCCCCTCAGTGCCACAATATCTCTTTCCTTCATCTGCTCTCTTCCCTCTTCACCCTCCCAAAGATCTGTCTTCTAGGCAGGCTGAAACTGCAGCATATTGGCTAGATAAACCAAGGATTCTGTGAAGCTTTACATTTAAGATTTGTAGATCCCTGCAAGGGTGCCTGTCAGAAAGCTGCTAATTGCCATCATTCACTATAATTGCTGGGTTGTCATTTGAATTCATAAGTCTGAAGGACATTTATCTTGTTAGTCTTTTTGCTTTGTCAGCTTTCTCCTGAATATGAGGAGAACTTTGGAGGTAGGGAAGGGATACATAAAAAAAGGGAAGGAAAAAGGAGATTTTTCACTTCTAAACACCTGGCTTTCCTGCTGAAATAGATTGTTAGTTCCTAACTAGAAGCTCCTTGAAGACAGGAAACCTGCCCTCTCCTTCTTTGGATACTCTTTAGCTCCTAGAATCAGGCCTTGAGCCTTGGTGCCTTAATTTTGACTAGATTTTCAGTAGTGGGGAGAAGTCAAACTCACTGCTTTAGTCAATCAGTAAACATTTATTAAGCACCTGCTAAATGCTAGGCACTGTGCTAAGTCCTGGGGATGCAAAGATAGATAAAAGACAGTCCCTGCTGCCACCAAAAGAAACTGAGAAGCTGCCATGGTGGGGAATGGAGTGGGAGGTACCTGGAGAAGTCCAGAGGAGTGCAGCTGGGTGGGAGATGAGAGAGGGCTGCCTGGGCTCCCTTCTGACATGGGGGTTCTATGAGTAGCCCTCTGATCTCCCTACTTCACAGTCTTCCTCATCACAGTGATAGAACTCATTTCCAAAGTGGAAATTTGAGCATGGGACATTCATTTCAAGAAGAGGCCAGACTAGATTCTGCCTGGTAGATGAAGCTCTTTCAGAAGTTGTTTTCAATGTCTCCCTCATTAAACTGTGAGCTTCTTGAGACTTAATCTCTATTTGTATCCCCAGTGCTTACTTAGCACTTAGTAGCTGGCACATAGTAGGTGCTTAATAATGCTTGTTGACTGACTGACTAGTTGCCTTTCCCATTCCTCCCAGAAGGAATAAGATTTTGGTTGCAGGGTTACATCAAAAGGGTACTAGAAGTTACACAAAAGAATGGCCCTCAGCCATCTACGGAATTTCATTGTCTCTTTATGGCTCATCAGCCACTCATGACTTTGATGGATTCTCTTTACTTAACAGTATTGTGAGCCTCTTGTTAATTGCAGTTTGCTTTGTAGGCTTAGCTCCAAATCAGTTTACCATTTATTTTCTTGCACAGGCTTGAGCAGAGCAGACCCATCATCTCATTAGATTACAAATGGCATTGCTGGTTTGATTCTGCCCTTTAAGCTCCTCCTCCCTACACAATTCTTACTCCACAGTTCTGCTTTTTCCCTCTCTGAAGAACAGATGATAGGCCTGCATTCTTCGTCTGCTTCTGTTAGAATATTAGAAAATAAATTAATCACATTTTTCCCCATCCTAGAAGAGGATGTATTATAAAAGGTCTTCTGGATTAAGATAGTAGATAAGACAGTGACGTGAGAGCCATCATTGGGTTCTTTCTCTCTTCCTCTCTCTTTCCTTGCTGCATTTCCTGCATTTGGTTATGGAAATTTTTCAGATAGGAGACTTAGTTGAGGATAAGCAAAATTTTGTCAACAAGTGACCCCAAATGGCCTTAACCCAGGAAGTTTCACCAGAGTGCATTAGTGAAACAATTGAACTGAACTTTGGAAAAACATTCTCCAGAGATGATAGACTTTGAGTTAAGCAGGAATGGCTTCTTTTTCTTAAAAACAAATCAGGTTTTAGAAGAGTGGTTTCTCTCAGGAGAATACCTCCATCTGTCTTTTTCCTCCCACACACACCCTTAAAAAATTAAAAAAGCAAATACCCTTTTGAGCATGAACAAGGAATCAGGAACTCATGGTTCTGCCCTGAAATGAATAACTAACTCACTGCTTGACCTTGAGGAAATCACCTAACCTTTCTGGGCTTCATTAGCCTGAAGTTTCCATTTAAATGCTCTACTCCGTCCAACTCTTATAGTGCTTATTAAGATTGAAGTACTATATCTCAGTGAGCCAGAGCCAGATTCTGTTATGTGGATGCTAAGTGTCCCAGATACAGATGATGAGGCTAATGGTCCCCAGTTCTACTTATTTAATTTGCATTTTGAAGTGCTTTGAGTTCTTTTGATGAAAGGTGCTTTTGAACTCCAAGAAAAAAAAAATGTGTTTGTGAAAGAAGATGGTACCTCACTTCAAAATACTTCAGTGGTATGAGCAAGGACCTATGAAATAAAGTCTGCATCTCCAAACAGTTAAAAGCCTAACAAGGAATTCACTGAGAAAACTGTTTTCACTTGTCAGATGAGTATCATCCTTGATTCTTACAGCAGAGGTTGGAAGATTAAATATGCTAAAAACCATAGAATCTGGGAATTGAAAGAGGCCTCCAAGGTTAGCTAGTCTTTCTCCTACCTTCGCAAGAATCCCTTCTATAACATCCCAAATAAATGGGCATCTACTCTCCACTTAAAGATCTCCAACAGAGGACAACTTACAACAGAAACATTCACCTTTCTACATATAGCGAATATGCATCCTGAGCCTCACAAATTGTACCATAGGCTGTGGAATTGATACAGTTTACTTTGAGTATGTATCATCTTAAGAAAACCTCCCAAATCTCCACAGAGAAATAAGTAGGATGCTGCTAAAAGACAATCTTCTGGCTTCACAGGATTACAGGCTGAGTTTTGCCAATCCCTCATTCATTCATGAGACCTATAAACAGAGGATAAGCGAATTTGATATAAAATGCTTGTGCTAAGGGTAAACCAGTCACACATTCAAATTTTTATCTCAGAAAGTTCACGTTGTATCCAGTGTCGTATAACCAACTTTTAAAAGTCCCAATTTTCAGTCTCGTCTCTTCAGGGCTCCTGTTTCAGTTTGATAGAATTCACACTCTATCCTACTGACCTTTCCTTCCTCAATTCTTTTTTTTTTTAATCTTTGCAGCTCATTACACTAAATTCCCAGTAGGATATGTATCTAGGGTTGGATAAGCAACTCTCCAGAGAGCTATGCCGTAGGCTTGCCTCCTATTTTTCTCCTTTGTATTACTGCATTTGACAATTTTCCTTTTCTTTCCAATACACATAGTCACAAAGCCTTGACCTCTGCTTCCTCAGATAGCACATTCCTCATTGGAACAATCTGTATTCTGTTTATGGAAAATGGCAATAGGGAATGTGCATCATGCGTACTACATGGCCTGTTGCCAACTCAAGGATCTTACCTTCTTTTTTTGCTCTCCTCTCTTCCATTTTTGCAGTTTCACTATATGTGTTCTTTACTAAATAGCTGAATAAACTTCACCAAGCAGGGATCTTCCTAACCACAGCCACTATTTAGTTTTCCTTTGGGCTCTATTTGCCATGTCTGCCAGCTACAGAGTCAGGGTGGATGTTTCAAGTGCAAAAGTCAGACTGGAATTTGTGTAGCATTAGAAATGCTAGATTCTAGTGTTTAGGAACATAAAGGTATACTGGAAGCGTGGAGTAGACAGAGGGTTACAGATATATTCCACGAAGTGACTTAGGCCACCAAGATGTAGTTAGGATCTGTGTAGGGGTAGGAAAGGTTCAGAATACAACGAAGATACATAGTAGTACAGACTCAAGAATCTCATGTCTTCTCTATCTGGGTTGAATATCTCAGAATATCCTGAGTAGATTTATGGGAGCTGAGAAGAGAGATCTTTCAATAATTATTTCTAGGAGTAATCAAAATAATGAATTCCTATCTAGTACCTTTGTAAATTCCCACCTTTATGCCTTCTTTGTTTCCTTTACTTTCCCTTTTAATCCTCTTTTCTCTGCTGTGCCTTCCCCCCACCCTCCAAAAAAACTAGGATCAGGAATTTTTATTTAGCTATTTCTTACTTAGTAATATCCACTCTCTAAAACCTTTCTACTTATTTCTTTTTTGTGTTTAATATAGTTCTTTACTAAACTATTTGTATTCTTGATTGTGTGTTCAGACTTCCATTGTCTGTTTTTAGTTGTTACAGTTACTCTCTCTTACATTGAATTTTTGGATATCTCTGGATGTTTAATGATTCCTTAGAGTGATTGATTTTGTCCTTGATTGACTCACCTCTACAGCCTCAATTCTTGAACCGAGGCTTTGTACCAGGGCCATGTGAGCACTGGATCTTCAGGGCCCTTTATAACATCTCAGAACAGAGTGCTAGGGACCTTGGAGTCTGTGAGCACCTGAGCCATCCACACCACATTGGTTATTGCTATTCTCAGTGGCTTCTAAGGTCCCTGCTGTGAGTTGGTAATAACTCTCAGAATTTCTGACCACCCTGGGCATGTCTTAGAGGAACTGTTCTCCACCTTTGCTGCCTCTAGAAACAGAACCTTTCAGACCACATGTGTCTTTCCTATGTCTGGGCATGTTGGGCAGACTACCAGCTTGTTTGCTTTCACTGGCACTAGTGCTGGCATTGGCTTTGATGGTGGGTGTCTTTTCTATTGCCCATGGACTTTTTATTAATTCTTTTGTGCAGTTATAAAGTAAAAGAAGTCATTTATGATAGTTTCTTGTTGGATTTTTTTTGTAGTTATTCAGTCTGGTATGAATTTTAAGTTTTTGTTGGAGTGGGTATGTAAGAGCTAGGCAGTTTGCTTCCATTCAAGTAGCTATCTTGGTCAGAAGTTTGGGGCCTACAATTTAAATATGGTTCCACGAGGTGGCAATAGTTGGTTTTTTTTTTCCTTCTGAGTTTCAAAGATGATATTTTGACTTGTATCCACAAATTTTACAGAATATAATTATCAGATATAACTCGTTAAAAAAGCTGAACTTAAAAGACCAATCAAGATAGTAGAATAGGAAGAAGCATGCAGCCAAGCTGTCCCCTCACCTACTCCAACAAATATCAAAGAAGAGTGCCAGGTAATTATAGGGAAATCTAAGCATGGGCAAACTTATTACTTCACATAATTGGGGTTTTCAAGTAGAAATCTATATGGACAAAGAAGCATAGGGGAAGTAGGTATCTGAACTTTGCTTTTTCATCTGAACTAGTCAAAGGACAGTACAAATATATTCACCCCAACAGAGAAATAGAGAAGGGAAGGGGGAGAGGGAGAGGACAGGGAGAAGGAAGAGGGGAAAATAATAGGGACAGTAGATTCAGAGAAATATTAGTCAAAAGCAAAACAGACTCTAAGCTCAGGATGGGGTCATGAAGAGGGCTTTAAAAGGAAAGAAATAAAGAATAACAACCTGTGATAACAAGGAAGTGGGGAATAAAGACAAGAAAGAGTATAAGCGAATGAGATAGAGGAAAATATACAACAATCATAGCTGGGAATGTGAATGAGATGAATTCACCTATAAAACAGAAGAGGCCAGCAGAATGGATAAAAAGCAAAATCCAGCAATATGTTGTTTCTAAGAAACAACACACTTGAAACATAAAAATTCATATAAAGTTAAAATAAGGGACTCGAAGAAAATTTATTATACCTCAGCTGAACTCAAAAGGCATGGGTAACAATCGTGATCTCAGGTAAGGCAATAGCAAAAACTAATTTAATTAAAAGAGATAGGAAAACTACATTTTGCTGAGTGGTACCATAGACAATGAATTAACATATATGCAGCAAATGATGTAACACCTAAATACTTAAAGGAAAAGCTAAACAACTTGTGCGGAGAAATAACCAAATTATAATAATGGACTACTTCAACTTATGCCTCTCAGAGCTAACAACTCTAAACAAAAAAATAGACAAGAAAGAATCGAAGGGCATAAAATGAATCTTTTAAAAATTCTAGTGATTATTGAATGGAAATAGAAAGGAATATACATATTTTTGGCTCCACATTGCATCTTTACAAAAAATTGATCATGCAGTTTAAAAACCTTACAAATTCAGAAAAGCAGTAATATTAAACACATCATTTGCTGACCACAATGCAATTCAAAAACATACTCAGTAAAGAGTCATTGGATTAAAAATAGCAGCCAGGGTCAGCTAGGTGGCTCAGTGAGTAGATCATCGGCTCTGGAGTCAGGAGGATCTGAGTTCAAATTTGTCCCCCGATACTTGACACACTTACTAGCTATGTGACCTTGGGCAAGTTATTTAACCCCAATTGCCCTGCCTTCCCCTTCCAAAAAAAAAATAGAAGCCAAATAGCTTAATCCTACAGAATTAGTAGGTCAAAGAACAAATCATAGAAACAGTAACTTCATTAAAGATAATGACAACAATGATATAGCATATTAAAGTTTAAAGGATTCAGCCAAAGCAATCCTTAGAGGAAAATTCCTGTCTCCAAAACAGCTTAGCTTAATGAGCAGATTTTGTTTAAAAATGTATGTTTAAAGGCAGCTTTCAAAGAAATAAGTGTTTCAAGTACAACTAGCTATGAACTTGTTTCACTAATACTTACCTTTTGCTTTATTAGCTTAACCTGAATTCTTAGCTTATAGTGGAAGGTCTTTCATATTTTGCCTTTAGGTTTTGATTTGGCTTTAGATCAGGTGCTCTGTGCTGCTTATCCCTCAGTATTTGAACACTTTTAACGAACCTAATGAGAATCTGTTGATTAAGGTGAATACCTCCATATGCTGTTCTTATTTGCAAATGATATCGTGCTGGCAAGCCCCATCACAGAGCCTCTGAGAAGAGCCATGTAACCATTTGAGAGTTTGACTTGAGTACCCACATAGGGAAAAACTAAGTAGATAAAGAATGTCTTTTGACATACAGTTAGATGGAAAATCTGTAGGTTTGTCTTTCAAAGCATATATATTGTATAGACAGTGCAATTGAATAATGTGTTGGGCCCAGGATTAAATAGGTGGAGAAGAACAGCCCAGATCAACCTTGGGAAATTGCAAAGCTACCTTAATAGCCTTCAAATTCTCCCATAAACAAGGTCCTATCTTTTAAAAAGAATACTGGCAAAATACTATGGTCTCTGAAAAATTAAAAACAAACACCACTCTTAGTGCAGTAGAGACATACACAGTGAATGTGAACTGGACACATTAACAAATAGGGGATTCCAAAAATGAATCAGAGTGAATATGCCCTCAAAATGTTTTTGATTACTAATAAAAACAATCATGGAATATACATAGGGGAGACACAAGCTAAACTCCCCCTGTTTAGGAAGTACACAGAAAGGAACCAGGAATTAATAATTTCTCATGACAGGCCAGGGGACATGAACAATTGATAAATACTTCCTAGATTATAAACTTCTGTTAGATTATAAATTCCTTGAAGGCAGTTGCCCCATCTTTTATAACTGTACAATATCTTGGTACACATAGTAGGTACTTCATGTAGCTGAAAACTTGAGAGCTATGCTTGAAAATAGTTACTCTCTTTTGTGTCCCTCACTCTTGAAGGAGAAACTCGGTAACTGATATACTTATTTTTAAGGTTATTCAAGTAAAGTTAATAGAATCTTGAATTTCAAAGGAACGTCACAGATCATTTTGAAGCACAAATCAGTGTCCTTGACAGGATCCTTGACAAGTGATAATCTAGCCTGTCTTTGATCATCTCTAGTAATGAGGTCACTGACTTCTGAAGCAGCCCATTCCATTTTTGGACAACTCTAAACTGTAAAGAAGTTCTTTATGTTGAGCCAAAATCTGCCTTCCTATAACTTCCACCCCATTACTCCTTGTTCAGTCCTCTGGAGTGAAATGATGACAATAATAATAACAGGCACTTATAAAGCACTTTAAAATTGGCAAAGTTCTTTACAGATGTCTCGTTTGATCCTCACTACAGGTGTGGAAAGGCATGCAGGCTCAGTGACTTGCCCAGGATCACAGAAGGGATCAGAATTTGGGTCTTTCTGACACCTGGTGCAGTGCTCGCTGTGCCACCTAGCTGCCTTAAGAAACACTGTAAAACAAAACCTTTCAAGTAGTTGAAGGTGTCAGTTATGTCCCTCATTTACATTCAATTCAATTCAGCATATATTTATTACATGCAAGGTATTTTGCTGAGTGCTAGGGATACCAGAATGAAAAGCAACATTGTGGCCGCCCCATAGAAGTGTACAGCCTAGTAGGGAATGAGCCCTATACTCAGCTACAGTGTAAGTTAGGATATGCTAAGTTTATGAGATATACACAGTCGAACCCAAGAAATTTATAGAGGAAGCTGGGGGGAGATTGAGGAATCCCTTCATGACAACATACCATTTGAACTGGGCCTTCCTTCTTTGAAAGATTTCAGCAGGTGGAGCTATGGAAGGCAGCTGTTCTAAGAGTAAGAAACAGAGGACTTGGAGACAAGAGAGAGTAGGATGAGATTAGGAAATGGGGAGTAGGCCAGTTTGGAGTGTGTGAAAGGAATAACATGAAATAAGCCTGAAAAGGTAAGTTGGAGCATACTTTGCATGTAGACAGTGAAGGGGGTGCCACTAAAGACTTATGGTTAGGGGAATGATATGATCAAACCCACTCATTAGAAAGGCAATAAGTGTGAAGGGTAGATTGGAGGAGGGAAAAATGGAAGGAAGGAAAATGAGTTGGCTATTTCAGTAGTCTAGACAAGATAGAATGAAGTCTTGGACTTGAATAGCAATAGAATAGAACAGTTGAATACAAGAGATATTTTTTTATTTAATATTTTTAGTTTTCAGCATTGATTTCCACAAGATTTTGAACTACAAATTTTCTCCCCATTTCTACCCCCCCCACTCCAAAATGGTATATGTTCTGATTGCTCCATTCCCCAGTCAGCCCTCCCTTCTGTCAACCCCACTCCCCTCCCATCCCCTTTTCCTTTGCTTTCTTGTAGGGAAAGATAGATTTCTGTGCTCTGTTACCTGTATATCTTATTTCCCAGTTGCATGTAAAAAAAATTTTTTTTAAATATCTGTTTTTAAAACTTTGAGTTCCAAATTCTCTCCCCTCTTCCCTCCCCACCCACCCTCCCTAAGAAGGCAAGCAATTCAACATAGGCCATATGTGTATCATTATGCAAAACCCTTCCACAATACTCATGTTGTGAAAGACTGACTAAATTTTGCTCCCTCCTATCCTGTCCTCCTTTATTCAATTTTCTTCTTTGACCCTGTCCCTTTTCAAAAGTGTTTTTGATTACCTCTTCCCCCTATCTGCCCTCCCTTCTATTGTCCCCCCTTTTCTATCCCCTTCCTCCTTCTTTCCTGTGGGGTAAGATACCCAATTGAGTATGAATGTTATTCCCTCTTCAAGTCAAATCTGATGAGAGCAAGATTCACTCATTCCCCCACACTTGCCCCCTCTTCCCTTCCAATGAATTGCTTTTTTTTTTGCCACTTTTATGTGAGATAATTTACCCCATTTTATCTCTCCCTTTCTCCCTCTCTCAATATATTCCTCTCTCATCCCTTAATTTTTTTTTTTTAGATACCATCCCTTCATATTCAACTCACCCTGTGCCCTTTGTCTATATATATCTATATCCATCTATCTATCTATCTATCTATCTATCTATCTATCTATCTATCTATCTATCTATCTATTCCCTTCAGCTACTGTAATACACACATCATCTTTCCATGTAGGAATGTAAACAAAACAGTTCAACTTTAGTAAGTCCCTTATGATTTCTCTTTCTTGTTTACCTTTTCATGCTTCTTTTGATTCTTGTGTTTGAAAGTCAAATTTTCTATTCAGCTCTGGTCTTTTCACTAAGAAAGCTTGAAAGTCCTCTATTTTATTGAAAATCCATATTTTGCCTTGGAGCATTATACTCAGTTTTACTGGATAGGTGATTCTTGGTTTTAATCCTAGCTCCACTGACCTCTGGAGTATCATATTGTAAGCCCTTTGGTCCCTTAATGTAGAAGCTGCTAGATCTTGTGTTATCTTGGTTGTTTTTCCACAGTACTCAAATTGTTTCTTTCTGGCACTTGCAGTATTTTCTTCTTGATCTGGGAGCTCTGGAATTTGGCAACAATATTCCTAGGAGTTTTCTTTTGGGGATCCTTTTCAGGAGGCATTCGGTAGATTCTTTCAATTTCTATTTTACCCTCTTGCTCTAGAATATCAGGGCAGTTCTCCTTGATAATTTCTTGAAAGATAATATCTAGGCTCTTCTTTTGATCATGGCTTTCAGGTAGTCCAATAATTTTTAAATTCTCTCTCCTGGATCTATTCTTCAGGTTTTTCCAAGGAGATATTTCACACTGTCTTCCATTTTTTCATTCCTTTGGTTCTCTTTTATAATATCTTGATTTCTCATAAAGTCACTAGCTTCTACTTGCTCCAATCTAATTTTTAAGGTGGTATTTTCTTCAGTGGTCTTTTGGGCCTCCTTTTCCATTTGGCTAATTCTGCCTTTCAGGGCATTCTTCTCCTCATTGGCTTTTTGGAGCTCTTTTGCCATTTGAGTTAGTCTTTTTTTTAAGGTGTTATTTTCTTCAGTATTTTTGGGGTCTCCTTTAGCAAGTCATTGACTTGTTTTTCATGGTTTTC
>CM053626.1:256657164-256684683 GCA_028646595.1 Phalanger gymnotis | reverse complement strand
CCATTTGGCTAATTCTGCCTTTCAAGGCATTCTTCTCCTCATTGGCTTTTTGGAGCTCTTTTGCCATTTGAGTTAGTCTATTTTTTAAGGTGTTGTTTTCTTCAGTATATTTTTCAGTATTTTTTGGGTCTCCTTTAGCAAGTCATTGACTTGTTTTTCATGGTTTTCTCTCATCTTTCTCATTTCTCTTCCCATTTTTTCCTCTACTTCTCTAACTTGCTTTTCCAACTCCTTTTTGAGCTCTTCCATGGCCTGAAACCAGTTCATGTTTTTCTTGGAGGCTTTTGTTGTAGGCTCTTCGACTTTGTTGACTTCTTTTGGCTGTATGTTTTGGTCTTCTTTGTCCCCAAAGAAAGATTCCAAAGTCTGAGACTGAATCTGAGTGCGTTTTCGCTACCTGGCCACGTTTGCAGCCAACTTACTTGACCCTTGAGTTTTTCAGCAGGGTATGACGGCTTGTAGAGTAAAGAGTACTTTATTCCAAGCTTGAAGGGATGCGCCATTGATTTCAGAGCTATTTCTACACAGCCAGCTCTGCCACACAAGCACTCCTCCTTCCCCAAGAACCACCAACCTGGACCTGACGCAAATCTTCAGCAGGCTCTCCACTCCTGCTCTGATCTGCCACTTAATTCCTCCCACTAGGTGGGCCCGGGGCTGAAAGCAACTGCAGCTGTAGTTCCATAGCTGAGCCACCCCCGCTGTCCCTAGGGCGGTGGCCAAACCTCAAATTCTTTTCACTCCCAGCAGCTTTTCCCACTAACTTCCTCTGTTGTCTTTGGTGTTTGTGGGTTGAGAAGTCTGGTAACTGCCACAGCTCACTGATTCAGGGCGCTAGGGCCTCCTCCGCCCGGCTCCTGGTCTGGTTCGAGAACACGGCCCACACTGGGCTCTGCTCTGCTCCGCTCCCAGCTCTGTGCACGATAGACCTCACCCAGCAACCATCCAGGCTGTCCTGGGCTGGAGCCCTGCTTCCCTCTGCTGTTTCATGGGTTCTGCAGTTCTTCTCTGTTGTCTTTGGTGTTTGTGGGTTGAGAAGTCTGGCAATTGCCACAGCTCACTGATTCAGGGCACTAGGGCCTGCTCCACCCAGCTCCTGGTCTGGTTCATGCGCACGCCCTATGCTGGGCTCTGCTCTGCTCCACTCCCAGCTCCATGCACGATAGACCTCACCCAGCGACCATCCAGGCTGTCCTGTGCTGGAGCTCTGCTTCCCTCTGCTATTTTGTGGGTTCTGCAGTTCTAGAATTTGTTCAGAGCCATTTTTATAGGTTTTTGGAGGGACTTGGCGGGGAGCTCATGCTAGTCCCTGCTTTCCAGACGCCATCTTGGTTCCACCCCCCACCCCTGGCCCCCCCACCCCGAAACCTCTTATGTTTAGAGAGATCTTTGCTTCTCTCTGGGCCCATCTATCTGTTTGTGCTTAGGTACTGCATGTCTGCCCCAGCTCCACACATAGCCTGTGGTCTCCTGTCTGTGTCTCTGTTGGGCCCTCACATATATGTTCCACCTCCTCCATCTGTCCCTCTCCCTTCCTCCTCCTGCTCTCACTTCTCTGTCTTTGGTCCCCATAGGTCCTTGAACCATGTGCCACTCCCCTCCCTCCAGGATGTAAGGCCCCCTTCCTGCTTCCCTTTCCTAGTCTGCTGGGAAAATTTGCTTTTACGCAAAAATCATTTTACCTAGAGGTCTGTGGAATGGTCCATTTAGTAAAGTGGGAACTGTCTGTATATATCCAATTTGGTGGTATAATGATTCTCCAGGAATGTTAAATGAATTTTCCTATTCTTGTTTAGCATTATTTTCCCTCTGAAATAGCTTTGAGGTGTTCAGTGAGATTAATTGGTCTGGATGTATTATTCAATTCATGATGTATTTTATTGGCTTGCTTGCACGTTTTGTGTCTGACATTTCAGAGCCAAATAAACACTTGTGGCCCATTTATTTGACTTTAATATTTACTTTGGATGCTAGAGTTAAAGGACCAGCCTGGTACTTTAATTCAGTGCTCACAAATGAATCCAAAAAGTTTACAAACATTTTCCCCAGTCTGCCTTCCCAAGACGAGTAAAACATATGGAACAAGCCTTTTATGCTGCTTATCTGGAATAAATCATTTTCCCAACACGTGGCTGTTTATAAGGCTAATTGCTCCAAGTCTGTAGATGTCAGTCATCTCACTCAGGTCTGTTGCTTTGCTGGGCTTCTTTGTGACTGAGTGTTGATTTGAGAAATTGCCCTCATCAATGAGCAGACAGAAGTGTCTATTTCTAAGGAGTCCCACCATGTAAATATGTCCCTGCTACTTGTATTTGAGTAGAAACCTAGCCTACAGCTGTTTAGCCTTATAAATAGTTTAATAAATATTTGCCGAATTGAATTGAATTACAAATGTTTACCTACCCATTTGTCAAGCAAATAATCATTTGTGCTTGGCCACTGGGTGCATACATATAGGTCACTTATTTTACTCAGAAAAGGTGAATTTTTAAACATGGTATGCTACCTGGAAAACCCAAGCCTAGAGTTCCATTGATTACTATTGATAAAATTTTCCATGTCTGCTAAATGTTTGCAAACAGCATTTTAAGGTTTATTCAACTCTTTTCCTTTTATTAATGAAGAATAACTTGATATTGTGTCCCTAAACAAATGGAAAATAAGAAGTATAGTTATAACAAACAGCACAAGGGAGTGATGAATGTATACTAAGTCCCTGATAAATACATTTTGAAAAATCGAATAAAAAAGTATTAGAACCACATATCCAGAGAACTTATCTGTACTCCCACACCTGTGCTGTGTTCCTGTTAGCTGCTTAATTTCCCAGAATCTTCTTAGAGGCCTTGGGACAGCAGATGAATTCAGATCTGCTTTTACGCTGCATGCTTTAACATTAAAGTTTCTTTGCGAAGGCATCGTTGTTTCAGAGATTGGAGATGTGATAGGAGAGGGCAGAGGCTAAAAGACAAATCAAGAGACACAAAGATTCCAGTTTTTGTCTAAACTACCAAAAAAAGTGAATCGGATATAAAAAAACTTGGTAGGAAATCTGTTGCTTATCGAGTTTGCTTTTGCCTTCCCCGTAAGGAATTCAGGAACCTGTTAACCCCTGTTCTCCATCTGGATTTGCCATATTGAAAATGTATCCCCAATTCTACACCAATGAGACATACTGGTTTTTTTGTTGCTGAATCATTTGAGTCATGTCTGACTGTTCATGACCTCATTTGGGATTTGCTTGGCAGAGACACTGGAGTGGTTTGCCATTTCTTTCTCTACCTCGTTTTACAGATGAGGACCTGAGGCAGATAGAGTTAAGTGACTTGTCCAGGGTCACACAGCTAATGTTCCTGTAATTTTGTTCCATAGGTTTGTTTGAGCCACCCATGCCATGACTGTTCTCTCTGAACTCATAAACATACAATTTTTTTAATGAAAAGAAGTAGTTAGCAGAGACTTAGATTATTTCGGTTGATGATAGCTATATATGCATATATATATATATATATATATATATATATATATAATCGGACATTGTAATTTGGCACCCATTAACTAGAATCACAAGTGCAGGTAGGACTTCCAGGCTCATTTTGAGTTCCTTGCTCTAATGCTGTGGTCTTGCCAACATATCCAACATGTCTTTCCATTTAGAAACTGACCCAGATCAGACCAAGTCTCCTCAGGAAATTTCAGACTAATCTAATGCCAGGTTAGGGCATCTGATTCTTTTTGAATCCATGTCATCCTAGAAATTTTGGATTGCGGTAGGGAACCAAACAAGCATCTGGTCACTTTCTTCAGTTTGATTCCACCAGAAGGGTCACAAGAAAGAAGGAAATGATGGGTCTGTTATAGGGAAAAGAACAGAGTGATGGGAAATTTTGAAACAGTACAAAGGTTCCAGGAATCTAATCCTAAGTAAACAAACTGTCTGATGTTTTCCAAGGCAGTGACACGGGAACTATTAGGTGGTGTAGTGACAACAACAGAGGCAAAAGACCAACTCTAGGAGATGTTTCTTTAAGCCATATCCATAATCCTTCCACATCAAGGGAAGCAATGTATTTCATTTTAGTCATCTGACTTTGCTATGGATATCCGAGCCTACTAGTTGTGATCGTGCTCCTTTCTCTTTTTCTTCTCTCCTTTCTCCCGTCCTCCTCCTTTCTGGTCACAGCCTCCTGGCAGACTCTAGCAAACTTCTAACTTGGGGACTTGGCCAGGAGAATCCCTGACTTACAGACTGGCTTCCTTTCTGGTGGGTACTTGTGGGGCAGGAATCATGCCATTAAAAAGTGAACATTGTGCTTTGGCTGATGCCTCTCTATATTGTGTTTTATTATTAGGGAAAAAGTTCCATTAGCTTAAAATCCCTTTGTTCTTAAGAGAAATGTTTTGAGAAACTGGTCTTTGAGACAGAGGTCTACCATTTAATCCCTGACCAAGCTAGCAAGTGCCCCAATGAGGTGGAGTTTGGATATGGATTTGCCCCTAGAAGACTCCCCACCCCCCCAACTAGATCTTGAGAGCTAGAGGGTTTTCTTTTCCTCCTACAAGTGGCAACCCGAATCCCACGTTGAAAGTGATTCTTTGCCCTTGGCCTCACTCCAGCATTCCTCACTAAGCGAATAGGGATTTGGAATGTCAGAAAATAGCAAGAGGGAGGGGAAAAGATTTTGTGTGTGTGTGTGTGTGTGTGTGTGTGTGTGTGTGTGTGTGTGTGTGTGTGTGTGTGTGTGTGTGTGAGTGTGTGTGTGTGTGTGTGTTTATATGTAAAAGCAGCTCCGGCTGGAAGGACTGAGGGAAACTTCACTTCCTCAGGGCTGCCTTTTTTTTTTTCTTAAGATCTTGGTTCCTTATTTGTACTTTTTTGGGTTTTTTCAAATTGTCTGAGCTTGTCACAGCAGCCCCATGTACTTTTGGAGCCCAAGGGAGTCAAGCTGGGGGAAGTGTGTTGATTTTCATAAGGCTCCCCTCTTTCTCTTCCCTCTGGATAAAGCGGCAATAGTTGCTCCCCAGACTTATCTTCGGCAAGGACAGAGGCTGTTCCACTGTGCTTTCATCCAGGCTCATTGGGAGCCTGGGGTCAGGCTTTATTAAAGGGCGAGCATCTTAAAGCCTCATTAAGAACTATACTTTTGTGGAAGATCAAGGAACCACCCTGGGCACAGGGAGGCGTCTCAGCACAGTCTCCTGCACCATAAAGGTACCTGCTAGTCCTGGGCACCCGTGGTCAAAGCTGAACTGGAAGCATTGATGGAACAGAGTTTACAGACTCTGCCTAGCTGTGGACTGGTTCAGAGCTCAAGACTATAATTACCAGACGGTTTGCATCCTTTTTTTAGTTCTATCAGAAAGCTTTTTGCACCCACTCAGAAGGAGGGGTTCTGGAAGGGCAGCTCACAGGACCGACTTCCCAGATTTGCCTGAAGATTGCAAAGGTTGGGTGCCTCTCCAAATCCTGAGGAGCTATGTCTTCCTTATATACCCGAAGCAAAGAGTTCACTCGGAGTAGGAAATCTCAATCTGATTCTCCCCCGGCATCTCCCTCCCCAATTGCCAAGACGCTTCGAGTAAGCAGTATTTTGATTTAATGTACGTTCATAGTTGTGTCAGAGGTGAAATGTATATGTGTGCCTGTATGTGCTTGTTTTCTCTCCAGAAATTAGAATTTCCAGGGCACTTGGGGTCAATAAGAAAAAAACAAAAACTGGTTGACTTTGTAAATAAAGTCCCTATTAGCTTCTCTATAAGATGTTATTGTTCAAAATATTTAATAAATTCCTAAGGAAAAGCAGGTTCTAGCCATGTCAGAATTCATGTGATGTCTTATTTTTTTTTTTTTGTGATTTGTTTGGTAGCAGGATTGTTGATCCCAGGGAGCTCCAGTGAGGTAGGGTCTGGATATGTATTTGCACCAGAATGTATAGTGAGACTTTTAAAAATTTCTTAGTTTTGTTGAATAACTGGCTTTTCTATATATTTTGTGGGAGATGACATGTTCCAGGGGAAGCTGAACTTTTTCTGATTATGAAATTACAATTCAGGGTGTGTGTGTGTGTGTGAGAGAGAGAGAGAGAGATAGAGAGAGAGAGAGAGAGAGTGAGTGAGAGCACACACAACAGAGACAGAGAAGGAAGAGGTGAGCTATGGGACTCAAACTTTGCTCCTCAGACTGCCAGGAACCAGACTTTAGAATATATTCACACTTTAAAAAGTAGAAAAGTGGCCCCTTGGGCAGAGGAAAGTAAAGTCTGTCTAAAGTTTGGTAGTATCTCTGACATCCTGAAGAAATGTATATTAGGTATGACTTTACATTTTCTTCTGGATTTCACTATTAAAATAAGCCATACTTCAAGATGAGTTTCCACTGGAGCAAACCAACAAATGCAAAAACTACTGTGGATCGTAAGAGATGAAAAACTATGGTGAACTTATAGGTAACAGTCCTTTCCTATAAGAACTAGCTTGACTTCTATCGGAGGAAAAAAGGGGAAAGATCATTGTTTCTTTCTTTTGGACTCTGGGAGAAGCCAAATTGATCTCCACGTTTCAAGAAGAATCCATCATGTCCTGTTGCTTTTGAAATGTTTATTTTTTATTTTCTGTTTCATTTCCTATAGCATTGTGGCTTGTACAGTAGAATGCGGTATAAGGCACATTGGTCTTTAATCCCATCTAGATGCTTAGTTACTAAAATAACAAAAGCACCCTTGTATAAGTCAGTCTCATCCATATCTCTATACAGTAGCATGTACAGGGGGTCCCAACAGTCTCAAAGCAGTTTTAAACTTTAAACCTTAAGGTGCCTGCCAGTCCTAGGCACTCGTGTTCAAGGATGATTTGGAAGCTGTCAGTTGGTTCTTTGAGCTTTAATAGCTTTAAACTGCACTAAGATTTGTGGGATGCTCTGTACATTATAATGTAGTTCTAATGTATATCTGAAGGACATAAAAATTGCTGTGGTTGAATCCTGGAGCTTAGTTTATTCTCTATTTTCTGAAGGAGACAAAAAATATTCATTTGATATATTTGGTATAGCCACTGCTTGCTGGCCACAAAACTCCTAATGTCATTTTTTTTAATAGTGATCACTTCTATCCCCTTTACACTTCTCAAGGTTATTGGCATATATTGATTACCCATCATATGCAGGGCTTCCTTTTGTCTATTTTCACCTTACTTTTTCAGACAGCTGGTTAGGTAGGATGAACAGTGGTGGAGAAAATACAGATATTGCATTATAAAAAAATCATAACAATTTATAGCTTTGCTAAAAATGTAGTATTATACCTTATCCTCATTTCCCAATAGTTAATAGCTATGGAGAGCCACAGCAATAGTAGTTTATTGTAATGAGTTTTTGATGGTCAGTGGCTTTAGACTAGTAAAGAATATTTTTGTTTCCTACCCCTAATCTCCCACGTTCATTGTTTATTTTTGTCTGGTCAGGTGAAGGGTTTGCAAGATTGGGGCTGTTGAAAGTAAATACTCATCCAGTACTAGTTAGAACACACCAAGTTTGGGTTCACCAGTTGGCTTGGTTCATCTCACCCCACATCCTGTTTAATTGGGACTTTGAACATGTAAGAATAGAGACACTCTACAAACGCAGCCGTTGTTGCAACTGTGTCGCCTGCTGCTGCCATGGAGGAGCCAACAGATGCTTAGTGTAGAGACTTGGAGCGCTGAGTACATTAGCAGCATTGCCCAGGCATTACTGTGGGCACTAACCGAGCCTGACATGAACAGTAGATTTATTAGAGACAACAAAGTGAAACCATTAAATTAGTCACAAATGGGCAATAAAATATTTGCATGGTATGTAGGTCAAGGTTAAAGTCATTTTAAGAGTGAAGGTTGAAAGTAAAAGCTTCAGAGAGGCTGTGGGAGTTCAAAGCTCAGACAAAGTAGGGCCCCTGGAGACTGGAGCTGAGGGATAGAGGGAAGGACTGGGTCCACAGACCAAAGGCAGTGACTAGACCAACAGATCCAGGTGGAACTTTATAGGATTCACAGGGGCTGCCCACCTGTATGACTCCAGTCTATAGTCTCCAAAGACTGAAGCTTAAAGACTATAGAGTTATCTAATTCTGGAAGTGGTTTCATCAGTTTTTCAGATCAAAGCCTAGATAAAGTCATTCATTAGTATCATCCAAAGCCTCTAGTAAATATTCCATTCTAAGTTAGTCATTGTAGAGAGTGAGGGGCACACCTCCTGCACCAGTATGTGGGAAATAAAGAACATATGGGCTGTGTTTTCTGGTAATATAGTTCAACTTTCTTAAGTTGTTTTTCAAAGGCCCTGATAGTCAAAGCTTCTTTCCTTATAAGGGAAATGTTTTGAGAGAGAATTGGAAAACAAAGTACATTTAGATAGGGAGCTAATATTTGGAATACATATATCAGAATAACTATAAATTAAGCTACAAAAGATTTTATTTTGAACTTTAAAAAACAAAAACAAACAAGGACAGAAGAGGTGTGGTCGACTTTAAAACTGGCACTAGATGGTCAGTGTTTTAGAGATAGAAGCTGTCTATTCTTTCTTTGTAAAACTCCTTGCAGTATATAACACTATATACAGTATTATAGAAATGATGGGCACTTAGTGTTTTTGACTAATATTCTGGTGTTGGTTTCCAATAATGTAATTTTTCTACCAATTCTTTTAAACAGTTTCAAGGTGGCTCTCAGTCTAGGGTTGGCAATTTCCTTGGTTTCTAAGTTGAAGGGGGTGGGGGTGGGGAGAAGGGGTAAGACTTGATTTATCTTAGAGCAAAGGGCAGCCCAGAAAATCAGAATAACTCCAATATTCCTTGCAAATTTCTGTTGCAAAACAATACAAGAGAGTTGCTAATGAATTTGAAGGGGTTGCCTATATTCTTATACTCTAAGATAACTAATATGAAATTAATAAAATGTCAATGCCATCCTCACAATTTATGGAAAAACTTTAATGGGTCTTGAGGATCTTTTCATAAATGCTGAATTTTCACTGTAAACTTATTTGTAGCAATGGGATCTGACCTATATTTTAAAGCTGAGAGTATGGCATTTTTCACTTCAGTTCAGATTGTTACCATTCATGGCCAGTATCCTCAACAGAAAATGCCAAGATTATAGGTAGCAGTGTTTTTTCATATTGTTGTTGTTGGTCATTTGTTTCAGTTGTTCCGGACTTTTCATGACCCCATTTGGGGTTTTCTTGGCAAGGATACTGGAATAGTTTGCCTTTTCCTTCTCCAGCTCATTTTACAGATGAGGAACTTGGGCAAACAGGATTAAGTGACTTGCCCAGGGTCACACATCTTAGTAAGGCCAGATTTCAACTCAGGGAGATGAGTGTTCCTGACTCCAGGAGCAGCACTGTATGCACCATGGCACCGCCTAGCTTCCCTCCCTCGCTTCCTTTTCATACTAACCATAAAATTTACAAAATGAGGAACCATTAATCGTTTTGCTTTATTTTTGTAACCCAAAAATCAACAAAAAGTTTGATAAACATTTGGGTGATAATTCCATGAGAATGGAATCCATTCTGATAGACTCCAGCATCACTGGATCCTGGCTCTCATCTTTTCAAATGCTTAATATTGATGACCATTCTTTGAACATCCATTTGACATGAACATATCTTACCTCTGGAAAACACAAAACATTCTACAGCATATTATCTTATCCTTTGAAACTCTGAATGTTGTATCTGGAGCAACACTAATCTGGAATCCATTTTTTTCCTCTACTTTATAATCTATTGTCTTATGTTGAGAAACATTTGTCTGGTTGAATAAATGCTAATGAGGGATGCAATCCGTTAACTATTTTCTCTCTAAAACCACTACAAGCATCATTTTTAACTCTAATCAAGAAAATTCAATATATAAATAACTCTTGAAACCAAGGACAGTTTCATAGGCTAGAATGGTTTCTGTGCATAGAGATAAGGAAAGATTTCCCCACTGATATCCAGCAAGAATTTAGGTTTGTGATTGGTAGCATTATTAACATCTGTTCATCAAACAACAAGCATTTATTTAAGCACCTACTGTGTTCTAAACATTATTCTAGACACTAGAAGTACCAAGACAAAAATGAAACAATCCCTGCCTTCAGGGAGATTACATTCAATTGAATAAAGAGCATATAAATACAGAGTATATACAAAGTAAGTACTTGGTCCCTTGGAGTGGGGAGGAAACACTAATAGATGGCAGAATTCAGGAAAGGCCTTGTGTAGGCAGTGGCCTGTGAGCTGAGCTTTGAAGGAAGGCTAGGAATTCTAAGTGAAAATGAGGAAGAAGAACAAAGACACAGAGACAGTGCCTTGTAGACCTGGACTGGGTAGAAGTCGAACTCTTGTTCCATTGAGACTTAGGAAAAGGTTATGAAAGCAGCAGCAACTTTGCCAGAGTTTGTTTTTCCTTTTTCTTATGTGACAGCTCTAAGAGGCCCTTTCCTTACTCCCTTTAAATGAGAGATCGCCTGTCAATGGAAAGCTTGAACCTTGTATGAGTAGCACACTTTAGGGGAAAAAGAATCCTGCAAATCCTACACTTCTTTGATTTGCCCCACCTAGTTTAGAGTTAGATCCTAGTCCAAGAAAAGAAAGAACTGCCTAAAAGTGAGGCAGATAGAGCTGTACTTTCCTTTAAGCCAGTTGTTGTCAGGAAAAAAAAATCCCTCTCAGGCAAGAGGGGAGAGATAATGAGGAGGCAGAGCGCTTTTTGTTTCCTTGTTTCTTTAGTTATATGTTATATATAACATAGATGTTTCTTTAGTTCTGTGTTATAGAATGTAGTTATTTCTTTAGCTCTAGTTTTCAAAGGATAACCTAGGCAATCACTTGAATCTGTTGAAGTATATGTGCCTGGTCTGCTGGAAAGAAGCCCAGGCTCAAAATCTGGGCTTCTGTATTCTAGTTAGGCCTCCTGCTTTATGGCCTTTGTACTTACGTACACCTTAAGAAGATTAAATGTGAACTTCATGTGAAAGCACTCCAAAAGTAAACATGCTAGAATAGAATTGTAAGGGATTATTATTATAGCTTCTAAAAAGATGATGCAGACCAAGTATGCAGAACAAGGCACATTTTTAGACATAGTCAATATGGAAATTTATTTTGCTTGAACGTGTGTGTGTGTGTAATTGTTACAAGAATTTTTTTCCAGTGGGAGGGGAGCAGAGGTATGCTGGTAAATGTTTAGTTATCAATTGAGGCAGGAGGGGGTGGGGGTAGGATGTGTGTTTGACACACTTAAATTTAATCTGCATTATTAACATTTTCTCCATCACTTTATTAAATTTAGACAGTCAAGAACAACAACAAAAATAAATCAAGCCCTGATTTGTAGTGTTTGCCTCTTTACAAGGTGCAAATGCTCACATTGAAAATTTAATAATATGCTCCCAAGAGCCAATTTGAGCTGGCTACAGCACGCCACTGGGTGGGGCTGAGAGGGAGAAAAATAAATGCTTGATAACTGAAAAAAGTAACAAAAAATTAAAACTCATCAAAAATTAAAGAGCCTCATTTCCCCCCATTCTCAATGCCAGTATCCTTAATTGGATTACAGCAATTAAAAATAGATCTGCAGATAGCTTTAAGACAGGGTTTAATGATCAGAGTTGGCTTTCACATCAAGACTCAACCCTTCCTCAGCTGTGAGTTTGACCTATTCATTGTCTAGTGTGGGTGGTGGTTATCCATAACTAGGGAGTTGGCTTTGTAGCCCAGCCTTGAAACCCAGCAATGTTTCTTAGAAGTTACACAGGAAACATAGACACAAAGCGTGTTAGATTGACTCCTGTGGCAGAGAGCTTTCTAGAATTGCCTAGCCCAACTTTTTTGATGTAAAAATTGTCATATCTTCCTTTGTTTAGGTCTTTCCAAAGAAACTTTGTAATTTATAGTTAGCATAGTAGTATCTAGGAAGGGGCAGTCAGGTGGTGCAGTGGATAAAGTGCCAGAGCTGGAGTTCAAATCCTGCCTCAAGACACTTACTAGCTATGTGACACTGGGCAAGTTTGCTTCAGTTTCCTCATCTGTTAAATGAGCTGGAAAAGGAAATGGCAAACCGCTCTAGTATCTTTGCCTAGAAAATTCCAAATGGGGTCACGAAGAGTTTGATATAACTGAAAATAACAGAACAACAACAGCGGGGAAGAGTAAGGTAGGTGAAGTCTGATAGCTGCAGTCAGGGACCCCAGGCGTTGATGCCTCTTCTTATGACGAACCTTGCCCATTAGACATGGGGTCTAAAAAATGTATGCCTAAGGAGGCTTGTGAGAGACTGGCCCAGTCTCTCACAATCCATTGCTATGGCTGAACTAAAACTATTGAAAAAAATCCCAGTTCTATGTTCTTCCCCACTCTGATCATTTGCTTTCTTTATTGGAATATAAACTTGTTTGAAAGCCTTATGTGAATAGGGAAACAAACTCACATTCTGTGGTAATATAGGACAGTGGAGCTCTTGAATATCTATCGGAGGAAATAGGGAGCAAGAATTAGCTTAGCTAAAGAAAATGCAAAAGTGATCCTAACATCTCATTCTGGCTGTTCAGCTCCTCACCAAATCTCCTGCCCAAGGTGGTAACCAATTGATTTGAGGCCCTGCTCCTAGAATTTCTAACAAGCATTTGTTAAGTGCTTACTATGGCACTGTGGTCAGTGCAAGGAATATAAGGACAAAATAAAAACAAAATAAAAGGACAAAAGTCCAAGAAGAGACAAGACAGGGTAAGGAAGAAGCTCCTACCAGGCCTAGAAAAACCTCTTTCTTGATAATTCTGGAATCAACTGAATGTGAGCTATAATATATTCTTGAGTATTAAATCTAATTAGGAGCACAGTGTGTATGTCCATGTGTATGTAGTTATACCTTGGGAAAATCTAGTAAAATAAACCTGTTTAAAAATTTTATCTGGAAAAATAATTAATTGAAAAGGCAAATCTACATACATAAAATATGCTCGTTTTTATTAGTCATCTTATTTTTTTAAATATATAATTATAGAAATAGTGACTAAGTCTTTTCAAGTAAACCTTCTCTATCCATGTTTATTAGTGAGCAAGTATATACATACCATTTGCAATTAGTGTAGCAGTTGTATATGTAAATGGCATTGCTACTGATTTTTAAATCCTTGAAAAGCACTTTTTTTTGGAAAAGCATTTTGTTTGTACTACTGATTTTCTTAGGAAATCTTGTTCTCACAGGTGTATTTCAAACCAATACCTGTTTAGCTTATTACAAATTCTAAATTGGAGAAATCTGAATTAATGCTTAATTAATGGACTCTGCTATAGTTAAAAAGAGTACCAAATTTGGAGTCAGAAGACCTATATATTACAAACTTAGCTCTTCAGTTTTCTCTTCTGTAACATGAGATTGGAATAGATGCTCTCCTAGACGTTTTCTGCGATTCTCAAAGCACCTAAGGCGACATAGAATCCTGGAGTTAGATCTGGAAAGGATCTTATTGTTACAGAGGAGGAAACAGAAACAGACAGACATAGAAAAGTTAGTGACTACCAGGTCATGCAGGTAGTTCATGTCTTAGGCAGGATTTGAACCTGACTCCAGTTTCAGTGCCATAGCAACCGCATCATGCTGTGTCTTGACTTTTGAACTGAAAGAAAATTCCTAAATTCAGAGTATTCCTGCCAGGATCTGAAGGGTCAGAATCCTCATCTATGAGAAGAAAGCGCTGAGGAATTAGTGAGAAACTAAAACACACAGAACCTCAGATTTCAGTATTCCCAGTCCTGCTCAAAGGTACTGTTAGTAGTTGTGTCCCCAGCAAGGTATTTTGCATTTCTTCCTTCCAAGATCTTCCCAGGCTTCTCACAACATGAGCCAAAACCAAGCCACACAGCCTGGTTTCACTCGATTTCAGTGAGGCCTAATTGGCCCTGTACATCACACAGAAATGATCCAGTTTCTTCCCTGAAGCCTATCCAATAATCCCAGCCATTATTCTGCCTTTCCTGATAGCTTATACATAATATTTATTGTCTGTGTCATACATTTTGATTATATTCATATCATTGCTTTTCTGTGTTCTTTTTGTTTGTCCTGTATAAGCACTTTTATTAGACTGATCGCTTCATGTGTTTATCTCCCCACCCCCACCCCAGTTTAAGTTCATGAAGGTAGGATTCGTGTCTCCTACTTTTGTTATGTTCTCCATGGTCTCTGGCACAGGACACAAAATAAATACATATTGTGAAGAATTGATTGTTGTTTCACATCTGTAACTTTTGATCACAGGGTCTGACCGCTAAAGGCAGTGGGGTTTTTCCACTGCATTTTTCAGAGTCCATGACCTCTTGGCCCCCTCTTGAACCTATTGGGAGAATTTCTTCTGATCACATTGGCAAGGAACATGCTGTGGATGGGAGAACTGTAGGTGCTGTTGTTGTCGAGTCATTTCGGTCCCGTCCTAGTCTTTGTGACCCCATTGGGGTTTTCTTGGCAGAGATACTGGAGGGTTTGCCATCTCCTCTAGCTTATTTTACAGATGAGGAAACTGAGGTAAACATGGTTAAGCAGCTTGCCCAGGGTCACCAATCTAGTAAACATCTAAGGCCAGATTAGAATTCATGAAGATGAGTCTTCTTGACTCCAGGCTCAGCGCTCTATTCACTGGATCACCTAGCTGCCCAAATTGCAGGTAACCTTGTGAATTAGAGATACTTCTTGAACAATAGTGAACAAGAAAACTAGAGTAGAAAATTATTAAAAGCTCTGTTTCCGTTCTCTCTTCCTAGCAGCTAGAGATGATTCCAATATTAAATTACACAAATGTTTAAGGGAGAAGTACTTAACCTGGGATTAATGAATCAGTAGATTTCAGGAGGTTTTTTAACTGGGACAGGAAAAATAAGTCCTTTTTAATTGTAATTGATTTCCATTGTAGTCCTATGCATTTTATTTTATACTTTTAAAAACATTATTGTGAGGTGTCCATAAGCTTCAGCAGACTACCAAAAGGTGCCAATGACACAGAAAAGTTTAAGATCTCTGGTCTGAGGTAAAAGCAAAAGAACCAAAAACAGACTTCCTAAAAAACCACATACTGGTCTCTAGCTCTCACAGCACTTGAAAGAACTGGGAACCAAGAATCCTGTTACTTTAAACCCTTAGCTTGCTACTTATTACCCACCACTGATTAATGCTGAAAAACCATACGGTTTAATGGCTTTAATGGTGAGCTCAACTTGTTCACCATTGTCCTCTTAAAATGCAAGTATGAAAGTCTGCGTCTCTGAACTCCGTTTTGTTTAAATGGTGTCACATTGTTTTGCTTCTCTATTACCAGTCTTTTCCTTATCATAATAACAACAATAATCATAATAACAAATAAGCGAACATTTATACAGCACCGACTGTGCGCCAGGCACTGCACTAAATGCTTTACACTTGTTATCCCATTTGATCCTGACAACAGTCTTGAGAAGTAGATACTGTCATTATCCCCATTTTTCAGATGAGGAAACTGTCATTTTATCAAATGACAGATGATCATTTGCCCTAACATACCAGCACCGCTTTCGCTTACATTTTTTGGGATATGCCTACCTAGAATACACCGTTACCTAACCCATCCTTAATACCCCTTGCTCTTAAACCCTTTGGTCCTCTGGAAAGGGCCAAAATGACGGCCAATGACTGGACCTCCAGCTCAGGCCACTTTTCCATCTGTCACTAAATGAGTCCCCAGAGCAGTGGAAGAGAGGAAAGAAGGGAGCCTAGCCTCTGGAAGTACCTCGTCAATGAAAAGATTCCCTTCTATTACTTCAGTACCTGCTGTTCGCTTCCTCTTTTGAAATCCTCTGTCTGGGCTTCAACAGAGACTCTTAAACTGCATTGTAAAGATTTGATTCACAAGCTAATCCAAAGAAAATTAAAATAACTGCAACTCAAGTAGGTTTCTGGATTTTGGCCTTTATCATATTAAAACTCCCCCCTCCCCCAGCTGTGGACATGGAAAGTTTAATGCCTGAGGCTGTGGTGGTAGTAACCAACAACAGCTGCTGCAGAGTCCGAGAGCCATGATCCAGAAGAGGCGAAAGACTGCAAAATTGAAGTAGGCCTGAGAGAAGCAAATTCATCTAAGAAGTGGATTTGCGAGGGATTTTGGCTTCTATGATGTATTACATGATCTGTTAACCTTTTCTGACGTAATGATCTCTTAAGAGGGATATGGTAACCGAGGGGTTTTTTTTAATGTCCTTAGGAGCAAATCTCATCAACTGTTGTAAAGTAAAATAAAGATGTAAATCAGTATTGGCCCAAACTATGGCTAGGCTCCAAAATAAACTGTGCAGGGGACAGAGAAGAAAAGGGGAAAAGATTATAAACATTAGAAATGTGACTTCAGAAATGCACTGCATTTTCAAGCAGCTGATTCTACTTTAATCTTACGTAGGCCAAGTATAGGAAAGGTTAGTGACAATGGTTTAGACTGGGATGGGGAACCTGCAGCCTCAAAGCCACATGTGGCCCTCTAGGTCCTTGGGTGTGGCCTTTTGACTGAGTCCAAGTTTTACAGAACAAATCCTTTTATTAAGGGGATTTGTTCTGTGAAGTTTAGATTCAGCCAAAGGACCACACTTGAGGATCTAGAGGACCACATGTGGCCTCGAGGCCATCCCATCCCTGATTTAGACTAACCAGGTGATCAGTGGGTCAACAAGTATTTATTATACACTAAGTACTAGGAATACAAATACAAACAGATAGCTGACCTTCTTTCTAATAAGGGAAGAACCTAAAAGGAAACTAGAGGCAGGGAGTAGAGAGTTATGTGGCTTTGTGGCATGGCAGAGAAAGTCCTTGTGGAAATGTCAGCTTGAGAGAAGCATGGCCAGCTTTGACCCTGGCCTCTTCCTTAAAGTGGAGGCTCCGGAAAGAGCTGAGATGAGGTGAGGCCGAGGGGCGGGGTGAAAGACGCATGGAGAGCACTTCCAGTATAAGCAGCCCAGGGGTGGGGGGAGCTTTCAGAGTCCAGAGGTTTCTCTGGCATGGGAGACAAAGTGCCGTGGAGGTGAGATGACAGAGCAGCCTGGAGAGGGCTGAAGGCAGATGCTTCTGTGGACCTTAAGAGCTCCAAAGCCATCCGTGTAACGTGGGCTTTGCCTCACATGCCTTAAGGAATCCTTGGCCTCTTCTCAGATTTACACCATCATGGGCAGGGTTTCAAAGTCTTCAAGAGAGCTCAAAATTCTCTTGGGAACTGGGAGCTTTCTCAAAGAAATGTGTTGTCTGGATTGAAAATAAACACTTGAGTGCTCATAGCACATACTAACAATATGATCTAATGGTTACAGCACAGGGTAAATGTCTGGAGACTGAATTCGAGGTATGGCTCCACCCCTGAATGAATGAACTTAGTTGCTTTACTTTTGTGGCTCAGCTCCCTCATTTGTAAAGAGGAAGGAAAGAAGCAGTCTTAGCTTCCACTTATTCTACCCTAGCTATGGTGAGAGCAAGATGTACCAGAATTTATGGCATGCAATGAAAATAACCTCTACTTTTTATATAAAATGTTAAGAGGAAACAAAATAGTGTGGTAGCGAAAGCACCAGATTTGGCATCAGAGAACCTGGTTGCAAATCCTGGCTCTGTCTGATCACTTGTATTACTTGGAGCAAATTACTTCACCTCTCTATCCCTCAGTTTGCTCATTTGTGAAATGAGGACTTTAGACAAGGTGACTTCTAAAGGATTTTCTTCCCCTAGAGCCTGTGAGATTTGCTTAGTTGGCAGGGATGCCACCCTAGTCCTTAGAAATGAGAAGCTTCACAAATATTTCTATCATTAACTTCCATTAGATTCTAGGCTTCCTGTATCTTCTGATTTGTTGATAATATTCTGTATAGAATAAGTAGTAATAATGATCAAAAAAGGAAAATGACATTGAAGTCATTTGTGCCTGACTGTTTATCCCACTTAGATTGCCTTTATGTTTGAACTGTCTTGAAATAATATCCACCCACCATCCCATCCCTTTGGGTTGTGAGTCACTGAGAGTCACCCCTCTGTACCAGGAGAGGAATATAGAGCATGTGTTGTTTACTCCCAAGATGCTCAGCTAATTTAGGTGCTCTTGTAGCTTCCTTCAGTGGCCTTACCTTTACGCGATTAACATTATTAATTAATTAACAAAAGTTTAAAAGTCAACAAAAAGTTTGAAAGTTAACAAAAGGCTCCTCTTCAACCCTGCATTTCCTTCCCAGTTTTTCATCATGACACTTGTCTGAGACACAGGTTTCTCATTTATAAAACAGGAATAATTATATTGTACCACCTACCTCTTAGGATTGGGAGAAAAGTGCTTGATAAACCTCAAAGTACTTTCAAAATATGAGTTTTTTAAAATTATGTATTGTTGTGTTTTTTTATCATTACCATTTATATTCATTTGAACTTCAGGAGCAAAGAAGAGCAGTTCAGAACAAAACAAGAAACTGAGATGGGAAGTTGAGGGGTTGGTAGACCAGCCCTCCCTGGAGTATTTCAGTTAAAGAGAAGACTGCTCTTTGTTTGGGTTGGATTAGAGGAAGACCAGAGGCAGCAGGGTGAACTAGACAGACTTTTTGGGTAGAAGCAATACTGTTCAGCTTTAAAAGGGCCGGTGATTAACTCGGCTTTACGTTTCTTGCACTTGACCTTAGCAAATCTTTAGCAGCAGCCATGCTCAGATCATTTACTTGGTCATCAGTCATTAATGAATGAATAATCTGAGAGAAAAAAATTAGTTCTCCATATCCCATCCCAGAATAGCTCGATTATTTCCCCAGGCCTAGCTAATACATCAGAACATGTTATAAGATGCTCTTTGGGGGAAATGTAAATATAAGTTGCTTGGGGCTTTTTTGTTGTTGTTGTTGTGGTTTTTCCCATCCTTGTGGGACCAGGTTCTGGCTCTATAGGAACACAAGTTAAACCAGTTTCAGCAGTCCCCTCCTCCCCAACCTTCCAGAGCCACGATTTTATTTTAAACTTTATTGGTTTTAATTATGTGCTTTCCTGGACTCCTGATAACTTTTAAGTTAAAAGCTTTTATGGGTTTTCCCTCCTAAGTCTGTCTCTGCTGTTTTGGAAACCCTGCACAGTTTACAAATCGAAACCAGCCATGCTTCCTACCTTTTTCCAGTTTTGCCATCAGAACTAATGGTGAGATTGTGTTCTGCTCTTTTATTAGAAGCAGGGCCCGAATCATGAGGATATTACAAGGGAACCTCAAGTGGGGTAAGGTAGAATACACCAGAATGTTGCATTTGGAGCACTGTTAGAATCATATATCTACCTGGTCACTTTCTTTTCATGTCTGTCTGCTTGTTAGATCCTGAACAGTGTTCAGTCTTTTCTTCTCTGGAGCTCTCTATGTGTAATACATTGCCCCTGGTTGAGCCATAGGAACAGAGAGAATAATTCTTCCTTCAAACATCCTTTAATCCCATCAGAGAAATAATAGAATCTAGTTTTAAAAGTGATAATATATTGTTTTCCGTTGGAATCTTAGTGGTGACCTGAAATTCCCTTCAGCTACTATCCTTTTCGTAACAAATATTAGAGGCATCTATATATAAGATTGCACGTTGGCGAGAAGCTCAAATGTCTTCTTAAAAGAGATGACAGAATCATAGAATTTTAGATTTGAGAAATGCCTTAATGACCAAGGGATTTTTTGCCTTTTTGTGTCATGGACCCCTTCTCAGAAGTTTTTTTGTCTTTTTAAAATTTCATAGTTGAAGGAAATATCAAATTTTAGTTGGAGGTTAGTAAAAATAAGGATGTCTTTTTTTTTCTTGCCTAAGTTTGTAGATTCCCAGAAATCTGTCAAGAGGTTCTTGGACCCCAGGTTCAAAGCCCCTAAGTTAATACAACCCATAGCTAAACATGAATACCCATTGTAATATAACCAACAAGTAGTTATCAAGCCTTTGTTTGAAGATAGCTAATGAGGGGACATCAAAACCTCCCAACGCAGATCAACACAGCCCAGTGTTTGATAGCTCCATTTATTAAGACATTTTTCTTTATATCAAACCTAAATTTGCCTCTGTAACTTTCACCCATTGCCCTCAGGCACCAAACAGAGCAAGCCTAGTCTCTTTTTCATGTTACATCATTTCAAATACTTTGGCTCATAGATTTAGAGCTGGACAGGAACTTTGAGATCATTTAGTCCAACCCCATTTTATGATAAAGAAACTGAAGCCCAACAAAGTTGGATGATTGCCCAGAGTCACATAGTTAGTAAGCTGGTGGAAATGGGATTTGAATTCAGGTCCTTTCTCATCAAACCGAGCACTCTTCTCTTCTCTACTGCCTTCCTTGAAGATAGTCGTCACACCTTCTTTAAGTCTTCACTTATTTAGACTTTCTCCAGTTTCTTCCACAAAACTTCTTACAGCGTGAACTTGAGACACCCCTTACCATCTTGGTTTCCCTCCTCTGGAACTCTCTCCTTCCTAAAATTGGCACCCAGAACTGAAGACATACTCCAGCTCTAATGTGATCAGAACATTCTAGAAAAGAACTGTCATTTCCTCATTCCTAGGTTATGGGCTTCTCTTCTTTGAACCTAAGAGCAGTTTTCTGGGATGACACATCACACTATCTACTCTCACTGAGCTTTCAAACTCTACTAAGAGGGCAGCAGATCTGATTTAGTGTGGGATCTACTGGAGGAGTAGTTCTTACAAATCCCAGTAGGGACTGACTCCCCAGTCTGGCACTAGAACCATCAGAATCTCTGAAAAGTCCTGGGATGGACTGGGCTTTATTTTCTAGGATGTCACCTTTGGATACTGTCCTTTTTCTGAACTACCTCTGTCAATTCTCTCTGAAGAATTAAATTCAGTAAATGTTTATCAAATGTATGCCATAAGTGCTGAAAGGAACACAAAGAGGATTATTTTGTTTTTTTTCTATTTTCTTTATTTTTTAATTTGTTTTTGTTTTAATAAAGAATAACAACTTTATTTTTCAAGAAAAAAGGACTTCAAGCATATTAACTATTGTCTTTATACCAACAAAACCATGTGAAACATTGAATGGCATACAACCCATTCATTCAATAAACCTTTAATAATGTAGGCACTGTATCTAGAGCATTGTACTGGAAATGGGCGAAGTACAAAGATTAGGTAAGACACAACTCTTACCCTTATTGAACTTATTGCCTCATAGGGGATAAGACTTCCTAAACAAGGTCTTCTAGATGCTAGTGTTCTTTACCCCCATTTGAAATTGTTTTGTAATTATTTGTCTATAAAATGCTTTCTTGTCTAGGTGTTTTAATTCCAAAGAGGATTATTTTAACAACAAACATAGACTCTACTCTGAAGGAATTTATGTAAGGCTGATGTGGAAATGTAGGGAGAATTGGACCTGTGATTTCATTAGCAGAGGGACCACTCAAGTGAATAAATTCCTTTGTTCACCTAGGTCAGCATCCTCTCCACAACTGATAGTCTTAAAGAGGTGAAGTAAGACTAACCCTAGGTCACAAAATGGAAATTTAGCTATGTAGAAAAATGATTACAATACAAAATAGAGTATGACAGGTACAATATACTTTGAGAGTTCAAAGCAGGAAGGAATCAGTTCTGGCATGGATATCATGGTTATTTCGTGGTAAAGGTGCTGTTTTATGTAGATCTTGAAAGTAAGTTTCTACAAGTGAAAATAATGAGACAAAGTATTCTAGGTATAAAAATTGCTGTAAGCAAAAGCACCAAGATGGGAAAACATAGTATGTGTTTGGAAAATCATGCCTGTTGGGCTAAAGGATGATACGCTTGAATTTATAGATGATTTATACATAGTTTAGTATGAGGTAAGGCTGGAAAGAATAAAAATGATATTGTGGAAGGTGTTTAGTGCCAGGCTATGGAAGTTGAACTTTATTGGGCAGGTTAATAGGAAAGCAATTTATGTTTTTGAGCAATATGGTACAGTGGGAGGAGTTCTACATTGGATGTCACACTACTTGTGATCTTAAGCAAGGTGCTTAGATTGAGATGTTCTCCAAGATCTCCTTATCTGAGTCCCATGACTTTCAGGTTAATCTGATAACATTGTGTAGGCCGAATTGAAGGGGACAGAGATTTGAGTTAGGAAGATAAGTTTGGAGGCTCTTTCTATAATCCAAAGTAGAGGTAATTAAATTCTGTACTAGAGTGAAAATGGAAAGGTTTTAAAGGTAGAATTAGTAGGTCTTGATAACTAATTATGGTGATAGGCAAAGGAGAGGGAGGAATCAAAGACAGTTTTTAGTATGAATGATAGACTGCTACTGACAGGAAATTCATAAAGGAGGAAAGGTGATATTAGTTTTAGATGGGGGGCAGAACCAAGATGGTGGAGAAAAGGCAGGGCCCCACCTGAGCTCTCCCAAATTCCTTTCCAAACAACTTTAAAATAACACCTCAAAACAAATTCTGGAGTGGCAGAACCCACAAAAGAATATGGTGAAACAATTTTCCAGCCCAAGGCAACCTATAGGGTCGGAAGGAAAGGTCTGTTGCATCAGGATGAAAGCGGAGCACAGTCCAGCACAGCCAGGACCCAAGCAAGCCAGCAGCAGGCCCTCAGGGCAACTGAGTGGGCAGCAGCTCCCAGAACTCTCAGCCTATAGACAGTAAGGGGGTCAAGTAGTCAGAAGATTATAGGGGTCCCTTTGCTGGCAGTGGCTGTAGAACTCTGTTGCATTGCCCATACGCAGATCTGGATTGACATTCTGAGTCATAGTCTCAGGGCAAGGAGGAGAACTAGCTCCTGAGAGTTTGTGGCCCCAGGGGAGCAAGGACCCTGGTCACAGTTCCAGGGCAGAAAAAAGCATTTAGGGTCACTCACAGACTAGAGCACAGGCCAGGAGAGTAATAAACACACCTCTTCTTAGATCATACTACCTTAGGAGAACTGAAAACTTATAGAGCACTTCCCCCTACCCCACCCCACCCCCTGCCAAACTAGCTCTGAAAACAGCTGTACAAAAAACCTGAAGCTTGGGACAGTGCTCCATCCACTCAAGAAGGGAAAGCCCACATTTTAATATAGTTTAAAAAAATCAAGAAATAGGCTGGAAAAATGAGCAAACAACAAAAAGAACCTGATCATAGAAAGTTACTATGGTGACAGGGAAGATGAAACATAAACTCAGAAAAAGACAACAAAGTCAAAACTGCCTCAAGGCCTCAAAGAAAAATGTGAATTGGTCTCAGGCACGAAAGGAATTCCTGGAAGAATTCAAAAAGGATTTTAACAATCAGATGAGAGAGGTAGAGGAAAAAATCAAAAAAGAAATGAGACTGATGTAAGAAAATCATGAAAAAAGAGTTAACAGCTTGGTAAAGGATGCACACACACACACACACACATACACACACACACACACACACACACACACACACACACACACACACACACACACACACACATGAAAATAACACCTTAAAAAGCAGACTGGGCCAAATCGTAAAAGAAGCACAAAAATCTACTGAAGAGAAGAACTCATTAAAAAACAGAATTGGCCAAATGGACAAAAATATACAAAAATTCACTGAGGAAAAGAACTCTTTAAAAAGCATCACTGGCCACATGGAAAAAGATGTATAAAAATTAACTGAAGAAAGAAGTCCTTAAAAAGTAGAATTGGCCAAATGGAAAAGGAAGTACAAAAGCTCACAAATAGTTCCTTAAGAATTAGAATTGGGCAGGTGGAAGCTAATGACTCCATGATATGTGAAGAAACAATAAAACAAAAAAAATTAAAACAAAATATTTAAAAATAGAATAAAATGGGAAATATTTCATTAGAAAAACAACTGACCTGGAAAATATATCAAAGAGAGATAATTTAGAATTATTGGACTACCTGAAAGCCATGATCAAAAAAAGAATCTAGACACCACCTTTCAAGAAATTATCAAGGAAAACTGCCTTGATATTCTAGAATCAGAAGGTAAAATAGAAATGGAAAGAATCCACTAATAACCTCCTAAAAGAGATCCTAAAATGAAAACTCCTGGGAATATTTTAGATAAATTACAGAGCTACTAGATTAATGAGAAAATATTGCAAGTAGCCAGAAAGAAACAGTTCCAATATCATTGAGTCATAGTAAGGATAACACAAAATTTAGCAACTTCTATATTAAAGGATCATAGGGGTTGGAGTAAGATATTGCAGAGGGTAGAGGAGCTAGGATTACAACCAAGAATGGCCTACCCAGAAAAACTGAGTGTAATCCTTCAGGGGGAAAAATGGCTATTTATGAGATAGAGGACTTTCAAGCCTTCTTGATGAAAAGACCAGAGCTGAATTGAAATTTTTACTTTCAAATATGAGATCAAGAGAAACATAAAAAGGTAAACAGGACAGAGAAATCATAAGGGATTCAATAAGGTTAAATTGCTTACATTACTGCATGGGAAGATGATGCTTGTAAATCCTAAGAACTTTATTAGGGCAGTTAGAAGGAGTGTACATAGACAGAGGGTGTGAGCATAAGATGAATTTGATGGGATGATATCTTAAAAAGATAAAATTAAGGGGTGAGAAAGAAGAATGCACTTGGAGACGGAGGAATGGAAAGGTACAATGGGGTAAATTATCTCACGTAAAATAGGATTGAAAGAGTTTTTATAATGGAATGGAAGATGGGTACAGTAGAAGGGAGTGCTTGAATTTTACTCTCATCAGAATTAGTTTGAAGAGGGAATAACATACATGCTCAGTTGGATATAGAAATCTTGTCTTACCTTAAAGAAAAGTAGGAGGGTAAGAGGATAAGAGATAGGTGGGGTGGGGCTGATAGAAGGGAAAGCATATTGGGGGAGGTGCTAGTCAGAAGCAAAACGCTTTTGAGGATGGATAGGGTGAAAGGAGAGAGTAGGATAAGCAAGGGGGGAAATAGGGTGAAGGGAAATACACAGCAATCATAAAGAATTTTGGCAGCAAGTTTCTCTAATAAAGGCCTCATTTCTCAAATACATAGAGAACTGTGTCAAATTTCTAAGAATACAAGTCATTCTCCAATTAATCAATGGTTAAACAACATGAACAGGCAGTTTTCAGAAGAAGAAATCAAAGCCATTTATAGCTATATTTAAAAAATGCTCCAAATCACTATTGATTAGAGAAATGCAAATTGAAGCTTCTCTTACCTATCAGATTGGTTAATATGATAGAAAAAGAAAATGACAGATGTTGGGGGATGTGGGAAAACTGAAACATTAATGTACTGTTGGTGGAGTTATGAACAGATTCAGCCATTCTGGAGAACAATTTGGAACTATGCCCAAAGGGCTATAAAACTGTGCATACATACCCTTTGACCCAGCAATACCACTACCAGGTTTGTATCCCAAAGAAATTTATTTAAAAAAGGAAAAGGGACTTTTATGTACAAAAATTTATAGCTTATCTTTTTGTGGTGACAAAAAAACGGACATTGAAAGGATGCCCATCAATTGGGGAATGGCTGACCAAGTTGTGGTATATGATTATGATGGAATACTATTTTGCTATAAGACATAATGAGCAGGATGCTCTCTGAAAAATGTGGAAAGACTTACTTGAATTGAAACAAAATAAAATGAGCAGAACCAGGAGAACAGTGTACAGAGTAAGAGCAATGTTAAACTATGATCAACTGGGAATGACTTGGCTATTCTCAGCAATATAATGATTCGAGACAATTCTGAAGGACTTATGATGAAAAATGCTATTTACCTGTAGAGAAATAACTGATGGAGTCTGAATGCAGATGGAAGCATACTTTTTTTAAACTTTATTTTTCTTGTTTTTTTTGTTTTGGGGGATTTTTTTTGTTTGTATTTACTTTTACAACATGACTAATGTGGAAATGTTTTCCATGACAGCACATACATAACCAAATTAGACTGCTTAGTTTCTCAAAGGGGGGAAGAGAAGGGAGAGAATTTGGAACTCAAAATTAAAAAAAAAAAACTAATGTTAAAAATTGTTTTTACATGCTTTTGGGAAAAATAAAATATTAGATATCTCCAAAAAAAGATTAGCTTCAGACATGTTGAGTTTTAGGTACTGACATAAATTCATCATGCTGAGCTCTACTTCTCTTTATTATGTTGCTTTCTAACTCACCATTTCCAATTCACATCACCCCCATGGAGCTATTTAGAAATACTTCTTCTCATCCTCTGCTTTATCAGTCTCTTCCTGGCTTTCCCTCAGTAGTCCACATTGCTGGATTGGCATTTAAAGAATGACTATTGAACACCATGAACCAGAACATATACTCAGTCACAGAAGGATAGAAAGGAAAAATTAAATCTCTTGTGACATTTCATCTGAGCTCCTTAACTTTTCCGTCTGAATTGAACTATCATCAGCTCCTAACATATTAGAATATCAGGGAGTCAAGAAAAAAGAAGGGCAAAGTTCAGGAACTTTATGTCAAGGAAACTATCAAGAAGTACCATTTTTTTTTTTCGTGAACTTAAGCTATTTTGCCAAAAGCTGAAGAATTGAACTCAAATCCTTATACAATGTCAGGCTGTCCTACTTCCCACACTTGCAGTAAATTATCCTTAAGCCCATCCATACAAAGGGCTAAGGGAAACATTCCTAACATGGGGAGACATTTCTTTTCCCCTTTAGAAACATGAGATTTCTGCCTTCCTTGAAAAGCAGATACTTGCATTGTGTTCCCTACCTTGAGTCCCAACATGGATGACCCCCAACTTTTTTTTATGATGTAGCTCCCTTTCTGGGGGTTTGAGCTGACCTGCATGAGCCCACCAAAAAGGACCACCAAAGGCTGACGGAAAGGAAGCAAGTCCACATTCTTGAGAAGTTCACAGAAGTCCAGAGGAGAGGTTGGGTAAAAATTCGGGACAAGGACGAGATAGAAGAGAGTGAGAGTGAGAGTGTCAGCTAGATGGTGCAGTAGATAGATCACCACTGCTGGAATCAGGAGGACCAGAGTTCAAATTTAGCCTCAGACACTTGACACACTTACTAGTTATGTGACCTTGGCTAAGTCACTTTACCCCAATTGCTGCCCCCCCCCAAAAAAAAAGAAAAGTAAAAAGAATAGTTGGCACAGAATTCAATGCTCAGTCTTTTTTTTTAATTGTAAAGTCCTTTATGAATATGTTCTACAGTTATTACTACAAAAGCATTCCCTTTATATTTTTTCTTTTTTTAAATTTATTTTTAATATGTTTAGTTTTCAGCATTGATTTTCACATGCGTTTGAATTACAGATTTTCTCCCCAATTTCCACCCCCCCCACTCAAAGATGGCGTACACTCTGGTTGCCCTGTTCCCCAGTCTGCCCACCCCTCCGTCCCCCCATTCCCCTCCCATCCCCCTATCCCTTCCTTTCTTGTAGGGCAAGATAAATCTCTATGCCCCATTGCCTGTGCATCTTATTTTCTAGTTGCATGAAAAAAAAAAAACTTTTTTACTTTTGAACATCTATTTTTTTTAAAACCTTGAGTTC